>JAPXFQ010000455.1:0-365088 GCA_028564705.1 Apricaphanius iberus | reverse complement strand
AGAACGCGTCCCGGCGGCAAATTAATAATTTACATAATCTAATACTTCTACGACCGAGAGCGCAGTGTATCTAATGCTCATGTTGAATGAAAATAGAAACCCAGTTTAAGCACAAAAAAAAACTTTTTAACTAATAACAAAAATGGGAATACTTTTCTCGACTGGCTTGGGAGCACCATGGGATTCCCCAGGAGGAGCTGGCCCAAGTGGCTGAGGAGAGGGATGCAGTGGAAACCACCCTGACACTACCGCAGACACCAACCTCCAGGGTCTTCGTCATCTCTGGTCTTGAGGGTAACAAATCAGTGCCAAAGAAAATTAATGCCATTCCTTGATTGGCTGCTTTACAAACGACAGCCAATGGTGTGTCAAGTACCACTGCATGAAAAGTGCATCAACTTCCCAAGAGTCATACTCTTTCAAATATTTCTGATCTGCTCTACAACACAATCTGTGCAAACTAAACCACAAATAGGTGGGGGCAGAACAGGGTATTAACTAGTTACATTTACTTGAGTAATCTTTTGAGAGAAAAATGTTTTACCTCCAGAGTAGTTCTATGAGACTAAAGTAATATTCTTACTCAGTATCGCTAACGTTTCTTGCTACTCTACCCAAAGTGAGTAACTTTACTGAATAAAACTGAACGATTGCGTTAACCAAAAAAATACAGGAGACTCACACATGGTTTATGTTGAAGTGACATCTCTTGTTTGTACACAAGCGTCATCATTTTAACATTATTATTCATCTGTTGGACCAGGTTTGACTGCCTAATGGCACAACAGCCTCATGTTTACATCACCTACTGAATGTATTGGTTAATTAGTTTTATTTTGAAAAAAATTCACGTTAATCAAATTTGTTGTTTTACAATTATGTTACATATTTCCATTTGTTTTGGTTGGTAGAATTTTTGTCCAATTACACAATCTTAAATAATAAATGCTAAGATCTCAGAACAAATACTCAATTATTCAATACTTGACTGGCCTTTTAACGAACACATTTTTACCCAGGTACAAAGTAGTAATCCAATAAAAATACTCAAGAGTAAAAAAGTACTTCAAGTAGTACTACTTTTACCTGAGTACTATGTTTGGCTACTCTACCCACCTCTGGGCAGGGGTAAAATATGTTAAACCTTATTAATAGGGACTACGATACCACTTTTCTCAAACTGATACGACAACGATACCGAATAACAATGCCGATACTTCTACCACAAAAAAAGCAATGAATTGGAAGACAGGTTTTATTTTCTTCTCTGCTTGTTATGAGAAATGATGAATTGGATAAATTTTAATAAAAAAGACATCAAAACTAATTTTAAGTGAAAAATAATCATTTTCTGTTTAATTATTGCAGAGTTTCCCCATTTTCAGTATCTGTTGATTATATTGGTTAACTAACCGATACGAGTAAATTAGAACGGTATCGGCCCCAATACCCGATACCAGTACTGACACATCCATAATTATTAAACACCTTTTACCATTCTTCTAATAGAGAAACACTGGTAAGACAACAAGATGAAATGTATCATTAAATCTCAAAATGTGAAGTGAGCATTCCAACAGCTGTATTAGTGCTTCCTGGAAACAAAGGAGAGCTTTAGAAGTCCCTCTCTCAGCCAGCTAACAGACAGGATGCAGGAGCAGTTTGTGGGAGCTCTCCATTAAACAATGCTTCAGCAACTTTTCTAGAATCCACATAAAAAAAAAAAAATTAAAAAAAAAGGTGTCGAGTGGAAAGATGGAAAAAACGCAGATGACTACTATGAGTGACAGACTTATTTTTATTTTGGTTTTCATGCTTTATGCTTTTCATGTTTTATTCTTAATTGCAGATTTTCTGTTCATGCTTTTACAATGAATTGCCCTTGTTTTTTAACCATATCTAATGTTGTACTGTTTATGCTTTTCGTTTTATTTCTAACCGCCGTTTTTAAATTTCTATGCTTTTATAATTGGTTTGGTTTCTTTAACACCGAATCATGTAAAGCGCCTTAAATTACCTTGTTTTTGAAAGTGTGCTATATAAATAACATTGCCTTGATACTGTTACCAACCACAAATATTTCCCATCATACATATTTTTCCTAAGCAAAGAAAATGGATTGCCGTGTTTTTTCAACCAGCTGACTGGCAGTGTGCAGCACCAGTCCGGGATGGGGGGTTTGCCATCCTAAAACCTACCTAAACTCATAGCCACCACTAAATTTAGAGCACCACTTCCATAATCCCAACATTTTATGTTCAAAGCTCTGAATCATGTCAACTTATCTTCCCCCCTTATCGCCCCCACCTTCCAAAGGTTCTCCACTTCCCCCAACAAACCTCACTAAAACAGAGTTGTTTAGACTAGCTTGGTCTGTATGCATGACACGCTGCTCTCGTGATGGACGGAGTCCAGACCCTCACGCAGCAGCAACCAGACCCACTGCACTGCAATGATCCCTCAAAACAAAAAAAATCATATCCACCTGCCCGGTCTCAGCCCCGATCCAGACATGGTTCACATGCATAAATCTCCTGCATGAGGGTTTGCAGGATTCATGCTGCCCTCCCACACTCATAGCTGTGGAGGCGAGGGGCCACCGGCCACAGCATCCCTGTCAGCCACCTAAATAGACGCCACGTGAAGCAGGACGGCCGGTTGCTGGCGAAACGTTTCCAGCCCACTCGCTCCTATCTGCATCTGAAGCTCCCCAACGTATTTCTAAACGAGAGGGGTTTCAGGGGGTGGGGGGGTGGAGTGGAGGGTCGAAATCGCAGGACTCCAAAGACAGCTGCAGCTTATAAGGAATGTGAGGGGCCTCAGCCAAGAGTGCAGGCAGGGAAACCATACCATATATGGAAACAGAGGCAGAATCTCATTTTTATCAATGAGCGGAGCGGGCATGCGAGTGGATTAACATGCAAAGGTTGAGCTCCCATCCCTGACGGGAGTCTGGTACGCATTAGCCGGCGCCCTGCGAAAACAGTGAGCGGGCAAAGGGGGCCTGCAAGTGTCTGTCTGCAAAAGGTGCACACTTGAGCTGTGCAAACAGTGGAGCGAATATCAGCTTCTAGCACACAATTGGACAAAAAGGTGTAAACGGAAAAGATGTGGTGTATAAAATCTACTACTGCATGTCAAGCGACAAAAAAAATTACATTTATGTAGAGAGTTAAACTATTAATGATGAACTTGTTTTATCATGTAAAAGGTGTCAACCTTCAGAACAACTTAATGGATTTGCTTCAGACCAACACAAAACAAAAACAGCAGAAAAGTGAGAAAGCAAAAGCTCCTTTTTTTTTATTTCACTTTTTCTCCAACTGAAAATGTGAAAATGTAATTTTCGTGCATTTGTATACAACCCATTTTAGTTTAATCCCCCTAAATAAAACCAGACAAACCAACTGCTTTCAGCATAAAAAATCCCAAATCATTTTCAAATCAGTTTAGTTTTTTTATTTGACTAAAATGCTACAAAGCTCTGGGGTAGGACAGTGTGAAGTTTTAACATGTAGATATGCTCAGATTGAGTTTTAAAGTTTTAAAATGTTATCTACAGAACAAAAGCAGATCTTTCCACTAACTCTGTAGAGCTGGGTCGTTGTTTCTTATCCTAACACATCCCAGACCTGCTGGGATTTATCTTTAGGAGGAGTGTTCTTTCTGCGCGAGGAGAGGTCAGAGGCAATGAGTTCGAGACCACCTTCCCTTCACAAAAAGTGGTTAATGGAGAAAAACATGGGGAAGCAGCTTTCAGTTTCTATGCCCCACAAATCCGGAACAAACTTCTTGATGACTGCAAAGCTGCTGAATCGTTAGTTTTTTTTAAATCAAAGATTAAAACTCTAGTGTTTAGAGATGCAATGGTGCAATATTCTAAAATCGATTTTTGATATAAATTCTCTTTTTTATGCTTTTCCTAATTTTTTTTAATTAAATGCCAAAAGTTCTCCTTTATGGAGTCTTGTCTTTTTTTCATTTTTCAATTTTTCATATTCATTTTTTAATATCATACTTTTACATTGTGCTGTTTTTAGTTTCTATGCTTTTATCATATGTTTGGTTTCCTTACCACCGAATCATGTAAAGCAGCTTAAATTACATTGTATTTGTATAACACACTTTCAACACACTCACCTGAAGGATTATTAGGAACACCATACTAATACAGTGTTTGACCCCCTTTTGCCTTCAGAACTGTCTTAATTCTACGTGGCATTGATTTAACAAGGTGCTTTAGAAATGTTGGCCCATATTGATAGGATACCATCTTGCAGCTGATGGAGATTTGTGGGTTACACATCCAGGGCACAAAGTTCCCGTTCCACCACATCCCAAAGATGTTCCATCAGGTTGAGATCTGGTGACTGTGGGGGCCATTTGTAGTACAGTGAACTAATTGTCATGTTCAAGAAACCAATTTGAAATGATTCGAGCTTAATGACATGGTGCATTATCCTGCTAGAAGTAGCCATCAGAGGATGAGTACATGGTGGTCATGAAGGGATGGACATGGTCAGAAACAATGTTCAGGTAGCCCGTGGCATTTAAACGATGCCCAATTGGCACTAAGGGGCCTAAAGTGTGCCAAGAAAACATCCCCCACACCATTACACCACCAGCAGCCTGCACAGTGGTAACAAGGCATGATGGATCAATGTTCTCATTCTGTTTACACCAAATTCTGACTACCATTTGAATGTCTCAACAGAAATCGAGAATCATCAGACCAGGCAACATTTTTCCAGTCTTCAACTGTCCAATTTTGGTGCGAATTGTAGCCCCTTTTTCCTATTTGTAGTGGAGATTAGTAGTACCCGGTGGAGTCTTCTGCTGTTGTAGCCCATCCGCCTCAAGGTTGTGCGTGTCGTGGCTTCACAAATGCTTTGCTGCATTCCTCGATTGTATTGGAATGTTATTTCAGTCAAAGTCGGCCCATTCTCCTCTGACCTCTAGCATCAACAAGGCATTTTCGCCCAGAGGACTGCCGCATACTGGATGTTTTTACCTTTTCATACCATTCTTTGTAAACACTAGAAATGGTTGTGCGTGAAGATCCCAGTAACTGAGCAGATTGTGAAATAATCAGACGGGCCCGTCTGGCACCAACATACCATAACCATACCACGCTCAAAATTGCTTAAATCACCTTTCTTTTCCATTCTGACATTAAGTTTTGAGTTCAGGAGATTGCCTTGACCAGGACCACACCCCTAAATGCATTTAAGCAACTGCCATGTGATTGGTTGACTAGATAATTAAATTAAGGAGAAATTGAACAGGTGTTCATACAAATCCTTTAGGTGAGTGTAAAATTACCTTGTCTTAATTCTTTGAAGTTCTTTGTTGGGTTGTGGACAAAAGTCTTGAGTCAGATAAGGAGATTCAGAGATTTTTTTTCTCAGCATAATAAAGACAGTTTGGTGGTAAAACAGCAAGCGGGCAAAGGGGGCCTGCAATAGGGATGAGTACCGATATCCGGTGCCATTACTGCACCGGCTCTGACATGAATGGTAGTAACCAGACCGAAAAGCAGCGCACATTGCGGTGCCTTATTTCGGTCCTTCCTCCCTCCCGCTCTTTTTGTGTGTGTGTGTGTGTGTGTGTTTGTTTTACGCATTAAACGCATACAAAGAACAGCGCTCCGTTTATAATTCAGCCCGCACCACATCCCTCCTAACAGCCAAACTACGGATTGTTGTGGATTGTTGTGCAGCAGCATGTGTTTGTGGTCCTAAATGACATGGGAGTATATTATTATTGGCGTACTGGCTTTGTGGTGATATAAGTTTATAAACTGTCTGTGGGAATTATCTGTCCGCTTCGGTGTGTGCGTTTCAGTGCTTGCTGTGCGTGCAGTTAAAGTTTAAATGCTTCGTATTTTTGTATATTTATGCATGTTGGCTCACTGTATAGTTTCAGTACATTTCATAGTGAGATACCGCTGCGTTAATAATACGAAATTATTCACTTAAGGTGATGTTTTCAGACTTAAATTAGTGCTAAAATATTAGAGGAAGTAGCTGTGTCCATCTTCACAATAGGAGCGTTTATTTCTTGTATTGAACTGGAGAATCGGCTGTTTACTTTTGGAAAATGATCAAATGTGACATTTGGTTACTAAGTCTATATTACATTTTATTTATGTGATATTTATCACAGACTGCTGAAATCCAAATGTTATGTTACTCATATATGTGGCTTAGTTCTGTCTCTATTTGCCATTATTCATATGGGACCACAAATAAATTATGAATTTGACTGTGGAGTAAAAAAAAAAAAAAGTTAACTGATTTCTCCCATTAATTTATTTTTAAAGAGCAACTGCATTTAGATTTGTCCCTTTATTTACACAGAAAGTTCTAGTTAGTATTTTTTTGGGGTCATATTTAGCAATGGTGATTGATTCACAGCTACTGTGATTAATTAGATTAAAGATTTTTGTTGTTTGACAGACCTAATAAAAATAAAAATTAAAAATAAGAGGGTATTTGGACCATGTTTGTATGTTTAACATTCTTTAGACACCATTTCAAGCACCGTTTCAAGCACCGGCACCGTTTCAAAAGTACCGGTTTGGCACAGATATCGGATAAAACCTAAACGATACCCATCCCTACCCTGCAAGTGTCAGTCTGGTGGCAAAAAACCTGCAGTGCAGATTTTGAAAATATAACAACTAACTTTCATGTATTATTTTGGGCTTATGTATGATGGACTAACAAAGTAGTGAGTCATTGTTAAGAGAATGGTGGTTGAAGATTTTTGTAAGTGATATAATCACCACGTTTCAACGCCCGCACAGCAACACATGGTGGTGGCAACATCATGCTGTGGGGAGGTTCTACTTCTTGAGGCTCCGGTCCTACTCGAGAAAACGGTGCAACGAAGGATTCCTCATAAAAATAAAAAAAATTATGGATGACCCTGAGCTTTTTCTTTACTAGACCATAATATAACAGTGTCTTCAGTCAGAGGCTTCCTAAGAACCACTGTAACAATGACCGTTACCATTTAAGTCCAACTTTATCATACTTACATATTAAAAAAATTAACCAACATTGGCCGATAGCAATGTTAATACAAACATATTGTGCATCCCTCATTAACATCAAAGCATATTCTTGTGTTAAAAGTTTTAGTCGAAGCCTAGTCAAAAATATAATTAATAAAAACCCTGATGTTTGTAGGTGCTCTCAACCAGATCAGACGGAGCTTTAACGGTTTCCCAAAGAATGAGAAAACGCTGGGAGATGTACCTGAAAAGGAAGTTTAATCTATGAAAAACAATTAAAATCATGCGTTATTCTCATAATATCCTAATACAGGGCATTGGATAATATGCATGTCATGTGACAAAATGCTGGGAAAAGGTTTTAAGGTGAATAGTTTTGGAAGGTACTTTAACAAACCCAAACCAGAAACCTTACACGAAGCAGGCGAACACTCAAAACTGTTTACAATCTAACTTTTTCCCCATACCGCTGCTAGTCAGCTTGATTTATCTCTTCCTCTTGAACCCAGACCTTTTCTAGAAACAGCTCCTACAACATTCATCAGTCACTCTCTACAGCGCTTCACCTGTTTTTTCAGTAATTCATTTCTCCAAGAGAGAGGTAGCAGACAAAGAAACATGCACTGAATCAGGAGGGATCAAGCGTAGAGTTTCACCTTCGTGTCACCCATGCTCTCCGACTCAGACACCTGGTAGGTGAGATCAGTCTCCTCGAAGCCTGTGGCACTCATGCGCTGGTCCATGGAGGGGTCGGAGCGCGGCGGTGAGTCTGGCGAGTTGAGGCATGTCTGGATCAGGGCTTTGCCCGTTTCGCTTGTGATCATGGGCTGGAGTTTCCTTGTGGCGAAAGTGTAGACGTGACCAGTTTCACTGGCCACCAGCAGCAGAACCTGTGTTCCCGTCAGGGTGGAGAGTTCATAGGCCTGGGGACGGATAAACCAGGAACAGTGAGCCATTTGAAAAAGACGTTTATATATATTATATATATATATACATACATACACACACATATACATACATGTATGGAAAACAAACATAAGTAGTGATTTTCAATTTTACTTTGACCATTTCATTGCAGACAATGTGAGCACAAGAGGTCATGTTCTCTGGTCAACTTCATTTAATTTGTAAATATACATCCTTTCCTGTCATTCAGACCTGCAACACATTCACAAAAAGGTTGGGAAAGGAACTATTCAGGGCTAATAATCAAGTAAATTGGTTAAATAATGATTGTAATGATTTGGTACAAATGCAGCACTAAAGAAAGATCTAGTCCTTTAAAAGCAAAGATGGGCCAAGTTTACCAGTTTGCCAACAGATAAGTGATTCAATTATTAAAATGTTTAAAAACTCAAAGGAAGACAGGAAGACATTTGGATGTTTCACCTTCAACAGTGTGTAACATAATTGAAATAACCAAGGAATCTGGAGGAATTTCAGTGCGTAAAGGACAAGGGCGTAAGCCTAAGAAGAACAACCGTGATCTCTGATCCCTCAGGTGGCCCTGCATTAAGAATCCTTATTGATCTATAAGGGATATCATCACATGGGCTCAGAACTACTTTACCTTTGTCAAGTACCAAAATAACTAGCTACATCCAAAAATGCCAGTTAAAACTGTGCTATACCAGAAGGAAGCCCTATGTTAGAGTCCAGAAGCACCTTTGACTTCTCTGTGCTTGGAGGCATCTTGGGTGGACCATCAAACAGTGGAAACGTGTACTGTGGTCAGATGAGTAAGTATTTCAGGTATTATTTGGGAGAAATGGATGCAGTGTGCTGTGATCCAAAGAAGAAAAAGCTCATCCAGACTGTTACCAGAAAAAATTCAAAAAGCCAGGGTCTGTCATGGTATGGGATTGCATCAGTGCCCTTGGTAAAGGCAACATGTACTTCTGTGCAGATGACATCATTAATGCTAAAAAGTATATTGAGATTTTGGAGCACAATATGCTAATTTCAAGAAGACCTCTTTTCCAGGGACGCCCATGCGTATTTCAATGAGACAATGCGAAACCACAATTTGCACACATTACAAAGTCCATGGTGCGGAGGAAGAGGGTACGGGTACTTGACTGGGCTGCCTGCAGTCCTGACCTGTCTCCAGTAGAGAATGTGTTGCGTGCATGTTGGCAGAAAGAATGGGACAAAATTACACCTGAAACACTTCATCACTTGGTGTCTTCAGTCACTAAACGTCTTAAGGGTTGTAAAAACACCGGTCCACAAACTCAAACTTCAACCTCTCCACAATGGCCAAGAGCAGAGAGCTGTGCAACGACATCAGGGATAAAATTGTAGAGCTGAACAAGGCTAGGATTGGCTACAGGAAAATAGGCAAGCAGCTTGATGAGAAGGCAACAACTGTTGGTTCAAAATGGAAGAAGTTCAAGTTCCCTCGGTCTGGAGCGCCATCAATGATCATGAGGACAGTGAGGGATGAACCCAGAAATACATGGTAGGACCTGGTCAATGACCTGAACCATCAGTAACACACTCCGTCGTCATGGATTAAAATCATGCAGTGCACGCAAGGTCCCCCTGCTCAAGCCAGCGCATGTCAAGGCCCGTCTGAGGTTTTCCAATGACCATCTAGGCGATCCAGAGGAGAAATGGGAGGTCATGTGGTCAAAAGTGGAGCTTTTTGGTCTAAACTCCACTCGACGTGTTTGGAGAAAGAAGGATGAGTACAACCCCAAGAACACCATCCAAACTGTAAAGCAAGGAGCTGGAAACATCATTCTTCGGGGATTCTTTTCTGCAACGGGGACGGGACGACTGTGTCGTTTTGAGGGGAGGATGGATGGGGCACATGTATTCCATGATCTTAGCCAACAGTCCCTCAGTAAGAGCATTGAAGATGGGTCGTGGCTGGGTCTTCCAGCACAACGACGACCATAAACACAGCCAGGGCAACTAAGAAGTGGTTCCGTAGGAAGCATCACAAGGCCTGGAGTGGCCTAGCCAGAAATGAATCCAATAGAAAATCTTTGGAGAGAGCTGAAAGTCTGTGTTGCCCGCAACAGACCTGAGTCCAGAAGGCTCTGGGGAAGATCTGTATGGATGAGTGGGCCAAAATCCCTGCTGTAGTGTGTGCAAACCTGATGAAGAACTACAGAAAACGTCTGATCTCTAATTGCAAACAAAGGTTTCTGTATCAAATATTGAGTTCTGTTTGTCTGATGTATCAAATACTTATGCAATAAAATGGAAATGTGTTATTTAAAATCATCCACTGATTTTCTGCATTTTTGTTTTAGATTTTGTCCTTCAAAGTTGAAGAGTACCTTTGATACAAATTACAGACCTCTACATGCTTTGTAAGTGGGAAAACAAAAAACCCCAGCAGTTTATCAAATATTGTTCTCCCCACCGTATACACACACTTTACCAGATTTGGACTTCCTTTTGATGTGTTATTCTCAGCAGCGCCGGGAATATAAAATATTCCCAACATGAACCCATGGAAAAACAGCACAAAAAAAAGAAGAAAAAAAAGCTGGGTGCAATTTATAAATACTCCTGTCGTGAACTGTGACGTATTCCACGAAGCTGAAGATAAGACTCCCAGAATAGAGTGAGATATAGATGTGAGACAGCAAGGGGGCTTGTTTGGAAAGCAGGGAGAGGATATTAGCACTCCAGATGACTGAGGAACCATTCTTTGAAACAGAGGCAGAATCTGCTGCCTTATCATTCATTATGCAGAATTATGTTCAAACTCTACCTCTACAGAGAGGACACGACCATTGAAATTTTACTCTGAACTCCTCAAAACGCTTGTTGATCTACATGAGTCATCAGGTGCAGAGTGGATGTTCCTGGCGCTGTGAAGGAACAGTGTCGTTACAATCGGCTTGCCGAACACGCTACAGTCGGAGCGAGACAACAGAGGACCCATTGTAGGCTGAAGCGCAGTCCTCTTGTCAGACAGGGCGCTGAGATGAATCGCATTCAAATAAAAGGGTTTTATTGAGCTGTAATAAAGCCACACAGCTCATCTCTTTCACGCTCTGGCTCCTTAAACACTGTGTCCATCAGAGTTCTTGACTTGCAAGAGCACACTGAAAAGTACAGCTCTGCTCAATGTTCTCTACCAACATCTGCTTTAAGAAGCTACTCAATCATCCAAAAGGATTGAGGACAGGCTATACCTGGGTGTCGGAGTTCACGAACATCTTATTTCCAGAATCAAATTCCCAGAGTACTTCAGTCTTTTTTATCCCACTATTAAAGTGTGAATGCAAAACATCATGAATTCATGAAGCACATATACAAAGGTCGTTTTGCTGTGGTGGAGGGCTTGACAAACTGATGGCTGGTTCATTGGATGGGCAGATAGTCAGTGGTCGACAGTTTACCCTAACTAGAGGAGTAGAGAAACTGACAGGCAGGGGCGGATCTACTGGGGTGGCATAGGGTGGCAGTTGCCACCCTAAAATAAAGCCCAGCTGCCACCCCAGCCAGCGGCTATGAAATCAATAAAAAGTTGTCTAAAGTAAGACGTTAAGCGCATGAAGCTAATTTTTCCGATGACATTGAATGCAGCACGACGTAACCGTACACAAACTCTAGATGCTTCTGAGAGGCGGGAAGTGAGAGAGAAGCCGACCTGCACAGAAGGCAGGGGCACACCAGGAAAGAGGAAACTATGCCATCTTACAAAATAGAATATCATTTCTAGCTCAATGCTGATAGTTTTGTAACTATTTGAGGCGATAAAAATTGAAAATCGTAATTTTTGGAACATGTAAACTAAGTCAGAGAAGGTGAAATCTTTAAGTTTGTTCAAAAAAAAAAAAAAAGGAAGATTACTTTAAATTCTACAGAAATTAAGCGACAACAAAGCCTCTGTATTTTTTTTTTCCTTTTTTCACCAAAGACAAAGGTGAGAAACACGGAGAGTAACCTGGTGAGTAAAGTGGACGGAGGGGACGACGTGGAAGAAGAAAGAGAGGAGCGACAGAAAAGTGATGCAGGGAAAGGATGAGATGATCAGGGACAGGAGACAGTGCTTGAATGACACACCGGACAGGAGATGGAGTTGGGGGAGAATAACCGAGATGAAGAGGGAGAAAGAGAAAGGCAGGGCAACAGGACAGAGTCTGATACAGCACCAAGCACATCCAGACGAGTTAGTTGACATGGTAGGGAAACACAGCATACTGACTTACATCTTATTTTAGAATAAATTGGTATTTTGATCCTTTTTTATTTTAATTTTATTTTAGGAACACAGCCCCTATGAGGCAATAAATTATATTTCTGTTCTGTTCCAGACAGACCATTTTAGGAAGTTTTGATCTAATCTCTGCAGATAAATATTTAAATTCATTTATCCTAATTACCAAGTTTACTTTATATTAGAAAGTACAGATTTGAGTATTATGAAGTTAAAATTAAAGGGAATTAAAAAATACATAATTTCTGGCCTTAATTAATCCTTAGATTATACAAATCCTAACATTATATACAATCCAAAAGAAATAGACCCAAAGTCTGTTGGGGTAAACAATCAAATTGGTGCTATGCCTTCGTTTATTACACTTGCTTAGACTTTAAACTGCCACTTTATTAGCATTTTTTCTTAGAATATGAAATCATAGTAAAAAAATAAAATTAAAAAAAAAGCGTAATTTTTTATTTAAGAAATTTAAAAAAAAAAGAACTTTGCCAGAAAAGGAATTTGATTTCTAACAAATACTTGTGCTCTTTGTGTAACAGCTCTCCTTTATTCCCAGCATATCATGATAAGAAAGTACAGCTGCAATACAGAAGCGTATATATATATATATATCTCCTTGCCACCGTCCTGCCACCCCAGAAATATTTTTCTAGATCCGCCCCTGCTGAAAGGTGGTTTGTTAAAAATCTGGCAGGAAGTTGGACTATCTCATTAGGCTTTGGTTGGATAGTCAGTTGGGTTGTCAAACTGCGGGTTGGACAGACAAATGGATGGTTGGTTTGACTGTGAGGTGGTTAGATGGATGGACAAAATGACAGATTATTGGGGAGACTGACAAAAACCCACAAGGCGGGGGGGACAAAACATATGGGCAGTTTGGTGGACAGCCAGTTGGACTGATTGATAGACAAACTTCAGGATCAACAACCAAAGTGACGAATGGTTGGTTACATCACATGGTAGATGGACAGAAAACACCCAACATGAGCTTGGAAAAAAATCTGATGGGCGTACCTCGACAAATCGATAGAAAAACCGATGAAAGGATGGATGAAAAGAAATAATGGCAGTTGGGCAAACCAATGACGGTTGGACAAAGATCAACAGATGGACGGCAAACTGGATTGAAAAACCAATAAGAGGACTGATTGACGGACAATCTAATGACTGGATAGTAGGACAGAGAGGCAGTTGAACAAACTGATGGTTGGATGGAAGAATTGGGTGAACAGAGAACCCCTCAGTGACTAGGTAGTTGGAGAAACTGCCAGACGGCTGGTCGGACGACCCAACTCTTGTGCAACCTGAAGTAAAGCTGGAAAAACTCATAAGGATTTCGTCAGTTGGCCAGATGGATGGACAAAATGAAAGATGACCTGTTGGGCAGACAAAACCCTGTGGGTGGTTGGTAAAAAAACGAAACACTGATGGGCAATTGTATGACTAATTAGACAAACCAATGCAAGGGTGGATCAAAGGACAAACAGTTTGTTGGACAAAGTGATGACTGTATGGATGCAACAATACCACTTTTTTCAAACCGATACGATATAGATACTTTGATTTGAGTTGCCGATACAGAGTACCAATACTTCTACCACACAACAAAAATGCAATGAATTGGAAGACCGGTTTTATTTTCTTCTTTGATTGTTACAACTAATGATAGTGAATAAAGTGAATAACAATGACCAAAAAAACAAAAATTTCAAGTGAAAAAGTTTCCACATTTTAGGTATCGGTTCATGGTATTGGTTAACTGTAACAGATATTGATAGAATACATAAGAGCGGTATTGGCCCCGGTATCAGTATCGCTACATCCCTTGATGACTGGATGGTAGGACAAACAGGTGCTTGGAAAAACTGATTTATTGTTTTACTGCAGCTCTTAGCAGCTTCAGGAAAAGCAGAACAGAGAATGTTAATTTATTCTACCAACAAGACCAAAAATAAATTATAAACCAGTAAATTTGCATCATCAACGTTCCTGAAACCAACTTATCAGGTTGGTAAGTAAAAAAGAGCTTCCAGTGTTTTGCAGAGATGATGAGATGAAAAATAAAGAAAAACACGAAACAAAGCATAATTAAAAAAATTCCTGAAGAGATTATATTTTATTTGCACGTGGATCACCAAGATATGTCCCTGTAAATGCAGGGGCTTGTGAAGAAAATAAAAATAAAAACAGCCTGTAGAAATTTAAATGAATTCCTAAATTCATGAAAACAATTATCATTTTGGCTTCTCTGATGGAGCTGACAGGATTTGATCATTATTTCCTTGTTACACAGTTTTGTACAGCCATGCTTCCAGGAACAGCAAAGCAATCAGTAACGAAAACATCCATTAGTGGCCGTAATTCATCTTCATAACTTCTCAAACCAAACAAAGCGAACAACAATGTATGTTCTCCAACTGAATTAAATGAGACCGGAGGAAATTATTCACCCTTCTGGTTGAAATAATCTGTTTATTATTAAACCACAGTGTGGTTGGGTTTTTCCTTTACCTCTGTTACTTGAAAATTTCTTTCATTATTTTTACTTTTTCGTTCCACATGCATGTTAAATGTCAGGGGGTTTGCAGATGGAAATTAGCCGACATAATCTGACATATTTACATTTGTGAAAATGTTTCATGTTGTCCAACCTTTTTCAAATAGATAAATGTAAAAAATTTATATGCAACACAAACATTGCTCAGAACTGACGTGCATCAAGATTGGGATCAACACTGTAGAGAAACACCCATCACAGCAGTTACAGCTACAAGTCTTTTGAAGTTACATCTCATACTAACATTTTTGCCTGCTCCGTGTGGCAAACTGGTTTAACTTTGACCAGACAGAATCAAGAGCACCTGTGAACATCTTACTAGTTCTTGCTCAATGACATCTAGGGTTGGACTTGAACAGGGTCATTCAAACACAGGAATATTGTTTGAACTAAATTGAATTCAATTCTAAAGTGCTAAGGGGAAATTAAATGTTTGTTTATTTCAAGATATGTTCAAAGAGTCATTTTAGATGGTGATGCTGTGCTCAGAAAGGATCTCTGTAGCAGTCTGTCTTGGATTGAAGAGACCTCTGACTGAAGACTGTTGCTGAATGAAAGTCTCATTACTGTCAGGACATGCTAGAAGCTCAATTCTCTGGCAACAGAGATGATATCTCACTGTAACATGTCCTGGATGACTCCATCAGTTGTTGGCAAGAATTCTCTTCGTGCCAATCATAAGACGGTGGAGTAAGGGATATTATCCATACCCTTTATTATCACTGATAGAAGATATTGTTTGAACTTCCTCCTTGTCTCGCTCCTCTTTGGTCCTACTCTGCATCCATGAAGCCTCCTTTTCAACTCTTGTGGGAATTGGGGTCGTAGTTCAATATCTTGTTGCCATGGTTACGGATTCGAAAATATCTAAAAGTTAAAAAAGTAAGAGCAAAAACATTTTTGCCAGCTGAACATAATCCAAAACCAGATGGAATAACTATCCAAATGTGAAATGTCTCAACCAAAAAAAAAAAAAGTACAAAAATCAGAGCCAACAAAAAAAGAATTCAAATCTATTACCACCATAAGTGGCGCAGTTCTAGAAAACTCTTCCTTTTCAAATTTGACTGTATGTTTATTGTCATTGTGCAGGTGGAAGTTGAACCTCGGTTAATTTTTTTAGCCAAGATTGTCCTGTATTTAGCTTGATTCGCGACTCTTGTTAATTCTGACCACCTTTGCTTTTCTTGCTGAAAGAGTACAGTCTGTTTCCTAATTTTGATTCATGCGTTTTCTAAATCACATGAAGCTAAAGGTAAAGAAGACTTCTAACAACTTTATTTAAAGGCTGCATTTACACCCAATAGTCTCGATTCGATTGGGGACCAAAATAGAAACAATGTTGCCGGTTTTTACCTGGTGCGATTTGCGTTTACACTGCTCTTTCTCAAACGAACCAAAGATTTTTTTGTAAAGATATAAGACCTCCCCACCTCTGGTGGCGCTGTGGTAGCGCTGGATCTCTTCGTACTTGAGCAAGATATGAACAAAATCTTACATCCATCTATACAGCATGTAGATTGTATTTACCCAGGATGCCCTTGACAATAGTCTGCTTCCTGCTTTTGGTGCGGTCCCGGTCTGCTTCCCCTTCACACATGCAATCGAACTGCAGCAGTTTGTTTTAATCAAACTGAGACTTACGTTTTTAGGAGGACTAGAGTTTGTTTGTTGTTCCGAATCAATTACGCATTCACACCTCCGCAAACGACCCAGACTTTCTGGGCAAACAAACTAGAGTTCGATTCAAGCGAACTAAACAGGGCTGGTGTGAACGCACCAACCAATGTTCTTTACACCCCTCTTCCATAAGTGCTAGGTTTCTGGAGTGTATGACAGCCAATACTACACGCAAACAGCATTTTAAGAGACTCAATCTGTTTTCGGTTTTTAAATATTGCGCTCACTTATTCTTGATGACGGTGAAAGAGGCTCTTGCGAAAACGCTGCCGCACTCGTTCGACCTCTAAACCCAAACACGTCACACATAAATAATTTGGACTACGAGTTCTTAATGGTGCTACAGCTGCTGCAGAACCTTTAAAACGTTCTACATAAGACTCTACTCAAGCTTTGTTGTTCGCCACTCTTCTCTTCTTGTTGGGTTTATCGCTAACCTCATATGGATGCTTTTTACGCATCTCCCATGCTCCATGTCTAGCGCCACTTAGAAGTCTGGAGAAGCAAAGAATAAATAAAAAGTAATGTTTTGGCAAGCCTAGTAGTATGTGCAGTACGTTACAAGTACGCCGCCAAGACGCAGCCTGCTGCCTGTGTCAACGCAACGTTTTGAGAGGTTAAAAAGCAATTATGTTCCTCGCCTAACCCTGCATTAAAACTTCCCCACAACCCTTTACCTGACCTGCTTTCATGAGGCCATTCGTTCACCAACGTCCTCTAAATAACATCTGATACTTTCACAGAACCGCTGCATTTATGCTGAGATTAATGTACAAATGTGCAAAGTCCTTTAACAAATTTAGGATACTTCTGAGGGGAGCGTGTGGCACTAAATTTTACTGTTAGATATCCGAGTAAAGGGGGATGAATGCATGCCTATCCTCCTCCAAACAAATAATGCAACAGCGGAAAACCAAATCTTGAGTGAAGTTACCAGCCGCAGTAAAAGTGTTTCCATGCAAGCATTTAACGTATAGGAAAGGCAACATGCAGCGCTCACTGCATCCTTGAAAAGTGAAACAGAATTCCTCCTTGTCAGGGACCAAACTACTATAAATCTGCCCACTCCACCCACCTGTCAATCTCTGTCATGGCTGGGAGAAGTGTGGGCAACCACGTCCAACAATTTTTTAGAAGAAGAAAAAAAAATTCCCTCCCCACATTGTGTTAAATAGTGTTCATGTTGCCAAAAGCCTACATAAAGACACCAGTTTCCACGACAACAGTCTGGGGGGTTAAATAAGAAACGGAAAGCAAAGCAGCAGAGTGAACCGAGCAGGCGCCTCGCACCAACATGTACCTTACAAAGTGTCAGTTTTAAACCTATAATGAAGATTACTACTACACGGTAAAATAACTACATATATTTGTGACCAATAATCTATCTAAATGAGTTGCAGTAATGTCGTTTCAAGGCTATATGGACTTGATATGCTTCCAGCTTCACTCCCCTCAACCAAACTATTATCTGCTTTATATCAATCAAGTTCAACTATAAATGCATTACAAATCCATCACAACCATCTTTACAATTGTTCACTCTTACTTCTGTAGTCATTTTAAGAATTTGTGATTTGCATGAACATAAGTTGTATTAAAAATTCCTATCGTAAATCCAACTCATGTGACCTTTTTTTGTGTTTTGGGGGGCCTCCCTGCTGGAAATGGAGCCCTAAGCAGCTGCTCAGTTTGCTTATGCCTTGGGCCCCTCTGAGTAGAAGCCTAATAAAACACAGTGGATGCCAGAATAGCTGAAATAGGCAAATGCATGAGACCCCATCCCCCTAAAAAGCTTACATAAGGCTATTTTAATAGTTGAAACACCAAATATACCTTAATATGCATTATAGTGGAAACTGAGCAATACTGCAGCAGCTAACATCCAGCTCTACGCCATCCGTTGTTTCTTATATAGAAGTATAAACTAGGGTTTAGTCAAACTTGGTCATTTTGTTTGTGCAACTTGGAAAAATGCCAACGAGAACCATGTTTGCAGTAGTAAGTCTAACCGATCACCGTCAAGCACAGAGCGAAAGTCCTGCTCAGTCTACCACCAGCACTGACGTCATTGAAATCTCACGTTAGTGTAGTAGGATTAAAAGCATCTAAACCAAATACGATCCAAACTTACAGGGGAATAGTACTAGCGATTCATGACAAAACCTTGGAGAAATGAAGGAGTTTTGTGGTGGATAATGCCCCAACACCTCCCATTATATAGATGAAGGATTATCGCGAATGGATCCAAAAATCTCCCGAAGGACTTCAAGTGGCATCAAACTTATCTTGGTGAGTAAATGAACTTAAAGGCGTGCCTTAAATAATGTCCAGGTTGAAAAGAGAACAAACGTCCCAAATTAAAAGCAGATAAAATTGAATTTTAAAGAAAATCTGATTAAAGTCAGGCATATATGCTTTGATGCATAAATGGGGATAATTTTTTTTATGGTTTTCGCTCTTTGATAGAGGAAAACATTTCTTCTGTTTTGTGTCTGAGAAAAAATAAAAATAAAAATAAAGGAGGAAACTAACAGATATTGGTATGGGCCAGTAACAGCCACACTGGAGCATCTCTAGCAGCTATGTGGATGCTTTGCCAAACGGTTAGAAGAAAAAAAAAAAAAGTACAGCTCGACAAGCATCAATACAGGCACTGAAGATGACAAAGAAGAGGAAGTCGTGTCACCCTCAGTCCTTGGCGTCACCCGCCACTATGAGCTACCAAAACCAAAAAACTCCTATAAGCCTACAAGAGGATGTAGAGTCATGCTGCATGCACAGACTGGACTGTGAGCGCTCTTTGACCATCCTCTGATCAGCGTCCCCCCCCCAGGGTTTATTCAGCTGTTGGCACAGACAGACCACTGCTGCTCTCCACCACATGGCCCTGCTTCGCTGTGACGAAGGGAACAATCTGAGCACCGATGCAGCTGAAAGGGGCTTTCAATGCAGAAGATGCAGGTCCTCTTAATGAGCCTGCGTGGGAACGCGTGTATGAATGAGTGCGTCAGGTTATTTGGAAATCTGAGAGTCTGTGTGTTAGCTGGGTGCATGGGTCATAAATAGAATTGTCACTGGCTCAAATCTATTTACAGTCTACTGCTCCTACTTCCTTGCACCCATTGAGTCACATTGTGGTACAACTGTTTCGTCAGAAGAAATGTACTGATTTGTCCCGTTAATCCTCTGTACACTAAAAAAAAAAAAAAAAACATGCAGCTCCTTGAATCGTCTATGAAAACTTAAACACATAGTGGCAAGACAACACAAGACTTCCCACTGCAACCGCAAGCTTAAATGTGTTTTATTGGGATTCTCTGTGATAGACCAATAAAAAGTTGTGCATAAATGCCAGGTGGAAGGAACACAGAATGTCTCGACAAGAAAATCTGACAGAATGAGGCATGCGTTTGTTTAAATGTCTACTCTGATACCACAGATATTAGTCCAGCTATGTGCACTTTAATCCCAGCATAAATGCAACTGCTCTGCGGAGGTCTAAGAGCTCCATTTGATAACATTGATGGAAAAAGTTTTTAAAATAGCTAAAAGCAGGTTTGGGTTATACATCAATATGCCAAGCGTTAAATCAAAAACGTTCGGGAAAGGGTATGGCAGACCTAGAGGATCTGACCATTCAAACTAAACTGACAAGTTGACGGCAATCCTCAGAGAAGCAGCGAAGAGGCCTGTGGCAACTCTGGAGCAGCTGCAAAGATCCACAGCTCAGGTAGGAGAATCTGCCAGTGCAGGAACTTCACTTTTTTGGCCAATATACAGAAACCATGAAGCTGAATATTACTCTAAACACACATTACACCCACCGTGAAACATGGTGCCTGAGCCATAATGCCTTTCTTCAGCAGATGGGTTAATAGATGAGGGTATATATGTGGCAATTTTTAAAGAAACGCCCTTGATGCTGAATCTCAATATACACTGTGGTTAGAATGGCCTAGTCAAAGTCCAGACAGCAATTAAAGACTGGCTATCAAACATAATCCGATTTGCAAATATATGCAAATGTTGGTGTTGAAACACCACGCTTTTTTATCTTTAATTATCTACTCTCTCACTCTCTCTCTCTTTGCCAATGCGATAAATCCCAATGAAATGCATTCAAGTTTGTGACAACGTGGGAAACGTGAAGACTTGGCAAGGCACTGTAGAAGTGGAAACATTAAACACTTTTAAACCAGATGTTAGAGTAGCTGGACGAGATCCAGTGGAACCAGCCGACTCACCTTTTTCATAATGCCAGTCTTCCTCTTGCTGAACGTGGTGTAGCGTCTCAACTTGTTATCGATAAATTCCATCTTTATTTTTACCCGCCCACGTGTCTTCTTCCCCGGCTTTGCCCCGGCGACTCCTCCGGTGACCAGGCCGTACCCTCCGGGTGGTACTCCCAGCTCCTGCCCCGCCGCTGCCCCTTCCATTTCCCCCCTCTCCCGCTTCACCCCTCTCCTGCTGTCCCCGAGTGAACCCACCGGGTCTTCCTCGTCGCCGGAGTCCGAATCATTGTCCGAGCCGCTGCACAGAGGAGCACTTTCCCGGTCCGGCTCGAAGCGGGCTACGTGAGGCATCACCACCCCGGTGTTTAACCCCACAATGCCCCCTTGGACGGCTGCCTGCAGTGGGTTCAACCCGGCCCCGTTCCCCGGTCTCGCCCCTCTGGAACCCCCTGGCCCGTTTGCCCCCAGCATCCCAGCAGCCTCTCTCTCCGGCTGTCGCCCCGCAGCTCCGCCGCTCTCGCCGACTTGAGCCGTTCGCACCAAAACGGGGCGAATCCCCGGCCCGTGTCCCGTAACAGTCCTGCCCGATGCCGACCCGTTTCCAGATGCTGCCGCCCCGACCTGGCTGGGTAACATTATATTCACAGAAGCGAGCCTCTGAACGCCAGCCAGAGAAGCTGGAGCGTGTCGAACCGTGAGGGGCTGATAAAGCGCATACACGTCCGGGCCAGTGAATGTAAACAAACCGGGCCAGATGACAGATTGCGGAGTCCAGGAGATAACCGATACAAACTTTACAAAGCGACGCTGCCCCCAAGACCCCTAAAACCCGGGCTCAGTTAGGCTCACCCACCTCCTCTATTTCCAAAACTCCGAGCGCTTTCTCAAAAAGGAAAGCGCGAAGAACGTCCCACATACGGCTGCGCCACGTTAAATAGTCCGCGCACAGAATTTTAAAAACCCAACACACACCAACCGATTTGTGCATATATATCATCACTCACGCGTATTTTATTAAAATATCAATATAACGATGACCCAGAAGCGATTTAAACCACCTATCTTCAAGATACCGCATTTAACGGCGGACTGATACAACAACCGGGGAACTACTTCCCTCCTTATAAAGAGATACGTTTCCTTATTTGGTGCTGTCTCTCCTTATTTGGTGAGTCACTGCTTTCACCACCGATTGGCTGAGAATTATCTGAATAGTGCTGTGATTGGTCGATGAGGCAAAGTAATTTTAATAAATACCATCGTGGTTGAGCTAATGTCAACGTCACCGTGGACAAGCAAGGACACCAAAATAATGACAACGGGAAAAAAACTTTCTATTTCAGGATATAATACAAAGCAACTAAGACTGAGATAGAAAATATGTTTGCTAGAAAAGTTTTCATACCAAAACTTGACTTTAACTTGAACTAAAACAGCACTGCTATACTAAAAAGTTAATTCCTGAAGAAGATTGCTGCTCACATTGAGTTATGGCTTTTAGTTTTTAATGGTGATGAGACAAAGCAGCAGTCAGTGCTTCTACAGCCACCAACAGGGCCGAATTTATTAGATTATGGGGCCCTGGGCTAGAACCAGTTTGGGGGGTACATCCAACATGAGCTTCTTTTAGGGCATGCAGATATCAAAACAAAAAAAGTCAGTAATACTTTCTGGACATGCTTATATCTATTTTTTATGGGTAAAGGATTAACTACATTTTAAGTTGGCTTGAGTAGCATACAGCACTTCCAAGCTGAATTTGCAGCCTTTGCAATACATCGTCATAGCAAGCCTAAAAAAACTTTATTATAGTATATTAGCACTTCCAAAAGTATACAACTAAATACACAAGGGAACACGCTAAACTTACCATCATTCCAGGGCTTGAAGCCGAGAGAGAAGCCCTCTAAAGAGCCGTCAAGACGGACTTCTCCTGCTCGGAGAGCGGCCATGTTGCTTTAGTCGGGCCTTAGTCGACTGGGGGCATGGTTTGTGGTGGCTGACCTGGCATGCACAATCATTCTGCTTATAGATCCTGCTCCTTCCTGGCTATTGACCAATAGTAGAGGAGTTGGACCAAGAAGGGCCGCACTGCTCTTTTGCATTACTTTTTGCAATGGGAACGCATGTATAAGGAAAAGGAAAAAACACATGTATTTTTTATTGTTACAAAAATACACATAAGAAAATTAAAAACAAAATATATATTTTTCTTGACAAAATACACATGAGGAAAAGGAAAAACAAAATTTATACATTTTTTTTGCAAAAACGCACATTTAAGGAAAAGGAAAAGCAATATGTATATATTTTTACTTTTATTTTTAATTATGTCAGTTGTGGTCCTCCAGTACAAGTACCAGGTACAAGAGAATCAGTAATAGCACTAATATATTCATTAATGTCTTGTAAACTTGAAAAATAGTCTTTGTGAAATAATCCTTGTTCTTTCCACACAAAAAAAAAACAAAAACAAAAAAAAACTATTGCACCCTTTCTGGTTTTCTCCATAAAAAAGTTGCCTTAAATGCAACTATGCCAGATCTTAACATGACAATACAATGTAGTCTCTGAAATTCACCAAAAACAAAAAAAACTTTCAGTTCCTACATCTGATATACCTATTTCTCCATAGTTAGGTTATATTATGGAACACTATGGCATCATTGTTTTCAAATAGGTTCATAGTTGTCATCTACATGAAATCGCACTTGAGGTTTACAGGTTTTCAGTGGATACATATGAAACAAGATATTTCCAAAATATCTATCTAGCTACTGCCTCGGTAAACCCTGTGACTGTACAACAGAATGTTTTTCTTGACGACCTGAACGGTAACATAAATATTTATTCAAAAAGTAGGACTCGGAATACTTTAGAGTGTGAGATTAACATCTTTTCAACAGAGTGGTCATAAGGCTCATGTAGGAAGAAATGAGGAAGTCGTGTTAATTTGTCTGGTCATTAAAACAACCATGGTAAAATATTTATTTAAAAACAGTAAATGTGACACTAGCAGTAAAAAATAACAAAAAATTTTAATCTTAAATCGTGAATGTTTTAAGTATAAAAACGTAGCATGGCTGCACAGTGACCAGTTGTGAGCACAATGGGGATTTAAACCCAACCAGGTATCATACAGTTTGTATATACTCCCAGTGCATACATGGGATCTCGCTGGGTACTCCGGCTTCCTCCTACAACCCCAAAACATGAATGTGGCTCTCAATTCTTCTCAGGTACGTAAGTCCCTGGTTGTTTTTCCGGTGCATCGACGTGTTGCCCTGTGTTGGACTGACCTGACCAGAGTGTACCGCACCGCTCACCCAAAAAGACTGAAATATGTGCCAGACCCTCCGTCATTATGCAACGATAAGAGGAGATAGACAATGGATTTCAGTTGCTCTCGGGGGCCCTCTACTGGTGGTGTGGGGCCATAAGTGTTTGCTTAGTTTGCTGTGACATTAATGCTGTGCAATAACCAAGAGCCACTCCTCATTGCTCTTAATTTTGACCTTTTAAGATGGCACTCCTCATGCCATTCTCACTGTTCCATGAAATTAAACAAACTCATACAATCAGCCATTGTAACATAATGCAGAAATCCAACCAGTTCAGTAGTTATGAATGTTTCTCCTTCCATGGATGTAATCCCAAGGAAATTTCAATCAAACGCAACTGGACTTGGTAATTTGTCTTGGAAGACGTTTCACCTCTTATCCAAGAGGCTTCATCAGTTCATGCTCGCCGCTGACCAGGCTGGGACTGGTCCAACTAACTGGTGTGGAGACTCAGCTATTTAACCTCTTGAACAAGAATCATTATGTCATTGGATCCTTTGTGCTCCATGTCTTAACGACGGTCGTTGGCGTGCCGCCTATTGGTGGAGGTTAGGTTTCGGCTTCATTAGTGCCCTATTGTGTTATAACGACAGTCGTTGGAGTCACAGTTGTTTCTGTTATTAGAGGCTAATTTGTTTGAGTCTTCTAGGGAGGGATGAAAGTGCAGCATTGTAAATTGGAGATAGGTGATGTCTCAGGCCTCCTCCTCTGTTTAGCGATGGTTTCTCTACTTTTACATAGATGGCTTCTTTTACTCCTCTTTCAAACCATCTGTCCTCTCTGTCCGCCTGAGGAGTTAGCTCTCCTGTGTTGGGCCATGCGTTTGTACAGTGGCTGTTTGGTTTCACCAATGTAGAGGTCCTTGCATTCTTCATTGCATTGGATTGCATACACCAGGTTGCTTTTGTGTGTGTGTGGTGTTCTGTCCTTGGGATGTACTAGTCTCTGTCTGAGTGTGTTGCTGGGTTTGAAATACACAGGGATACTGTGTTTGTTAAAAATCCTCCTGAGTTTTTCATTCCATATGTGTCTGGGATTTCTGAAAAACTCAGGAGGATTTTTAACAAACACAGTATCCCTGTGTATTTCAAACCCAGCAACACACTTTTAAAAGTTAAAAATTTTCAGCATGAGAATTCACTGCTGCATTAAAAAAATGCTAATATTTTACTTTTTATTTTAAACATCTTTGTGCTGCCTTGCAACATGTAATAAACTTTCATATTTTTTTTCTCTGAGAATTACAAATTCCTACTGATCAGGTAGAAAAATATATATGTACATTGGGGAAAAGATGATTTAGTTAGCCACCAATTGTGCACGTTCTCCCACTTAAAAAGATGATAGCCCTGTAGTTTTCATCATAGGTATATCTCAAGTATGAGAAACAAAAATCCAGAAAATCAGTCTATTTATAGAATTTATTTCCAAATTATGGTGGAAAATAATTATTTGGTCAATAACAAAGGTTCAGTTCAGTACTTTTTTATATACCCTTTGTTGGCAATGATAGAGGTCAAGCGTTTTCTGTAAGTTGTCACACACTGTTGCTGGTATTTTGGCCCGTTCCTCCAAGCAGATCTCCTCTAGAGCAGGGATGTTTTGGGGGGTGTTGCTGGGCAAAACTGACTTTTAACTCCCTCAAAAGATTTTTTTTTATGTGGTCGAGATCTGGAGACTGGCCGGGCCACTCCTGGACCTTGAAATGCTCCTTATAAAGCCCCTCCTTCGATACGTTTTACTGGTCCCTTTGCAGAAAAACAGCCCCAAAGCATGAGGTTTCCACCGCCATGCTTCACAGTAGCATGCTGAGTTGTTCTTTGGATGCAACTCAGCATTCTTTCTCCTCTAAAACCAAAAAGTAGAGTTTTTAACAAAGAAATTATATTTCGGTTTCATCTGACCATATGACTTTCTCCCAGTTCTCCTCTGGATCATCCACATGCTCTCTAGCAAACTTTAGACGGGCCTGGACATGTACTGGCTTAAGCAGGGGGACATGTCTGGTACTGCATAATTTTGATTCCATTCACTAGGTCCCCCCGTGTGGTTCTGAGATTTTTGCTCATCGTTCTTATGATCATTTTGACCCCATGGAGTGAGATCTTGTGTGGAGCCCCAGAATTAAGGAGATTATCAATGGTTTTACATGTCTTCCAATTTCTAATTGCTTCCAGAGTCGATTTCTTCACACCAGGCTGCTTACCTATTGCAGATTCAGCCTTCCCAGTCTGGTGCAGGGCTACAATTTTTTTTCTCTGTCCTTTGACAGCTCTTAGGTCTTGGCCATAGTGGAGTTTTCCATTAATACAAGTAGTAGAGAGCTACGATAATTAGCAAATAAATTATATGAAAAGCAGACCATGTGGTTTTCTCGATTTTTATTTTTTATTTTGTCTCTCATAGTCAAGGTATATGATGAAAATTACAGCCCTCTCTCGTCTTTTTAAGCGGCAGAACTTGCACAATTTATGGCTGACTAAATACTTTTTTTTACCCATTTTATATGTAAGAAACCAGAATTAAAGTTACAAGCTGAAAATGTGCCTGCATGTCACTGCCTATAGTTTCCTCTCCTGCAACCACTGAATGTAAGAATCCAGGTTGCCATGACAGCAAAATTAAGCAGTGTTAACTAAAAGCATTACACTTAGTCATTACTTCATGAACAGACACTTTTAAAAATGTCGGATGAAAGAATGTTGTTAGAGATAAATAAACCAAGAGATATTGAATCTCCACCCAGCAGGCAGGTTAGAACAGATGCCTTATATTTCTGAAATGCTTTCATCCCTGGAGAGCTGCTGGGCATATATGAAGAGGCTTTTATTGTAAAATCGGTTCACAGAAAACAGGTTGATTGTAGGACATGGCTATTCACACCAGTCTTAATCATTTCACATGACGTTAGTTGTGAAGAATTAGGAGGAAAACAATCAGTCACCTAAAATAGCCTTATAAAAAGTATGTCCAGTCCAGTGTTCAGAGCTTATATTCTCTAATAATAATCAAATATGTGCAAAGTAACAAATAAATCACCTCAGTCTCCTCTACTCTTTATAAAGGGAATGCACCACCCCTTAGTGGTCAAGTGGGGGTAATTTTCGACGCGCTGTAAGGTCTTTTTACAAGACCAAGCATGAAATCTGACAAGCTGTAGCCTTAAACTGTGAGAAAAGTTTGCAGTCCATACTCTAAAAAATATGTCCTTTAGACATATTAAGACAACCAACCTAACAAAAGGCCTGTAATTCAGCTGAGTTAACATCTTTTTTTAATCACCCTATTTGGATGCAAAGTAGAAAACACAAATCTTTGGAGTCTCAACAGATTGCATTTTCAACACATTTTTGGTTTGCAAAACGATCTGCATGGTAAATATCTAGGGATGTAACGATACTTGCCGATACGGAGTACCAATGCCAATACTTGTACCACACACACACAAAAAAATGCAATGAATTGCAAGACAGGTTTTATTTTCTTCTCTGCTTGTTACAACAAATTATGGTGAATTAGAAGTTAACATTTTCTGTGAAATTATTGCAGAGTTTCCACATTTTAAGCATCAATTAATGGTATTGGTCAACTTTTACCGATACAAGTACATTAGACAGTATCGGGGCATCCCTATAAATGTTACTTGACTATTCTCTTTAGCAGCCAAACCATTTATGTGTTTTCTATACATATACTCCATGTGGGAGGATCTTTCCTAGCAGGGCGAGAGGCAAAAAAAAGGTTTCTCATTAAAGAGACCTCTTAATTTTAAGATGTCAAATACTAAAGTTAATTATGGATTTATAAAAGAAAGGAATGAGAAGAGGTAAGACAGAGCAAACAAAGGAGAGACACGGAATGATGGAAGGGCACATAGAAAAAGGAAAAGAGGACAATATAAAGACTCAAGGAAATAAGGAAGGACTTGAGAGAGGATGAAAGGAAAGGCAGAAGGAATAATGGAAGGAAGGACATTAAGAATAAAGAGGAAGAATTACTTATAGGGCAAATATAAACTTTTAAAATTAAACAAAAGCAGTAATACTGTGCCTTACATCACTATAGACAATAATCAGCTCTCAAATCTGCTCTCTACGAACTGAACGAAAAATACTATTAACTCTTGGGCTGCTGTATTGGTTTGCTGAAAAGCACTTTCTGAGTTTTATACCTAGAAATGTCATCTTATCAACTTTTACTTGCACATTTTTTTTGGCATACTAAAATCACCCAGATTTTTAGCTTCACTAGTCCTGAGCCATGATGGGCCAGTTGGAAACATAAAACCCAACCGTTGTTCAACCAGTAAACCAGCACCATAGCTACACTTGACCAATGTCTTCTGTGTGGGGGCTGTTACCTAAAGTTGGCTATGATAAAATGGCTAACACAAGGTTAAAGAAGTTTTCAATTACCTGAGGCGTGACCACATTCAGAAGTTATTGGCTGATAGGCGGGGTATATTCCAGACAGGTCACCAGGTCATCCCAGGGTAGCTCACATACACAGGCCTAACAACCATGCATGCACATGCAGAAGGGAGGTGATATTTAATTCAATAATCAAATGATGGTTCAATAAATTGTGCACTTCTTCCCACCTAGTTTGCGATCTAAAAACCAAACCAGGGATGCCCCAGTCCAGGTCTGGAGAGCTACGGTCTTGGAGCTTTTAGATGCATCCTTCCTTCAACACAACTGCATCATCAGCATATCATTCAGCTCTGCAGGGGAAGAGCTGTTGGAACAGATGCATCTAAATGTTGCACAATAATAGTCTTCCAGGACTGGGACATTTCTGAACTAAATTAAAGCCGGGCACTGTTGCACATTTTGCTTGATTTGATTATTTATCTCTCTTTTTTTCCCTTTGTTTTTCCATCCTAAATTACGGCCTGTATAACATCTACGTCTTCTGAAACAAAAACAGCTCGTTTTAGGGTGAGAAATTTGTGTTTTAAAAAGGAAAACGTGAAAGACAGTCTGAAGATGCAAATGTCCTCCCAGTCATGTTCAGCAAAGGAGGCTACTAAAACTAGGTTCAAACATTTTTCATGTTTTAAAATCTACTGAATATTTTGTAAACTGCATTAAAGTCTGAAATAATAAAAAAATAAAAAACACAACCCGGTTAAAAACACTGTGCACCTTTATTGACAGCAGCATGTATACTTTTGAATATATATGATTACTGTGAACATTTGCTCAAGCAGAGTAAAAAAAATGAATAAGAGGTCTAGGTTTGAGTGCCTAGCATTCATAAAGGCTTAACACTAAACACATCGTATAAAAACAAACTCATAAACAAAGGCCTTTGTATTTGATTAGATAACGTAAAAAAGGGAGAGAATGTTAGGATAATCCTTCATATTCTAGGCACTTAAACGAGTCCAGGTGACCTGCAGTCAGCGTTCTTGACCTCCTTTGTACTGAATGTTAGCATATGCAGTTATGATGCACACTGAAATGGACCATGTGAACAGAAACGGTATAATAAAAACATTATGAAAGTACCAATTATAAACAGTTAAAAACAAAAGAAAACAGGACCTTCATCATAACCAAACAGGTACCTGTGCATCCTTCTACACAAAAAAACATGGTGTCCTTTTAAGTAAGGTTAGTGCATGGCTTCTACATTATGTACACTTTGTCTGGTGTAATGGTCCAATCTGATTAATAAAAAACCCCAGAAAAAAACAGAAAAAATGTGACTGGACCTCTGTGGATGCAACGTTGCACATTTAACATGGTGATAGGATAGGTTTGCAACGGTTGACATCGCTAGTGACAAATAAGCACCTCGAAGTTGACACAAGAACACACGTCATTTCAATATAAATTCTTGGCTAGAAGACTTGATGTTTTCTTGTTGCAGTTTGTTGCTGAAGTGTAGTCAGGTTATGTTTTAGAAATAGAAGCGTAACAGGCTGGGAACCTTCATGCAAACCTAGTTAGTCCTCTTCCTTTATCCGCAAATCTCTGAGTGCATCAAAGTTCGGCGTCTGCCCAGAGGTTAAAGGAACAGATTAAATATTTAAGACAGGGTGCTCCTACGTGGGATTCATGTAAAAACATAGCAAAACTCAACCTGTCTCAGTCCTTTATGCATATTTTAAAGAACGGAAAACAAATGTTCATTGTGAATTATTGGGAGAAATTAAGACAGTATGAGAAGATTTTATAAGGAAACATGGGGGGAAACTGAAAGGATGGAAGAAAGGAATGAAGGCAGGAAGGAATAAAGATGAGAGGGAGGGCAGGAAATGGAAAAAGAATGGCGTAAGGAGGGAAGAAAGAAAGGATAACGACGGCGGAGGTAATGAATGATGGAAGACAAGAAATAACACACTAGGAATAAATTTAGAAAGGAAGGGAGGAACAAAGGAGGAAGGTAAAGGAAGGACAAAAGGAAAGGATTAAAGACCCAGTTAAGAAAGGAAGGACAGAAGAAAACAATGAAGAGTGAACAAAAAGAAGGACGCAACAAATAACTAATAGAAAGAAAAAAGGAAAGATGTAAGCAAGACAGGGAGGAAGAACAAAGAAAATATGTCAGAACAAATGTTACATTTAGACCATTGGATAGGGAATAAAGTCTGGAAATAAAAATATTTTCCCCATACTCTTATTTTCCAGACCTAGAAAACTTTGAAATCCTTGAACTCCACTGAAAGATCTCCCTCCACATTTCAGCAATCATGTTGTGCCCATCATCCCCACAGGGTGGCAGTGGAGAGCTAAGGTGAGTGTGTGATGTGGGGTAGAGGCACTGAGGCCGTGAGCCACTGCTGACGAGAAAGTTTGGAGACTCATATGGATCAGTTAAGGACAAACTCCTCCATCAGAATGATTCCACTGATTTAGCAGAAGACTAATTCACGCCCTTGACTGAAAAAAAAAAAAAAGAAAAGAAGAAAAGAGGTGTTCCCCCCTTTATCCTCCTCCCTGAAATGAGTGAGAATAGCAATCCAGCACTTGTACTTCAGAGGGAAAAAGGGTAAAAAGTTCTGGTTCCCTCCTCAGTTTGCGGACAGTCTTCTCAGACTTTGCTGTCGGAGGGCTGATCTCCCAGGGCGTTGACGAGGTCGGTGAAAGAGGGGCGCTCTTTGAGGCTAGGCGCCCAGCAGCGGACCATGAGCTTGTAAATTTTGGAGGGGCATCCATCCGGAGCAGGAAGCTTCAGCTTTCCCATCTTCAGACCTGCAACAAAAACATGAGACACATGATGACCGGGTACAAAAAGTTCCCTCTCTATTTAACCCAAAAAACCCTAAAAGAAAAAAAAAGAATGATCTCTACCTTCCAGAACCTCGTCGTCGTTCAGTTTGCTGTGTGGCATTTCACCCAGACTGAAAACCTCCCACATCAACACTCCGAAGGACCACACGTCCGACTTGGTGGAGTAATCGTCCTCGAACACAGATTCTGTTGGCAGCCAGCGCAAAGGGATCCAGGCCTGTCTGTAGTGGTAGTACTCACTGAGTACGTGTTCACAGGACAGAGGACATACAGAAACAGAGGGAAGCCACAGTTAATGTAAGCCACTGCATTTCAACAAAATACATGGCTTTCAGTTTCTGTGCCCCACAAATCCGGAATCAATTTCCTGATGACTGCAAAGCCGCTGAATCATTAGGTTCTTTTAAATCAAAGATTAAAACTCTACGGTTTAGAGATGCTTTTGAGTAATATTTTAATTTAGATTTTTGACATAAATGTTCTTTTAATGTTTTATCTAAATTGTTGATTCTCTGTTTTTTATTTTCATACTTTTATCATATATTTAGTTTCTTTACCACCAAATCATGTAAAGCACCTTGAATTGCCTTACGTTGAAAGTGTGCTATAAAAATAAAACTGCCTTATCTTACAAATGAATAGTTAGTTTATTTCACACATTCAATTTTAACACTGTAACTCACAGATTATATAGGCGGCGTCTTTCTAGAGCTATTCCGTTAACTTTAATGACCATGGCTCAAAAAGCTCATAAAACCCAAAATACTTTTTCCAAAAAAAAAAAAGTTAATAGTACATAATATTAACAATGCTGCACTCATAGTGGCAGAATGTTTGAGTAGCTCTGTTTAAACTGCATGGTATTCTGTTTTTTTGTAAGTTTGGTCCTATGTATTTGTCCTATATATTGTTTTTAATTTTTAGATTCAGTTTTTTTATACTTTTTATACTTGTATGAAGCCAATGCTTGTATTAATTTTTCTGCTATTACATCTGAATTTCTCCTTTGTGGGAAAATAAAGGATTTTTTTTTTGCATTCTATTATTAATTGCTCCTAATTTGTAGAATTAACACAATTAACTTTTTTAACACATCGATGCATGAGCCGAATGACCTGGTCTGTTTATCCAACAATTCAACCTGTGTTGCTTTCAGTGTCTCTTACATAAAAAGCATGGGAAACATGAACCGCATCGAGGGTTCCATGTGAACGTCGCTTAAATAGGGATTGTCGGTCTGCATCACTACCTGCTCTACTGCGTGTGTGGTGTCTGCAGAAAGACGCATCATATCTTGTTGGTTGCACAAATCTCTGATAAAAACAACAAAACCTGAAAGTCCTATAGAGTTTCATCGACTCGCTTCGGGTTCAAGATGAGCAAAATACTTTTTGTGGTTGCAACCAATCAGAAGAAGTAATGGGAACGAGCTTTTGATTAAAAATGCAAGGATCTGCTGCGATCACTTCACATCAGGTAAGCATGTGTCATGGGGAAAACATTTCAAAGTTATTTAATTCGATCCATTAAATAATGATTAGTAAAGGCATCTGAATAGAGTCAGTGAGGAGGCCTTTCACCTGCTCTGATCTAACAGAGTGATTCCTCGGCCGTGAGGAGACTTTTTGTTAATCTTGCAAAAGACATACTATTGAGACAAAAGGCAGAAGTAGGGCTGACAGGTGGCAAGAAAAATATCCTTATGGAAGAAAGAAGACAAATCTTTTAACAAGACCTGGTTAGCTAACAAACAAGCTAACATCGCCAATGAACACTGCAGCAGATGGATATCCACAAGTATTAACTGGAACCAAAAGCTATTTAAAGAGCTGGTCTCACACCATTTGCGAACACATCCATAGTACTGATAAACAAGTAATCCCTCCACTGCTCAGAAAAAAAGGTCTACTTCAGATTTGGAAAATGTTAACCAGTTTGTCATAGGAACTGGCTGAATGATGAATATGGGGTATATAAAGTATTTGTGAAGTGAACTGAACAACAAAGAATACAGAAATGTTCTGATATGGCTTGATAAGGTTAAGGTCGGAGCTTCAGGAGTTGCACACATGTATCCGGGAGATGGGCATCCTCCATTGCATTCATTGTGTGAACAAGAGACAACTTCGGAAGTGTTACCTGGACTAAAGAGAGTCCTCGGTTCAGCTTAGAAGAAATTCTGCATTTCATTTGGGAATCAAGGTCCCAGAGTCTGAAGGAAGAGCCATATAATCTGCTGGTGTAGTGCAGCGGATCACCTGGAAACTTTAGATCACTTCATGCTTCCTTCTCTTGACATGATTTCAGGATATGCTCATTTCCTTTCACAAACTGATTCATTGACCATGTTGTCACTGTGCTTGATTTAGTGGGCAAAACCATAAGCTGAGTGCCTTCATGTTCCGCTGCACTTATGTAGTAATTCATGCGAAAGGAGCTTTGAGCAATAATTGAGTGCGTATACCGTGCAGTACTGGGGATACATTTCAATTGCTGGTTTTCTTAATAAAAATATTTTTCTTTTTTTTATGGAAGTCATGATATTCTTTTTTTTAAACTACTGAAACAAATAAAAGCTGTATAATCGGGTGGTTGTAACAGACCTGTTGTAGACGTCTTTGCTGAGGCTGAGCGAAGACACTTTGATCCGCCTCTGACTGTTGATCAGACAGTTCCTGGCAGCAAGGTCTTTGTGAACAAAGCGGTTATTGGACAGATGCTCCATACCGCGAGCCACTTGGGCACAGATGGACACCTAGAGAGGGGAAAAAACCCACAAGAATAGTGCTGTGAAAATGACTTTCATAGAACAAAGTAGAACTGCTACATAATCACTTCTTTTTTTTCATTCTTAATAAACCTTACCAGAGGTTTATATTTTCTTCATAATAAGAGTAACTGGAAAAGTTGAAATAGGCAGCAACTTAAATAAAAAGACATCTGGAAGTGTTTTAATTACGCGTAAAGAGAAGACATCATCATCATCTTTTGGATAAAAAAAACCCCAAAATAACTAAGTCTCTCTTTTTTAATCGCTTGTCAAAGCATATCCTTATTTCTAAAGGCTTTGGAGGCACATTTTCATAAAGTTTAATATGCATCCCTTATTACAATTGTTGGCCAAAAAGAAATTTCTAGTGGGAATATTTTCTAAATTATGAACATTTTCCTTCTGTCATCACAGGTAAAGATAAGTCAGTACTTTACCCAATGGTTAGGCTATGCAGGAAAAACTTCTTGACACAAAATGAATCAAGTTTAATTATTAATCTTTGCTTTAAGGAAAGTAAGGACACATATAATAAGTCACAATAATAAGTTGTGAGTATATTTTCTTAACCTTTCGATTTGTTAAGGCTTATTTCACTCATTTTACCACCAACACAAACTTAGCTCAAGTAAAATTAAAAATACTTACAAATTCTGAACTGTTCTCAAACACAGACGCTTTAGTTTATGATAAACAATATTTAAAAAATCTGATAATGAATACTAATGCTTTGTTAGGGATCTAAGTCAGACCCAGTTCATTAACCTTGCGTTTGAAGCCCAGAAGTAAAGATCTTGAGGCACAAAACAAAGAGTAGTGAAATTACCCTTCATGACAGAGCATATATTTATCTGGCAGTCATTCAAAATCAAAAATGATTTGATCAAAAGTAGCAAACAAAAACAGAAATTCAAAAATGGTATATATTTTCTATCAAATGGTACAATAAGAAATTAAAAATAATATTTTTTTTTTCCACTTTCTGTAGTTTGTTTTCCCTGATTCATTCTTTGTAAGTGAAAAAAATAAAGGTAACCAGTTTTCCAAACTGCATAGAAAGACTGAAGAGTGTTTTTAAATCCCTGAGTCTCTCCCTCTTAGACATTTTACTTGAATACACATTAAAACAGTTAACGGATTTCACTACTTCCAACTTGGGACTGAACTATTCTGAGCAGGAACGTCTGGACACGAATAAAAGGAAAATGCAATAAATACACCTTTTAAAACATATTAATATGGAAAGCTTCTTAAGACCAAAATAAAAATTAAGGACCTACTTTTGTCTTAGTGCTGATTGGTTGAGACTTCACCTTGTCGTCTTTGCATTTGGAAATTTTCAGGAACTGCTTCAGATCTCCCTGTCATTAAAAAAACAACTTAATAATGAAAAAAACAAAAAACATCCCCCCACATCACATCTTTGCTTCAGTTGGTGTGTGTTTACCAGGTCATAGTACTCCAGGATCATGCAGTGCGGCTCTGCCTCCCTGCAGAGGCCCAGCAGACGTACCACGCTGGGGTGGCTCAGTTTGGCGAACATTTCAGCCTCACGGCGGAAGTCGCTCTGCACCTGCTCGTCTCTGGACTGCAGATACTTCACCAGAACCACCGTCTCTTCCTCGCTCTCATCGATGCCCTTTGCTTTGGACAGCAGCACATCACCGAACTCCCCTTTACCTGAGCAAACGTTTACCAAACATTAAAATAACTGCACAAAAAGATAAATAAATACATGCTAATAGCCAAAATGGTGTTATACTACCTAGTGTTGTGATGGTTTGGAGGTTTGCACGTGGAAAGTGGAGCTTATCACTGGCGTGGCTGTGGCGCTTCTCGGTTGTAGTGACCGTGTTGGTGAGCGCCACTTCCTCCTGGATCTCAGCTGTGGTGTGGCCATTTTGCTGAACAGCACCTCCTGATGAGCCATATATCCACATTAGGTCAACGATAATAGGCAAAGAACCACAGCCTATGATTATAATTTACTAACCGATACTCAGGTAATTAGTGGGATATTTGCAACTTTGAGTACTCAAAACTGACACAAGGTGGCGGCAAATATCCAGTTTCCTACATTTTCAAGATGAGAATGTAGAGGAAAGAGAACCCAATCATAAAAAGTGAGTTTATAACTTTGTAAAGATGTGTAAAAATTCTGAATATAAGTCAATCTTTTGTTCCAGCAGCATAATATCACAGAAACAAAATAGAAAAATCCGGCATCCAAATTAAGGAAATTTAAAACGCTAAGAAATAATTGTTTTTATATAATTTATGGTATTTACTGTGACAACAATAAAAATAAATGTAAAACGTTTGCACAAATAGGTATCGGCATGGAGCATCTGCCCATCTGGCAATAAAAATACCACTCTGGGAGTAAAACGTACCCAATAAAGAGGCTTACAAGCTCATATGTGGTGATCTTACCCAGTGCGTTTGAACCTTTATATGCTCCCTCTTGGCAGTGTCATCAGATGACATGAAGTTAACTTTCACAGTTATGCTGATGACACACGACCAATGGATGCACTTATTAACTCCATTTTAGAAATCAAATCCTGGATGGCAGAAAACTTTCTCCAGCTCATCCAGGGCAAAACTGAAGTTTTAGTTATCCGACCTGAGGCTCAGAGAGAGAAACGTTTAACAAAACTATGGTCAATGTCTTTTAATCGTCTTTACAAGTAAAGAACCTGGGCGTGATTTTTGACTCTGAGCTGACTTTTATCCCCCACATTAAAAACATTACTAAAATAGGTTTTTATCACCTAAAGAACATCGCCAGAGTCCTCCCCATTCTCTCTCTGGCCAACACGGAGAAAAGCTGCTTTACTACAGCAGCAATATAAAGTGGTGCAATCACACGGTTAACTGTACATAATAATTATAATGTCATATTTTTAAATATAAACATTTATTTGGTGCTCTAATGCACCCCACATTGGAAATAAAACAGTCCAAACAGCAAAACTAAAAATCACTTCCATGCTGTCAACTATGATCATTTGCAAACATCAGATAGAGCTTATTTTGGTCCCGATGAAACGGTACATCTCTAGTATGACTGGAAAAAAAAGGGATAAACTTTAACTCCAACTTTAAAAGTTTACCTTCAGTCCAGGTGTTTGTTTTGTACCTTATATGAAAAAGGTTACTAAGGATGCATTCAATCACCAGAAAAACATGGACGAGGCTGCACTGTTTCTCTCCAGCGGAGACTTTAATATCTTGCTTTTATAACTTGCTAAACAGATTACTGCAACCTTCTGCTCACTTCAAAATAATAGAGCAGCTCCACAACGACTAGAAATTTCAGCTGCACGAATGCCGATCAGGACCAGAAAGAGCGCTCCCATTACTCAGGAATATAAAGTGTCTCTAATGGCTATCTGTATGCTTTAGAATAACCTTTTGTGTATGAAATGAGCTCTAGAATTAATGTAAATATTAATCTCTACCCAGATTTGCTTTTATATAATAGTAGTCATTCATACATGTATTGATGAAACACAAAATAATAACAAAAAACTCAGGTAGGTTGTAGTAGCGGACTTTTTCATGTGCAGTATTTAATTTAAATTTAACTTTATCTTAAGTTAATCATGTCTCTATTTTTATTGCACTTTTAGCTTGACCTCATCTTGAACTTAAATAACTTCACAATACTTAAGTATGGTATCTTTGTCATGATTAATTAACCTTTATACCAGCTATATGAATTAAATGCTTCATTTTAAAAAAACAATTACATTTAGTAGTTATTTTTAATTATTTTAACAATTTAAATTTTTTAAATCTAACAATTGTGTCTTTTTCTGTTATTTCCTCTGCTTTGCATTAAGCTCTTTGTTCTGTTACTGTTTTTCTCCAGTTTCTATCCCATGGAAAGCACTTGGTTCACATTTTAGCCCCACTGTTTCGTACGGCAGAGGATCTGTGTTACTTTGGGCCCATTTTGCCTGTAAAAGGCCCTGAGATACTTTTTTTGTTGAGCATGTGCAATCCAGAAACCGTTTCCTACCATTAAGACACTCCATCTCTGGCTCCTCTCCATCTTGTCCCTTCTGCAGTCGCTTGGCGTTGCGTCTTTTCTTGCAGTAGAACATGAGTCCCAGCACCACAATGATGTAGGCCACCGCCGCCCCAACAGACAACCCAATGGTTTGGATCATCTTATAAGGAGCCTTGTCTTCATCGTCAACTGAGTCAAAAGTTGGTTTGTCTGCAGGACACAGAACGGTTTCAATGCTTGATATTAAGGAGAGCGCGTTGAACTATGTTTTTAGCAACAAAATAAGTATGATGCCCCTATAGGGTGGTTTATATTCTAAAAAGTCTGACCTGCTGCTGTCTGAGAGACGCAACAATCACATGTCCAACAGAAGCAAGCATTAAGACCTTCACTGCTTAAGAAGTTAAATGATCAAGTTACTATTCTGTCTCTGCTGGGCAGCTTTGAACCCTGAAAAAAACAACTAAATTCTTCTCTTCAGATTTCTTATTTTATTGAGAAACCCATTACCTCCTGTCTTAATGCAGGTGCCAGTCTTCCTGGGGTCTCTTGCTTTTTTAAAAGTGTGAGCGAACGACTGTAATTTTCAGCTTTTATCGGCCTTTGAAGCTTTATTAGACCCAGCATCTACCCGGACCCATCAGCCCCTGACAGCCGTGGCGTCAGAGACGTGAGGCAGGTTATTAACCTGTCGCCATGGGTGACGGACAGACGGGCGGAGGTTTAATTAATGCCTTTTCTCGGCTCCTGTGATTGTGGCTCAACTCTCCATGTGCGCAACTTTGTTCCTGATAAAGAAAACCATTTGAAGTGTGTGTGTGTGTGTGTGTGTGTGTGTGTGTCTGTGTTCAACCTACCCACTACGTAGAGCTGAGCCACACGGTCTTTGATGCTGCAGCTGTTCCCGGCCACACATGTGTACCGACCCGTGTCGTCAGTAGTGACATCTCTTATTATCAGTGAGCCGTTCGGCATCTTCTGGATTCTGGAGCACAGACAGACGGCAGGAACATGTGGCTCACAGCTGAGTGGAGAGAAGTTTCCTTCTCCTTACTGGAGCTGCTGGGACTTATTTGTCTTAAAGGGTCATGTTTAACTGTCTGTTGTGTATTTAATTACAGTTATAGCACAGATCATCACAACTACTCTACAGAATTGTGAAGACCCATCAGCTAAAATAACACGACAACATACATGAGAGGCCTATTAACCAACAGGTTCAAAAGCTAAAAGCACATCTTTGACCTAATTTTAAAGGCTTCCCACACATTTTTCATTTCAAAGTTCAAACACATTCCCAGACTCAACAATCCAGAGTTCGTTTCAAATTGGCTTGATCAAAACAATGTGTTACTTGAATGAGACCGCTATCTTGTCTATTGGCCCTCTAGGCAAAGGCTAGTTCACAGACCCATCTCCTGGTTCCCCTTTATCTTTACTTGTATAAATAAAACACGAACATTTAGAATTAATTCATGGCAGACATTTATGTAGCAGACAGGATTTAAATATGGTAGTAAGTGGCTAAGGAAGGAATGAAGGAAGGACACGTGAAGAAGGAAGGAAGGAAGGGAAAATGGAAAGAACGAAGGACATGAAAGAAAAAAAAGGAAAAAAGGACAGAAAAAAAGGATGGACGGAAGGAAGGATAGGAAATAAAGGAGTAGAAATAAAGATTGAAGGAAGTATACAGTCAATTAAATGGGGCAGGAAAGGAGGAAAACAAAGGAAAGAAGGATGGAAAGAAAAGATAGGTTGGAAGGTGGATAACAAAGACACAGAAGGAGTGTGAGTGAGGTAGAAAACAGGAAGAAGGGCACAAGGAAGAATGGATAGTAGGAGTCAAAGAAAGAAGAGACAAAGGAGAGCACATGAGAGGTAGGATACAAAATGTGCAAAAGCCTGAATTGCAAAGGCAGAAATCAAAATGTAGGCTAGATTCATAGAAAACTCAGCCTCAAGTGGAGCAAACAACAATATTTGTGGATTTCCAGTGATGCAAAGAGAGACAGCTCTGTATCTTTGGGTAGGCTTTGAGAACTTATTTTCATTTTGTTTTATTATAAAAATAAGTTCAATTACCAATTTAACCAGAAAGTCGGTTTTTATTTATAGGTCTGAGGTAGAAACTGGAAAGTCCAGTTTTTATAAAATCTCCTCATTACCTCTCTTACAAACGTAAACCAGAAGCGGTAGTTCTCCACACTAGCAGCTGCGTGGTCTCCGTTTAGGATGCAGCCTTATTTACCTGCCGTTCTCAGTGATGTCCAGGGCCTTGTCTTTCACCATCCAGTGGATGTGAGGCTCGGGGTCTCCGCTGGCCTGGCAGTGAAGAATGGCGGTGTGTCCCTGGTACACAGTTGTGTTTTCTGGCTCCACCTTGAAGCGGATATAAACTGGACGAGTGCAGAGAAACGCATGCAAGCAAAGATGGAGAGAAAAACAAGCAAAACGTTCATTAATGTGGAGCGCAACTGGGTGAAAACTTTGATACAGACAGATTCTCAGCTACTCAGAGCTATTCATAACAGTAAAGTGTTCACCCAGAGGACAATAAATGCTGAGTAATTTGGATCTTAACGAGAAAAGTCTATATAAACCCCCCGCCAATGTCATGAGAACGTAAATGCTCTCAGTGTGGGATATTTTGACATCTCCAGAATGACGGGGGAGGGATTTACCGGCCACAGTGAGGGTCACCAGGGCTGTTATCTCCCCCTGCAGGCTGTTGGAGGCGATGCAGGTGTAGTTGCCGGCGTCGCTGCGAGTGACTTTGGTGAAGCGGAGTTGGCCGTTCCTCTGATCCACGTGAGGCGGCAGCTCTCCTCCGTCTGTGGGGGGGGGGGGGGGTTAATAAAGACAAACGAAACGATACATCTTTCTCACTATGTTTGTTGAAGACTAAACCGATTTGAACATGTCACACTTTAATAGTAAAGATCTGTAGGTTGCTACTGCTTTTTTGTTTTTTTGTTCAGAGAGCTTTTTCCCCATCAGATCCACGACAACAGAGAGCAAAGGTTAAGCCCACGTCATGCGTACCTGCTTTGGTCCAGCGGATTGAGGGGCTCTCCCGGCCCTTGGCGGAGCACTGGATGGTGATCTCCTTATCCAGCTCCAGGCACTGTGAAGGCTGGGGGGTGGGTGTGAATTTCAGCCTCTCTGAAACACAAGTCCAGGAGAACATTACATGTGGTTAACACATGTGGTGAAAAGATGCGGGGAGGTGGGGGAAGGTTAGAGCCTCTTTTGTGCAACTCTCTCTGCAGACGACCTGACCCCAAGCTGATCTGCAGGGCTTTGATTTAAACATCTACTAGCAAGCTTTACAGTATTTTAGGGGACTGGTATGTGTAACATCATGAAAAGCATAGTTGCATAGTTGGAAAAACATTTTTGACACCACTTTTTGTTGTCATTTGAGGTCAAACAGCTTTGCTCATATTCCCTCGTCCCTGTAGCACAGAGGTCTGTAACCTTTACAATGCAAAGAGCTATTTTCACTGGGGCTGGGTATTGTTAAGAATTTCACAATTTAATTAGATTTCAACTCAATTCGATTTTGATTTATTAACTTTGATATCGATTCAATAATAAGTAAATACACAAGTAACTGAGAATATTTTTAGATAATGCGGGCATTAGTACCATTGTTTAAGAACAAAATGACCCCAGCATGTTTCCTGGAACTTGTTTTCGAAAGCTTGCTTTTTCGCCCCTGATGCCCCATTCTTGTGTAAAAGACAGGCCAAATCGCAGAGAAAGACCTCGGAAGTTGTGTAAACTGCCTCTAAATAAAGCGCTATACAAGTACAGACCATTTACAATTTTGACTAGGCCTTTCTGAAATTAATATGCTTTGGTCTAATCCAGGGGTGCAAAGTCCAGTCCTGGAGAGCTAGTACCATGCAACCTTTAGAGGCAAATGAACGGCTTGTTACCAGGCCTCTGATGAGGAAATTCAACCACCTGGTTCATATGTTCTGGAGAACCCCTGTTCTAACCAAATCTGGTGGAGCTCTGGCTTTTTATATCAAGGGTTGTTTTCCTTCTGGAAGGTGAATTTCCATCCAAAGCTCAAGTGTTGTACAGCCTCTAAAACCCAAGAAAGATTTACAAACATATCAAGGAAGTTTTAACAAGTGGGCCGGACATTCAAGCATAATGCTGAAAAAAATAAAAAATATATATATATCTGGTTCATCTTTGCTCACCAGAGTGCTGATTTGGTGGTAGATTTGAGTCTCAAAGATTTTCCATAGAAGCAACTAATTATCAGGTTGAACCTTTTTAAATATGTTTTTTTCCAGAACTGCCATGGATTCAACTCCATCCACCGTCACATCATATGTGACCAGCTTCTATGATAAGAAACATCATGATGCTGCCACCACCATGCTTCACAGAAGGGATGGTGAGGTCAGGATGATGGACAGGGTTAGCTTTCCACCACATTAAGTGCTGCAGATAATTCAAACTTCTCTCTGTTTGCAGTGGGACTTTAAACCGACATCTTGCGGCTTTCTTTTGTCAAACTCTTTCTTCTGGCCACTCTTCAGTCAAGCTCAGATCTGTTGAGAGGACGACTAATAGCTGTCCTCTCAACAGATCTTCCACATGAGCTACGAATCTCTGCAGCTCCTCCACCTAACATGGAGCAGCCTTCACATAGCAGCTGGATTGAAAACAAGATTAAATTACAAACATGAAATCCAGCTTTGTTTCAATGAGATAAATGTGACTGAGGTTTGTGGCCAAGACAACATGAGGTTAATCTGATCTAGGAATAATAATTTAAAAAAAATCTGCAGCCAATCAGAGGCTGAGATCATGTGAACCAGCTGGGCATCTATAATGGTTTAACGTTGCGTCAGGAGACAGGAATGCAGGATGATGATAAGGTGTTAAAACTCAGGCTTGAACCAAAGCTGCCATGTAAACGCTTCACACCTCTGTGGGTGTTCTGCTCTAAGCCCGCATAAGCAACACAAATTCCTGATTTAGGAGATGCAGAGCAGCCCCTCAGGCATCAACCCGTGTTTGTTTCTTTTCTGAATTGAACATTGTAATTTCACCCATTTCACCTTAGCTTTCAGGTCTTTAAACAGAAGCAGAGAAACCATTTAAATGATCATCGAAGCGATTGCCCTGCAGCATACCGAGCACGGTGACTCTAGCGTGGCCAGACAGTCGGCCGCCTACGGTCCTGGTTTCGCAGCCGTACATTTGAGCATCGTACACCTCCACGTTGTTGATCCTCAGGGTCCCGTTAGGAAACAGCTCAAAACGAGAGTCCTGGAGGGCAGAATGAAGGGGGATGGGGGGGATGAGCGAGCTCTAAGAGCGAGTTCTACCTAGTATTTCATTTAGAAATGTTAACAGCTGTGCAAGACGACAAACCTCAGGTGTGATAATCATGCCGTTGCGGTACCAGAAGGCCTCAGGTTGAGGTTTGGCCTGGGCAAAGCAGTGGAGGTAACCTGGTTTACCTTCTTCTAAGCTGCTGTCCAGAGGTTTGGACACCCACACCGGGGCAGCTGTGGATGCACAGAAAAGATACCAACATGCAATATCAGTTTACATTCACCATGTGCACACATATTGTATAACACCAAATCACAACAAATGTCGTCTCAAGGCCCTTTACAGATAAAGTCATTTCAATACAATTAAGCAAACATTCGAATCAGTTAAGTTTTCTATGTAAGGAATCCCAGCAGATTGCGTTGAGTCATGAGGTTGTGCCCGGATCATGCAGACTCCAACAACAGCAATTCCTCAGCAATCCCTCATACTGAGCAAGCATGTAGCGACAGTGGAGAGGAAAAACTCCCCTTTAACAGGAAGAAACTTCTACAGACCCTCTAAGTATTAAAACCATCAGATGGTGGTAATGCTTCCATCAAAGTCTCCAAAACACAGAATTGAGCTTTTATGGCAAGATGCTTTTCAATTAATGCTAAAAAGATTTTTTTTTCCTGGTCTATTCTAGTACTTTTGTAATATAGAACAAAAAAACTCTGGTTGTTCCTTTTAGGGCTGCTGTGTAGAAATGTACTAAAGCACAACAAGCAATCACATCACCACCACGTTGAAGACCAGTCATTTCATTATTGGCAATTTCAAACAGTTTTACAACCCGTTTATTTTTTTAAATCCTTTCATTTAAAACACAAAGTCACAAGGGACATAATTAAATATACAACTTACTTGCAACAGTGAACGTGACCTCCTGGCTCCTGCGCCCAGCCTTGTTTTCAGCCAGACAGGTATAGGCGCCTGAATCTTCCTCTTCCGTCGGACTGAAGACCAGATCCCCGCCCTCCTGGTAAACCCGCCCCTGCGTGGGCACCCTCTGACCTTCCCTCTCCCACCACACCTCAGGTTCAGGCTTCCCTTGTGGAGGGTGACAGGTCACCCGCTGCAAGGTGTCGGCGGTAAACACCCTCGACATCTTCGGTGACATGTCTCCGATTTCTGCAGGGAGATGAAAATTACCGAGCGTGAAGTAGAGATTTAAAACGCTCAAACTGATTTGCTTTTAATCATCGATTTGCTTTCAGAGTCACTGAAGCATTCTGATTTGGCCCCGAGCACCAATAAGTCCCTGTCAACGGATTTCTGGTCTTGTGCAAGTAAATCCTCTGATTTGAGGAGCAGGTTGCAGAAACTGGAAAATGGTAGACAACCAGAGAAGGTTGGCCTTATGATAGCGATTAACTTCTGTTTGGGGAGACACAAATAAACCAGCAGCTCCTGAATACAATGAGGACCATCAATGATCTGTGCTACACGAGAGAGAGAGAGAGAGAGAGAGAGAGAGAGAGAGACAGAGACAGAGAGAGAGAGACAGAGACAAAGAGAGAGAAAGAAAAAAAAGAAAGGAGCCAGAAAGAAAGGAGCAGGAAACAAATGAGCAGGAAAGAAGAAAGGAGCAAGCAAGAAAGCAAAAAAGAAAACAAGAAAGTCATTTTACTTGTCCCTAAACACTGATTACTGCTGCGACACAAAGCTCTATATAATGCCAGCTGGGTTTACCATCTGACAAAGTGAAATTAAGAATATAAATGAAGGAGTGGTTCCCTGGGTTAAAACTACAGATACAGCCATACCATGTAAATCCCTTCCCTTGGGAAAAAGAAGTCAGAAATCAGGTGATCAGGACTTTAACTGCTTACAAATTCCAAACCTGAGCTCATTTGCAACATCTGACTTTCGTGCACATGCATCTGACAATGCAAGAGGAGAAAATCCTGCAGCTTGATGTTACATTAACCTGATGCAGCCGCTCAAAACTATTCTCTAGTGAGTTTTTCTTGGAAATATTAGAACCAAAATGCATGTCATATTTATCATATTTTAATTTGAAAAAAAGAAAAATCAAGGTTTGTGACTTAAACGTAAAGAAAAAAAACATTCACGGGGGTATTCATACTTTTGTATGATGCTGTACTGTATTGTGTTTCCTTTTCCTGTTATTCATTACTGCTGATCTCTGCTTGCCAGGTGCACGAGCAAGCTCATTGGTTTTAACAAGTCTGGAAAACACCAGGAAATAACATGATCCACTGGAGTCTTCAACATGTAGCGGACAGAGCAGGAATTTGATCATCATCAGAGAGAGCTGGCTCTAAGTGAAGGGAGTCAAGTGCAGAGCCATGGAGGGGGGAGATAACATAAGCCCACCTCTTGGACTTCAGTACTACAGGTTTTTGTCTGTCACCAATTGAACAGCTGCAGATTAAAGTGTGTGTGTACCAGCTATTTGGAGAGATGCGGTCTGTGTAACCTCGGTTCCTCTGATCCCACGACCCACACACTTGTAGGTTCCTGTGGTCCTGTGCTTGACCTGTGTGATCAGCAAACTCCCGTTGGACAGCAGGAACACCCTGCAGAGAGGAAACGCGTAAAAACAGACGTTTTGGATGACATTAGTGCAGGAATTTCATACAACTACACACGTTCGGTGTGAAAACGTCCTACTTTTCAGATTCAACTTTCCAGAGTTCTCAGTTAGTCTCTTGGCAAATATTTAAAACTAGACATGCAAATGCATAACCGGAGATATTTTTAAGTAGGAAGGGAAGGGAGGAAGGAAAGAAAGAAAGAAAGACGAGAAAGAAAGAGTTTAAAAACACCTTCATTTCACAGCCCAACAATTATAGAAACAAAAACCCCGTTACATAAAAAAATGAAAGATTGAAAACTAAAGAATCGTCTTCTATTGAACACAAAACATTATTAATACACGACTTATTCATGAAGACATCTATTAACTTAAACTCCACACGAACTCAACAAACTACAAATCTCTTAAAAAAGAAAGAAAGAAAGAAAGATGGAGGGTTGGATAGATTAAAGAATGGATGGATGATTAAAAGGATGGATGATTTGATGGATGAATGGATAGATGGAATAGAGGATGGATGGATGGATTAAAGGAAGAATGATAATCAGAGGGCTTGAGAACACGTCTTTTCCTGTTTATCCAGACCAGGGAAGTAGCTAATCTAATCCCAGTCCTCCTAGCCTGGGCAACAACCCTTCATACCAGAAACATGCAACAACAATGTTCTCCACAGCTAACCCAAACCTCAACTGCAGGAAATTCCCATCTGAATTCCTTAAGCCTTGACAAGTAAGTTCATCCTCTCTGAACTAGGCTGATCCACAAAAAACAGTCAACTGCTTCTCAAAGAACAAGTGAAAAAAACTCCACTGAGAACATGTCTACAGTAACAGGAAAAACTCCACATTCTGCTTTAATTAAAAAAAAAAATTCTGTCCTTCAGGGGCTGAAAGCTGCCAGCTGGACCCCAGCTGCTGGCAGCATCAGTGTGAGTGATGGAAAGGATGCGAAGTAATTAAAGACTGACCTTAAGCTACAGTAAGATGGGAAACTCGCATATGAAAGCATCTCTAAAGGCAAAACCGCGTCTCATAAGAGTTATAAGATTTTATGGATTTAGTTTTTTAAAAGCCAATAATATCTAATAATGTAGGGAAAAAGTAAAATGACTAATGCGAGGAGTAAACCTCAAGCAGGACTCATCCAGGATTGACTAGTTCTGTGGTGGATTCCCAGAGGAGAGTTGGTATTTCTGTCCTCTTGTCTTCTTCATTCAGGAACAGACATATAAGCTGTGGGACTTTGAGCGCGTCCCCCCCCATAACGAAGACAAATTCGCCCTGAAGGAAAACCTCCAAAATAAGAAATCAAGAAAACGAGCCAAGGTCCTCATAACATGCCAGGATCCTGTGCGTAAAACAACCGTTTGGATTAAGCTTTTGCTCAGCGGCCATGAGCTAAAAGTCGTCCGTTTCCTCCTGATTTCAAAACAAATGAAAAATGATCCTCATCTGATAATTAAACAAAGTCTGCAGGGGGGTATCTAAACAGAGAGGTTCTCCACACCGAGCTACATTCCTCTTGCATTACAATCAGCCCAGTTCAATAAACAAGAAAACACAAAACACAAGGCTGCCTGAGAGTCCCTCAACCACAACAAGGTCAGACTTGAAGGAGGAATCTAACACTGTCTTCTGTTGTGATCCTGCCATCACTGCCTTATGCTTATTAAACTATGGAATATGGTTTTATTAGAGTATTGCGTGCATAAGCAGAGGTTGTGTACAAAAAGGGAAATTAGAGGAAGGTTTTCTTCTATATTACGTCATCCACCTTCAGACTTGGTTTACATCTCGTCACCTTGTCAGAAAAGTGAAAACTGTGACGTGTCCCTGAATCAATCATTTGTAGAACCATAATATGTTGCAATTACAGCTGAAAGTCTTTAGGGGTTTGTCTCCATCAGCTCTGCACATCTATAGACTGAAACTTTTACAGATTTGTCTTTGCAAATCTGGTAAGACTGGAGGGAGAGCACAATTTGATTGTACAATTTATTTATGTCTGTACGTTGACTAGCATGTTCATAACTTTATTACACACACCTTGCAAATACATAGTTCCTTTAAATCAAAGCTTCATACTCATCTGTTTAGAGCTTCCTTCGAGTTCGTGCTTAGTAATAGCTGGAATGTCATATGTTTTACATATGTCATATGTCTCTAATGTTTGTTTTTTGCTGCTTTTATTTTGGCCCCTAATGATGTGAAGAACCTTTCAATGCCTTGTTGAACATGTGATATACACAGTTCCCTTGCGTTGCCTTTATTTTTTAACTAGCCAACATCTGAAGGCAACTTAGAAGTACTACCTACTACCGTAAAGGAGCTTGTTTTTACAGGGGCCTTGTAGTGTTTTAGTTTGATCAATTTTGTGTTTTCTCTCCTATCTGTATGTAAAGCCTCTCCTTCATTCCAGGACTGGCCTGCTGCACATCCTGTTGTTCCTCACTCCTCAATCAGGACCAGCTGTAGGTGATGAACCAGATGGGAGCTGCTGATTGGCTCTCTCCCCTTTAAAAGAAATTCTTCTTCACCTACAGTTTGGGGGAAGCTGGTTGACACTGTGCTGTTTTCCCCTACAGCCATGTCTGCTTCCATTTCGTTGCTCTTTGTTTCATTAGAACTTTGTTATGTGCTGTACACTTAGTTTTGTCAGTGTTGTCTTTTCTTTTAGAGGGATTTTTTTAACTCATCTATGTCGAAGGGGCGGGGCCAGGGTCTGACTAAAGTCTGACTAAACGCCATAAGATAAAATAGTTGTTTTACCACCTAATCAGAAAGTCACAGAGGGAAGAAACCTGCTGTGCTGGATAGAAATCAGGTCCCCGATGAATCCCGATACTCAAATTTGGACAGCACTTAAGCCGTGCCCCCTCAGAACAGGGAGTATAATGTTTTACTCTAAAAGGTCTGTATTTAACACCGTTGACCTTATGAACATAAAATTATGCAAAGCAACTGTAACCAAGTAGGGGTAAGTGGTTGTGCAGTACTGAGAGTTTTCAAGGCAGTGGCAGAGGGCAAAGTCAGGTGTAACGCCATGGCCATATGTTTGGCTCCAGTTCCCATAAAGGTTATTTAATCTGCACCATCTTACATAGGATGGTAATTGGTTGATAACATGAAAAAATATTTATGCAAATTTCCAGTGGTCTAATTTCTCCACAGTACCTCCTATAAAACCTTAAAACAAACAAGCTTAAAGCCATATTTTATATGAGGATTATGAAACTCAGAACACTCATGTAGTGTCCCAGGACTTGCAAAAAAAGTACGTTGGAGAAGTGGTCCGAACCCCACAGAAAGTTCAAAATGGGCGAGGACAGACTTGAGGCACTGAAGATCATAAGTTATTAAAAAAATGAATTTTGCTGCAACAAAGCGGTTGGGCGTGGCAAAGCCTCAAAGTAAGGCTCACTGGCATAAAAATAGAAGGTGCATTAACTTGAACCTACAAGATCACATCTGGACCAAACTTCCCGGGTCTCATCACCAGTGTTGGAAGAAACTGTGTTTAAGGATAACGGCATTACTAACGGCAGTGTGTAATGTTTGACTTAAAAAAATCCACTTTTGACTCCTTATACCTAATCACAGTAGTGTAGTTGTGAATAATGACTGAGAGCAATTTGGTATAACTTTGTTTCCAGAACAGAGTGGCTTAGAAAGATGGTGTGGCTTTGGGGTAATGGCGATGGTTTGGCTCTAATTTCTACAAATATTTTCTAATCTGCCCAATTTCTACATGATGGATAATAGTCCAACCTCTAACAGATATGTGTAGGAACATAAGGTGGGTGTGGCCTAATTCGTGCACAGCGCCCTCCTAAAAATATCAAAATAATCAGCCACAAGCAATGCTTTCAACTAGGATTGTGAAATTTAGTTCAAATTTATAGCTTCTAAATAGATTTAAAAAAAGTCTGAGGCTTGGTGCCCACTTGACAGAAAGTCTTCAGAAAGCTGCCATTTTTTGTTTTTTCAACACTTTATCATGCAGATTTAATCAGCAGGCTCGGTGGAAAAGTTTAGGGGTGCTGAGTGGGCGGTGGGTGAGTCCAAGCTCAGTCTGGAGTAGTGCAAAGCTGCAAGAGCTGTTCAAAGCTGATTTCATTTAATTTTGTTGCCTTATTCTGATTAAACTTTGGTTCCTCAAACTTTACAGGGTTTTATGTTACTTACCCTTTTCCTGGTTGAGCTGGGTCGTAACAGAGCCCAGACAGAAATCGGAAACGCATGTGTCATTTCTTTTAACTCGACTTTTATGCTCTTCTTTGTTTCTGTGTGTCTCAGTAGTTGAGTTTTTAGTTTTACTGGACTAAACAGGAATAAGAATAGAATCCCTTATTGTCCCACAGAGGGAAAATTCAGCTGTAACATCAGCAAAATGACAAAAACCAGAAGCATTTAGGAACACAGAAGGTAGAAAAAGTATAAAAACAGAATTAAGAATAATACATGTACATTAAGGAGACAATTACAAAAACCAAAGTACTGTGCAGTAAAGGTAATATGAGCAGCCTGAGGGCATTTTCCTCTCGCTGTGAGAAGACAGGTCTGGAAAGTCTTTTGTGAGCAGCTAGAGAGAAAGGCTGTGTTCATGTGATGTATGGTGGACTGCCGAGGAGTTTTATAGCCCATTGTTACTGCTACAGCTTCCCTTGATGTGCAATTTGTCTAAAGCCAGAGTAGAAATGGCACACAGTAAGCCAGGGGAATAATCCTAAGGTTGCTACTAAAGGGAAGTGGGGCAGCATCTAAATGCAGCTGACTCTGAAGAGGATGAGTGCTTAAGTTTGGGCTGTGAGACGACAGAAAAAGGTGAAAGCAGGATGACCAGCCGGTATGAGCAGGAGGGGATATGAAGAGTGAAAGAAACAACTTGAGGAAGCAACATACCGAGACTTGTTAGCCAGCAGCTCGTTACCATGGTACCACTCCACCGTGGGTTCAGGCTCCGCTGTGAACCGACAGTGGAACATGGCTTCTTCGTTCCTCAATACCACCTGGTCTTCAGGGGTGACCACCGGCCTCGGGACGCTCTTGTCTGAGACAGGCAAACAGAACACCGGTTTCTATCGGCACAAGCCCCATTACCCATTTTTCTGTTCGTCTTTGGTCAAGAGATCCCTTTTGTTATTCGTCGTTAAAAGTTTAAAGACAATGATGATGAAACATTTCATATAAACAGTTTGTAGGAAAGAAAAGTAAAACCTTAGCGCTTGTAAGGGAGCTGGTCCATATCAGGATCTAAGATCATTTTAATCTCAAATTAAGTGTACAAGAACAGACGAAATATATTTTAAAAAAAACAAAAAAAAAACATGAAACATGAAAATCTGAGTATATCCCACTTTTAAAACCAGCTGTAACAGCAATTACTCTCACTTGTCTCATCAGTCAGTATGTTTACACACATATCTCATTCAGCTTTTGGCAGTGATTAAACTCATGGCTTAGCCAGAGCTGAGGGTTGTGTCACAGTTCACACGTCACTTAGAAAATCGAATTATTGAATGAAGTGCGCTCGACGCCGTGTGCTAGGTGGCGACATCAGCTCTAGCAAATAGTCTCGCAGAAAGTAAACATATACTAAAGTCAGTGAAGCAGACGAAGTAACAGCAGGATATGAACAATGAACAAAGAAAATTTCTAAGTACTGCACCGTTTGATTGTGTTACAATCGTTGCTGCTTGTTTTGTTGCCATTGTTCCCGCTTCTGAGTTCTCATTACTTCCCAAAGGGGGAGTAGTCAGGCTTCTAAATGGTTGGCTACTCCTAACTAATGTTTATATGCAGAGAAATTTGACTCGTCCGATTTCTCAAACTCCAGTTCGGTTCAATTTATGTCGGACTAAGATGTATACATGCTTTTCTAAAGTCCGATTTCAGCCAGACTAAGGCAATAATAAGATTTTCTCTTGCTGCATGTAAAGGCACTGAATGTAAGAGAATTAAAGATTTGCAGTTTGTGTGCTTTCACACACTGGAGGGAAGATTTCAAGATTTTTGAAGCAGGGTAAAGCCCATGTTGTTCTGTAATTTCCAAACAGCACTGCTTGAGTAAACTCACGCTAGAGGAACGGATTTGCTTTACAAGTAGGAGACAGACTATTGGACTCGAAATAAAAAGATGCAATCTACTGAGCTCCATAGAGGAGGAGCAATACTCCTAAATCCAGGTAGATTTAAAGATTTGGGTCAAAATTTACAGCACATCTATGAGAAGGACAAGGACCGGTGCCAGAGGCATTTTTGGGATAAAGCTCAAGGTTAGGTCAGGAAAAACGCAGAACGAAAAGGTGTGTAGTAAGAGAACACCTGGCCCACCCAAGAAATTGGTGGGAAGGCCACGGTATACAGTAAAAACAGGATAAATCTGCTTTTCCTTACATGGTGCTGAACAGAGAGGCAGACGGCGGCGTAACTGTAACTGGAAGCTAGTTGGGTTTCTCTCCCGCCTCATACAGGTGTTAACGCGGCATGTTTGTGTCTCACAGGTGGGTAATTAAAAAGGAGAAGAGTGTTACGTTTCTGCAGCACAGATGTGCTACTGTATTTACTTTAAACCAACCAATAAAGGGTTAAACATCATGATGGAAAACAGCCTCCGTGAACAACAAGCAGCAGCTACACTCAGATCATCAGTGGGGTAATTCTACTTTGGGATATAGAGTTATTGTTCTCTTCGCACGGTTTTATGTTTATATTTCACTCTGCGTGGGTGGTGGGAAATGAAGGTACGAGCGCGCGATTTTATAATCTCATTAGATGCTCTTTCAGGGCTTGCTCCTGCCTTCTCTTGTCACTAATGGTTTTTAAATTCACTTCCTCTCTATTTGTTGAAGCAGCAGCAGCGGATTTGGAAAAAAGCAAATAGAAAACCCACATAATAAAGGGAGTAAAGTGAATAAATGTTAGGATTTTACATCCTTATTTCCAACTCAGGGATTTGTCTGCAGCACTTTAGACAATCTATATTTACTGTTTGATAGTCTCACTTAAAAGAAAATGACCTTTTTCAATTAAATATACTTTTTTAAAATTCTTACATTTAATCTATGACTACATTTGGCAATATGTGCATACACTAATGCACCTTTTTGTATTTTGAGGTGTTTCTTTGTAATGGAACTTGGAATAAAGAACTAAAATAAAACCTTTAAAAAAAAGATATTACACATTTAAAAAATACTATAAATTTCTGAGTCTACGGTGTAATTTTTTTTAGATCAGACAAAGTTAAACTGAATAACTGTAAAGATAATTTTTCAAAAAAAGATTTTATAATTGTACAAAAGAAACTACCATAACTTTCTGACTATAAGCTGTTACTTTTTTCATAGGCTTTGGACCCTTCGTCATATATAACACTATGGCTAATTTATAGATGGGGCACTATAGCAGGAAGACCAAAAGTACTATTACTATTAAAGTACTATTCACACAGGGTGCTTTGGGTGGCTTTTAGGGATGCAACGATACCACTTTTTACAAACCGATACTTGCCGATACAGAGTACCAATGCCGATACTTGCATCACACAAAAAAATGGAAGACAGGTTTTATTTTCTTCTCCGCTTGTTACAACAAATTATGGTGAATTAGATTAAAAAATATAAATATTACTAAAAATGACCACAAGACTAAAATTTCAAGTTAAAAACTGACATTCTCTGTGCAATTACTGCAGAGTTTCCACATTTGACGTATCGCTTCATGGTATTGGTTAACTTTAACTGATACGAGTACATTAGACGGTATTGGGGCCGATACCCAATACCAGTATCGGTGCATCCCTAGTGGCTTTCTCGCCCGAATGCATCATGTATAAAATTCATCATTACAAACATACGCACCTATGACGGTGAGAGTGAAGTTGGTACTGCTGCAGACCTGGCCAGCTGCGTTCTTGGCGCAGCAGTAGTAAAGGCCGCTGTCGTCCGGACTGGCGCTCTGGATGTGCAGAGTCCTATCCTTGTTGCTGATCTGATGGCTGCGCTCCGTCAGCTTCACTCCGTCTTTGAACCACTGGCAGGTTGGCCTGAGTGAGAGGATTCAAATGTGAGAAAGGTGGAACATGTCCTCAACAAATGAACGCTCTTTCATTCCAGTGACCTGCTGTAGAAGAGGACATTTACCGTGGGTGTCCATCGATGTCACAGCGCAACTTGACCGTAGAAGAGCTCTCGATTTCCCCTTCAGAAACCGGCTCACTCAAAGTCACGTTACCACTCTCTAACCCTGTAGAGGAAGAAAAAACAGTCCAAGAGCAAGACAGGAGAGAGAGAGAGAAAAAAAAAACTTGAGTTAAGTGGTCATTCTGTCAACGCAGGACACATTGCAACACAAATGAGAGCAGCAAGGACGAGGAAGGTGTGCAACATCATCACTGTGACAGCCAGAGCCACGGCACCGAGCCACCACAGCTCTAGTTCTGCCTTTCATCACCGTACAGCTCCATTCACAAGGAGCAAGATGGGCCTTAACTGGGCTTTTTTTAGATATTTAATGAACGGTTTATTAAATCGCTCAGTGACGAGGGAAGCACAGCTGCTACAAAACGAGGCAGAGGTGAAAAGAAGCAACAAGGCAAAAAGGAACACGATATGATACATCGAATGAGAGTCAAAATGTTAAAAATATCTGAGACGTGGAAGTACAATTCTTTAGAATAATGTGAAGATTTATGTCTGCATTTTTCCAGAAGGTTGCAGATAATTCCCCATCAAAGGCACAGAAAGAAGGGATTGTTGGTGTCCAAGAAGGAGCTGCAAAAAAAGAGGCACTAAAGAAAAGAAGAGGTGGATTAACATTTGTTGAAAACAATCAAGCAAAGCCAGCAGCAACAAAAAGGTTATGTCGTGAATTTACCGCTGAATAGACGACTCGATACACTGACCTATTTATATCAACTCCTTCAAGCATGCAAATCTCAGGACAGCAACCGATTCAAGTATTTTCTCCAATTCTTGTCCAAGGTAGGCGAGCACCAACAGTGATTCTCATCAAATGCCAACACTCACATCTCCTCATCAAATAAAAATTTATTTTTTCCCCTTCAAATAAACACAGAGGTGCAACTAGAAACCGTCAGCCCATGAAAAAGGGATGTTGAAATGACAGGAAAACAAGTTAATACGTTAATGTTTTAAGGGAAATTGCTTATAAGAATGTGCAATAAATTACATGTCTTTTTAAGTTTCAGTATCAGCTACCAAATGATCCCAAAACCACAAATTAATTTCAGGTTCCTTGTGTTTACCGCGGTGTGGTAAAAACTCAGGCAAAGGAAATTCATCATCAAATAAGGAATATCATATTAATTAATGCAAACTATTTATAAATAATATCAAATATCTATCATTGCTGCAGTATCAATTAGGGCTGGGCAATATGGCTTAAAAATGAAATAAACATTTTTTTCATACTAAATCCAATTTGATGGGGCTTTTTTTCTGCCTTTTTCTTTAAAAAAAAAAAAAGACTTGTAAGTGACAAAAATATTTTCCAAATCTTGCTTTTATTTCAATCATGCCGTCTTGGGGCTGATCTGAATTAAAAGTCCAACTAAAGATGAGCTGTAGAGTCACTTTGTAAAACAGATGGTACGCCCTGGGCGGATTGTACAACCTAACTGTACAACCATTTATAGCTCATACGGAGTTAAAAAAAAAGCAACTGTCTGCTATTTAAGCGATGATATAAAAGCATGAAAAGCTGTAACCTTATAAGCCATGAAGTTGCTCACAGAGTTTGGTGGGGTTGCCCTGGTATAATCGTGAGCCTGTTTGGACTTTGTACACGGAGCATTTATTTATGCCAGGCATTCCAGACATTCGTTCCTTTGGCCTGTGGCTTGATGGCACTCCTGGATCATCTATGAAATATGCATGGCATGAGCCAACATGAGACAGGAAGGAAAGACGCAGCTCCCCTGTGTGGTCAGATGGGGCGCTAGAGGAAGACTCGTCATAAAGAGTTATGCTCCGCACCCTGAGGTATCATAGCCAACTGTCAGTACAGTAACAAGGCCTCCATCCCTGTTTATGTCTCTGCCTGGGCCAGGCGCTGCTCATTAGAGCCTTCTCAAAGCAGATGCCCCAACAACGGCCTTAGCGCTCCCACTTGGCATTGCAGAGTTTGTCATTTCAGGTGCGAGTGGATTGTGTGCAGGCGTGCTGGTGAGGAGAGATACCCAGATAATGATGCTGTGCCTGTAAACACGCCTGCAGATGTACTTCATGTTATAAAGATGCTTGAGGATAACAACCAGTTGCGTTTCCTGTTCAGGGTCAACAGCTTTGACAATTTGGTGAGGGGGAGGGGATGGAGAACAACTCCGCTACAAGGACCCCGGGCCAGACACTTAGACGGACCTGTTATTAGAGAACTGAAAGCAAAAGGGAGGAGGAAGAGAATCTGTGAGTCAACAATAAGGAGCAGAGCAGAAATGATGTGATGGAACACGTCCAATCTGCAGCCGGTTACAAAGAAAAAAACGGATCTGTTGCTAATGAATATGCAGTAATATTTATTCTAAAGTATTAATATTGTACAAGTTTTCCAATCTGGTTTGAAAATTGTACACAGCACAGATTCAGCTCTCTTAAAAGTTTTTGAATAGTTATGTTTTGCTATAGACTGATGACTGCGTTGCTCTTGTCCTTTTAGATTGAACTGTTGCATTTGATAGAGCAGACCAAAATAAGTTTACCCTCTCTGGGACACTGGGTGGGAATCAGGGATGCACTAATAGGTTCAGCTTGGAAAATTCAACCTTTTGTGTTAGCCTGGGAGGCCAGATGTCAACTCATCTTTATTATGTGGGGTTCCACAGGGCTCCGTTTTTGGCCCCTTTCTCTTATAGATATTAATGTGCTCTTCCAAAGTTATGCTGAGATTTAGATTTATATCCCACCTAAAAATAAGGATGTAAACTTCTATCTCTATGCGATGATTTAAAGGCTTGGATGACTCAATATTTTCAATGAGACAGAATTCATGATTCTAGTGGCACAGCTGAGCCCCCCAGTACTAAAATCTGTTGTTTTTTTTTCAGCAAAAAAGCAAAACATTAAAAACCTTCAGGTTAAAGTGGATTCTGCTCTTAAATCTGATCTGAAGTTAGATTAAGGCAGATGTGAAGTCCGGTTTTGATCAGATCCAAATGAAGCTCTTTTTTAAAAAATTTAAGAACATATTCAATAGGACAGATTTTTTTGTCATTTTAATTAATAATCAATCCAAAATTATGAACATTGTGCCATCATATTTCAAGCAGATGCACATTTGTTTTCCAAAGTTAAAAAAACACACGACTGTGGCCCCATTAACTACATATAAACGATGAAATTAAACAGTTCCACTTAAAATGGCAGCATTTCACCTGCTGTGGCCTGAATGCCTTACAACCGCCTTACAACTTCCTCTTGGTCCAATTGAACCCGAGTTGCCAGCCCACTTAATCAAATGTTTCAAGTGGGATTGCTGCAGAATATTTTGTCATGAGGTTTTGGACTTTTGCCTTGGCTAGACGACTTCTCATGGGGGTTTTGATTGTGTTCTGCTGGCTGAATCCTTACTCCACTGCCACAATAGAGAAAGGAATTAGAAGCGCCACTCCAGCTAAAGTTTTTGATCGGAGAACATTTTTCGGACTGATGGGATCAGAAGTCAGAAAGACTCTCTGACGAGTCGTTTTCTGACCTGCAAGCGATCACTTCAGTGAGAAGAAATCCCCCAGCATGCACCGTTCTTTGGAGATGCTCCAAAGCTCCTGTTACTCTTCAACATCCGGTGAGCTCCCGGTTAGAAATACGCAGAGTCCAGTGTCAGGGACAGAGATGATGCTCAGATCATCTCATGGGAATCTTTCTTTTTATTGATTAATTTCCCTGAACTTTGTGTGCAAAGATAAATGAGATAAATGTTTGTGGGTCTGCACCAAGTGGTACGGTTGTGAACTGTAATCTGGCTGTCAGGTTTTTCCATCACAAAAAAACCCCAAAACACTCAAAGACGAAAAGGTTTAGCTTAATGCGACCCCACGGCTGCAAAGGTCTCGTCATTCAAATCTGGAGAAAATAAATTAAAAAATATGGAGGTCAAATTTGGAGTAGCCTTCGAATTTCGACAGCCTTCCTTGGATCCTGAATTTGGACACAAGGATGTTTGACTGTTTGTTGGCTTTTAAGATAAAACACCAATACAATTTACAGAAGCTTGTTGTAATTTGAGAAAACTTAAAGGAGTATAAATGCTAGGGATACAGATATTGGAGTAGGGTATCGGCCCCGATACCACCTAATGTACTTTTATCGTTGCACTGATTAAAGTTAACCGATACCATTAACTGACACTTAAAATGTAGAAACTCTGCAATTATTTAACAGAAAATGTAGATTTTTTTACTTGAAATTTAATCTAATTTACCTCATTTGTTGTAACAAGCAGAGAAGAAAATAAAACCTGTCTTCCAATTTATTGCATTTTTTTGTAAAAATCCTATCAATAGAAAGAAGTAGAAGTATCAGCATTGGTACTTGGTATCGTCAAGTACTCTGATCCAAGTATTGGTATTGTATAGGTTTGAAAAAATAGTATCGTTACATCCCTAATAAATGCTTTTACAAAACACTGCAAATATTACAAGCTTGAATGTTTTCGAGCCAACAGATCTGATTTAAACGATATAATTTTACAAATGGATGCAAACTATTGTCCAAACCTCCACCTAATCAGTGAAATGAATGTTGGCCCAGTTGGATGAATTCCTTCTTTCCCATTCGACCTGTTCGTTTATTATTAAACAGCCACACATTCTATCCCTCCAGTTCCCAGCAAAGCTCCATTCACAGTTCAAGTTTCTCCAGCTGTCAGATCGGCAAACATAGGGTACTCTTTCATAACCTATTAGAGGGGGGAGAAACTCCCTGTAATCCCTCTCAGAATGTGCGACTAAATGTTGGAGCAGGCCTGCCCGCTAACGCCATAATTAGGGGCGTATAATTATTATGTTGGGAGGCAGAACAGGAAGCAAGATCTACATAACAGACGGATTGTGAGATCGGCGCTGCAGATGCCTCAAACATTCAATCAGTTGAATGTGCGTGACTTTTATTCAGCGAGGCAAGTCGTTTCCATGCCGAAGTGTCTCTGCAATAGCAAAAAAAAAATGGTGTAAACGTGGTTACCTTGAGAAGCAGCGGGCAGGATTTGAAAGACAGAGCCATGTGTGCAGGGATTGTTCTTATACTGTAAACACTAACACACCCTGAGTGGTCTGGACCAGCTGTCAGGAGTGGTCAGATGTTATCAGCTCAAAGAAATCCTCACGCAGACAAACACAGCTCCTTAGGGAAATGACAACCATCCTCGAGATGAATGAACTGTGACAGGCGCAGAAAACTGTGAGCCGCACTTGTGGCCTCTCGCTGGGTTAATGTAGGTTAAGGGCGCGTGCTGTGTGACCAAAGCGAAGATGGTGCACACATGTGCAAGCAGGCATGTGCTTTCAGATCTGAATAGCGATCAAAATGCGCCTGATTGCCTGCATTATTTCAATATTTTGAGTAATTTCTGGAAGCTACGTCCTCAAACCCAGAACAGTGTTGGCCAGCATTTTCTCCGCTTTGCCCCGAGGATGAACTAACGTGCTGCGGACAGTTGAGAAGCCTGGGCCTCTGCTGGAGCCCAGTGACCAAACAGGACAAAAGGGTTGAAGACGGGGGCTCAAACCTCTATTAGTGAAAACAGAGGGGGGATAATTTCTTTTGAAAAACTCCGACAGGATTAGCCTGACACTGAAGGCAAGACAAATTAACTCTCACTCTTCAGTGGGGGAAGGGCAACAGCCTTCAAGTCCATGTACAGCACATTTGGAGCACCCCCACCCCTCCTTACGGCGCACATTTACAGGCATGCACGCAAACTTGCCTACACATCACTGAACGCGCATCCAGGATTAATGCCGAGGGGGCAAACATTAAAGCTGCAGAGGGCTCTATATCGTCCGTTTAATGCATGTTGTGTAAATATGGCACAATCCATCAAAACATGGTTGGATCTTCCTACAGGGATGATGCCAACTTGTAGCATAAGAACATGGCTAGACAGAAATGTAATTATAATATTTAGTTCATGCTTTGGATTTCTTGTCAAACACCTAAAAAAAGTCATGTTTTTTCTGTAACATTTTTCATTTGTTGCGAATAATTCCAGTAATATTTAAGAATGCATCTTTTCATAAGTGCACTAAAATAAATAAAAATTTTAAAAGTCACATTGTGCGTGACGCTAGTAAATTTTTAAAACTCATACATTAATAATTGATATAGCTAAAAAGAACATAGACATTTTTAAACACATGCTATTAAATATATATATTAGAGGAGTGAAACCATATACAAAAATCTCGGTTCTGTACGTATTTGGTAGGCTACTCTTTAATCAAGAAATACAAATAGAAATCAGACTTTTTTTGTTTGTTTGTTTGATCAGTATTCAACCCCAAAAAAATTTGGGAAATCCTTCCTTGTGATTCCTGAACTTAACTTGATTTTATTAAGTTCTATAACTTTAAAATGTTAAAGTATAGAAATGATTTGACTGAATTTTTTATTAAATAAATGAAATGGTACAAGCACACATAGCCAGGGAAGAAAATAATTAACAACTAGAAAACAGTGTAGATGTTTAAAAATGTTTAAATAATACTTTACCCATATTTGAAAAAAAAGTACTTAAATAATCGTAGAATAATTTTGATATTTTGACAACTTTGTCTCCCAGGTGTACTTGAATGCAGCATGGGCAGGTGTTGGGAAAACCCCTTATCACCAACTTGTGTTTTTAATGTGTTTCAGGTGAGTAATTCAGTTCAGTTCAGTGCAGTGTGTTATGTACCTTATTGCTCTTGAAAACGTTTGCTTAACTGAAAAAGCTTACGTTCGGTCGATCTTTCTTTTTCTAATTTAGTTCAATGAAAAACGTGAGTTTAGTGATCTCTGGGAGTCCTTTCTGTTTTGTTCTGGTGTAATTTTTTAAAAGTTGCACTGCAGAACATTGCACTGCTCTCCAAGTTCAGCACAAACATTCTGCACTGGTTCAGGTAGATAAACAGGTGAATTGTTTCGGTACACGTGAGTACCAAACCGAAAAATCTGAATCCATGTACCTAATATATATCATTACTGATATTAGAATGTTTATTCTACGGACAGCCAATTTTTTTTCAAATTAATTTCAGTTCTAAAATAATTTCCATCTGGGCTTATGTAGAAAGTGTTGCTGTAAGTCAATTTTATATAATTTTCTTCAAAGAGTTGTGGTAGATGAAGATGGCTTTGGGCAGGAAGAATTTCCTGTAGCAGTCAGTTATAACCCCTCTGACTGAAGAGTCTCTGCTGTATAACATTCTCACAAAGAGGATCCACAGGGTCGTCATTTTCATCTAGAAAAAATTTGTTTTAATAAATTTGGTTAATATTAGCCAGGCAGTATCATTTTTTCCCCCATCTCATTTATGCTTCCATCTTTACCTGCTAGATTTAGCATTTTTCGCTTCATAATCTGGGTCAGGTGTGAACATCTACTGCAGTACATGCAGGCAGTGAGCTCATAAACCACGAATCAGTGAGTTAAATGGAGCCCTTTATGATAATATTAATGCTGCAACACAAGAGCTGAACAGAATATCAAATCAATTGTGTCATTGCAATATAACTGTGTGCAATATCCCATTCGTGAAGGACTGCTTAGATTGAAATATCTGGTAGAAATATCACCTTTCAATGCACACAAATACTGCATGTGAATCATGTATCTGGCCTGTTGGACAATGTATATTTTTAGTGACTGAGATGCTAAAGCTCAGAGTGGTGGAGACGTTGGGATTAGGGCGGCCACAAACGATTATTTTGATAATCGATAAATATTTTGCTGAATAGTCGACTAATCGGACCACCCATAAATTGCATCTTATCGCAGAAGCTGCTCAAATATATACATCATTAGCTTCCAGCTGGAAGTGTTATCTCTGAGCATTATGTGTTATGTAAAATACTGACAGTTAAAATGATCGCTTTTCCAACATTTAGGAAGTAACTATAAAACAAATCATTAACGTTACAGCAGACCCATGACGTACTAAGGGAAATAAATCTCAACAACTACTGTTAATGTTACACATATCAATACAAATAATTAATTCCATTTTTCATTTAATGGATAAACCCTCAGTTTGGCATTTAGTTTCATTTCTTGTTGACAGCAGCAGTGCTATGCTGTCTGCTTTGAATGGATCAGAAACAGGTGACATGAGAGAAAAGCTGCGATAAATATAAAAACCCGCACATTTATATCGATTTATGAATACCCCAGACAGAACATGCAAAGCCGAGTAAAAGACGATCTTCAGTCAGCCTACTGCTGTGTTGACGTTAGCAGCTAACGTGCTAATTAGCTTAGCGAGGCAACTGTCCCTCTTCAAAGTCAGCCGCGCCGATCTTCCCGTTAAGATGTTGGAGCATCACCATCATCCTGCCAAGGAAAGCTGGTTCTACCTTGTGGATTATGGATTACACATGCTTCTGTACAACTTTTATAAAACAGTCCTAAACATTAGAACCCCGTTGTCGGCGCGCTATGACACTTTGGGCTTTATCTGATGTTAGGTCACTACGGATCCCGATTCCCACTGCTGCGCATGTGCGTCAGGGGCAAACATGCAGCATATAAAGAGCAGTGAGCGGTACAGCCGCACTTTTAAGAGAAAAACACGTTTTTTTTATTTATTAAAATAAACAAAAAGTTGTTGTAATGAAGGAAAAGAAAAAGAGAAAATATGGATTAATTGTAATATCACATTTATGTCCTTCTGACATCGTGCAGCCCTACTAAGAACTTATAATTAGACAGGAAGAGTGCTGCTTCTAAAATTCAACATGCTGCAAAATAAACTGCTTTTGCTCTTGTATAAACACATAACCCAGTTACAACTTTGTATCTATCTTTCTTTACTCTAAAGCCTCTCATTAATAAGAAAGAGTTATTTTAAGTGCGTGGGAATAATGTTAACGACTTGGCGGAGAATTACAATTTATTCTGGATCTTGACGGAGAATCTGAAGAAGAACCGGCCCTTCTGGTCTAACTCGTTCCTTTTTTATGACAAAACTTTGGGAGTGTGTCAGATTCTTTATAGACAAACCGAATCAACAGCAGCTATCGTCACATTCAAAACCTACTTCTCTGGTCTATCTGGCTAAAACTATTTAAAGATGGTCTGCATGTCCTCTACTCGCATCTGTTCCTGTAATCAGCCTTTGAACAAGTAACATCACTGAAAAGAAAAACGTCTTGAAACCATCTGAATGTAGCCAAAGAGGAGAAAACGTTCCAGATGGAACAAATCTTTCATCCTGTTTTCCTCTTCTTTTTTTTATCCTCTCTGCTGCTATCTCTGCAAAGGCTTAAACGCACAAAAGGCTTTTCAGCAACAACTGGTACCTGAGGGGCTCTGTTATTTATCCTAAACAGAGCTTGGTTGAATTCCCCTGGCATCTTCCGAAACAAGGGGAGCCACTCATGTTCGGTTATGAGGTTAAACTAAATTAAGAAACTGGCGAACCTCCCGTCTAGAAGGGACAAAAAGTTTACAAATCGGCTGGGTTAAAAAGCCGGAGCAAACAGGGCCATAATGAACTAAATCTAAATAATTATATAGCCAGGAGGTAAACTGCGCTCGACAGAAAGTTCTCAACAAAAGCCTTTTGAGAAGTTATATGGGAAAAGACAGTGTTATACAACAGGGAGGAAAATACAGGCAACAAGAAACACATGCTTGGTGGCACACGTATCTAGTTTCCAGTAGAAAGAAGGAGCCACAAAGAGGGAGGCAACAAGGTGGAAACATTCCTCTAACTTATACAACCCGTCATCAAATACGCTGACTTTTGTTCAGCTTTTCTTGTTTTTCACCTAGAAACTCGATACTTGGCCTTTGTGTCATTAAAGAGTGCTACAAAATCTTTCACATCTCATTGCTTTTCACATTTCTCTGAATGAGCTGCAAAGATTTACAGCAGAGTAGCGCTGTGCCGATTTAGAGCCTGATTTATCAAGATTCCTAATAATGACCGCAAAATGACGTGCAGCGATACCAAGTTGAGACAGTAAGTTGGCCTTCATTTGCGGATGATCTAAGATTTTGTGAGAAATTCATAACAGGCACAAGGAGCAGCATTTGAATGAACACTTTTCAGCCGCAATGAGTTTCACCACAGCTAGAGAGAGAACATGCATATGGATTCATGATGCGCCTTTGGCAAAAAAAAAAAAAAAAGTGGAAAAAGACATACATATCAATTCAATGACTGTTAAAGAGTTAATTACTATTAGGCTAGAATTGTTTGAATTATGTTTATCGTTTGTTAATAATAAAATACTGCGAGCGGTAAATTCAAGTCTTTTTAACACCTTTTTAAGACCATTTATATAAATTTAATACCTCTGTCCTGGCCCTATAAGGCAAAGAAAACCAAAATCCTTGAACTTGTGATGAAAAAAATAGCTCTGAATAAAAAAAAAACAGCTGAGCAGAAGCGCTTGTCGACCGCCGCAGAGAAATGACAGTCCACCGTGAACAGGTGGAGCAGGGGATATAGCGTGATTTTCCTGACTGCACCGCTCCCATAGCCGGTTTAGACCAGTCGTAAGCATCTGGGCTAATAGGTCATGTAACATTGCATTGACAGAGGCGTATATGCACACAAGTTGAGTCTATCAATATAAGTCGTTAATTATTCAAAGTAGAAAATTTGAATGTCCCATAAACTGATCCCAGATATTTGGATTTGACCTGTCCCTCATCCCAGAAGCGGACGTGCGAATCCAACTGTTTGTTTTTAGTTGACTTGTTGAGTCTCAAACATCAGAACGAATGGCGATTTGTTGACTTTGGACACCAATTCCTCTATAATGTGAATGAGGGTTTTGAGTTTTGCCCAAAAATCATATTCGAAGTTCGTTTGATCATTAATATTAAAATTCAAATATTTATTAATAATATTTTGAACAATAAATGTCTTCAGTAAGACTGATATTGGCATGAAACCTAACTTATATATGTTCTGTCCACCAGAGGGCAGTGTGGACTTGGATGCTATGCCACAATGTAGCAGAAGCCCCAGAATCGTAGAAGAAGACTGACTTCGGCTCCCAAGGAACTCTAAACCATTGACACCGCCGTAATTTCTGTGTATAAATGTAAAACTGTTGCGATGTTACTCATTACTTTGTTTTTTGACAACTAATTGAACATACAACCTACACACTTGTTTGCTTGGAATCTGAATTGAAAACGTTTATAAGGAAACACATTTACAAAAAAATAATTCACATACAGGTTCGAATATTAAGAGATCCCTAAGATTTGTTCGAATATCTTTCATTTATAAACCATTCGAATTATATTCAAACAACGAAGTTCTGAGTCAAAGCCCTAATGTGAATAGCTAAACCAAACATGGCTATGTAAGCTGTTTTGTCGGAACCGCAAGTCAAGCTCTGATATATCCTCATTTCCATTGAAGAACTGGTGTTTAGCGATTGTGTTAAAGAGTCCACAACACCTCGGCTTTTAGCGTTGTCGTGGACCCAAAAGCTACGCGCAGATCCACTCTGGTTACTGTCTTTCCTGCAGCGCTAGCGCAAACTGGCTAACACTAGCTCCTGCTGCGGCTTCAGATGCAATAGCAGCTAGCTGGCTAACAGTTAGTTGAAACACACACGCGATGGAAGGAGTTTGTTTTTGTCCTTTGACACAGTTCATATGCATGTATGGCTTGGCGTGAGACTTTTTTTGCATGTAAAAAAGCCTGAAATCATTGTTCTCCATTGGTTTTAACCAATGACGAAAAGAGTTTTTATCCAGCCACGCTTCATTAAATTTACATTTACCCATAACCTCAGTATGAAACGGGTAGCTAGATAACGTAAAACACTCGTTAAAAAATATAGCCGTATTAACCTTTGTTGTCTACTGAGATTATCTGAGCTTCTACTTTCCTTGTCCTGCTGGTAGTGTGTGATCTTCACTGATTTGTCCGTTGGCCCTGTGGCTCTACCACTCTTTTTTTATTTAATCATAAATAATCATGGTTGACAAATGAAACTTCTGAGGAAAAATGCAATACGGAGAAGTTCGACAGTAAAAAAAAAATTTAAGACCCCGCGGGAACCCTGAAAATTGTGAGTCCAAATTGCCCACCTCTAGGTAACGCACCAAAGATGTGGAAGAAGGTGCTCAGGTCAAATTACAATAAGATTTTACTCTTTAGCTTACATTTAAAAAGATATTTGTGGTGGAAAAAGTTACTGTAACATCAAACCATCTCCATGGTGAGACATGGTAGTGGTAGGATCATGCTGTGGGGTGCTTTTCTTTGAGAGAAGCTAAGAGCTTTAATTAAAAGATTTAAATCCAAAGATATCCATTAGTTAGAACAGCCTAGTCAAAGTTAAGATCCATATCTTACCGAATCTGCGAGAAGCATCTTAAAAGTAAACACTCACATTTAATATTAAAGGAGGCGCTGGTGGAAGTCTGGATCTCTCCTGTGGCGTCATTCTGCACCTTGCAGGAAAAGCTCCCTGCGTCCAGCTGGCGATCCACGGCGATAAACTTCAGGTTGCTCCCTAATTGAAAGCGCCTCTCCGTGTCCTTCAAGCGCTCGCTGCCCTTATACCACTGGTACGTGACGTTGGCTGGATTGCTGACCTCACAGCGCAGCATGGCGCTGCGGCCGTGCAAAGCATCCTGGGACTTGGGTTCCTTGGTGAACTGGATTGAAGTGGCGTGAATGGACAGAACTGGAAAACAGAAAGAAAAAAACAACAAGTGAGAGAGGGGAAAGTAAATGACAAGAGGATTACGATTGGGCTGCTGTTAACGTTTTATAGCTTTTTTCCATTCATTAAGTGTATTCCACAGCAACCACTAAGCCATGTGGAAGAATGTGATGTTGAGACAATAATGACTCGGGGGGTAAATTATAATGCAGTAAAACGATCACAGCCTACTTAGAGAAATCTTTTCCTCTTTTTTCTCCTGTTCGTGACGCCTCGGTGTGAGTGGGTAACCTCACAGTCACACATCCCGTCAGATCAGGCGACTTTTAAAAAAAACCTCCTGCATCCTCTTGCACTCGTAAAGCTTTTATTTTTACTTCATGATGCCGTAAATAAGATTGGTTTCAGCTGTATTTACTCCTGTTAGCCACATCTAAATGGAGGTAGTGATGATTTTGTGCAAACACATTGAAGAGATGCGTGACTCATTTGTACGATATAAAAAAAAAACTAAAAACGTGTAAACGGTGTTCAAAAAATGTGAGATAAGGACGCGTTATTGCAGATGTATAAATGTAAGACAGAAAATGTAGAAAAATTCAACCATTACCTTTAGGACTTTTAGTTAATTGGAAAAAAGCCCAATACAGTGGACCCCCACCTATTTTTCCTGTGGAACTTAGTTCAAATTTAATAGCGGATTTTTCTCTAGAACTTATCCGAAAATTCAGCTGACAAAATTATACAGCATGAGAAGATGAAATGCCTCTACACGATCCTACTTGACACACTATTGGCTGGCATTTGCAAAGCAGCCCATACTGGAGCACCATTCATTTACTTTGATGCTGATTGGCTGTACGGAAGAGCTGAAAAATAAGCCCTAAATTCCGCTGCTTGCGCTCTGCTCCGCCATGCGAAACCGATCCCATTGTAAAAAAGCATTTCCACTACCGCCGCCGTGCGACGCAGGGCACGGGCCACCGTTTCGCCCTCTGGCAAAAATAGGATTGAATCGAATTTTGCCAGCCGCTGGAGCAAGTTTGCAGTCAATCTACATAAATAACAAAGCACAACAGGATTCCGAACATGCAGACCATTCAGTTTTTCAAAATAAATCAGTAAAAACAGACTAGATTTTTCGTTGTATGCATAGCTATAATAATATAATCTCACGTAGATTTATACATATATGTTGTCTAAAATAACTGTGTTTATACATAATTTACACACATAATAAAATCAAAACTTAGTTAAACTTATTTCATTCTGAAATGTTGTCATTTCCTGCAGTAGGTGTGTGGGTCAAGAAGTACGTCTTCATATATGACAGAAAACCAGGAGGACAATATGGATGAAGAGAAGCTCATTCTGTTAGTGCAGATATCTTGACAAAGAATATTAATAAAGTAGATTAAGCTTTTGTTTTCTGTTCGTCTTCCAAGTAGGAAGGATTTTGATCTGACTTTCGTGTTTCTTTCATTACCGCGCAAGCTTCTTTGAGCACCTCTGGGCTCCTCCAGAGTGGAGCTGAGCGGAGGTGGGGTGCATGCAGTGAAAATTAAAAACAGCACTGAAGCACTGAAGCGCTGCAGCGTGCGCGGCCAAGCAGAGCAGAGCGCATGTAGTGGAATTTAGGGGTAGAGAAGACTGTAAGAGGTTAGTTTCTGTGGTGGTGCCAACATGGTCTCCACTATATGTATTAATGTATACTGAGGTATATTTGGTGTTTGAAGTATTAAAAGAGGCAGTTATAGGTGTTTATAGAGGGTGTCTCAAGTGTTTGCAGATTTCTGCTATTCACAGGCAACTGTGTTCATAACCCACCCAAATACTAGGACTTCACTCTATAAATGTAACAGAAGCCTTTTTAAAATATCTTTACACTATAAACTGGTCAGAATATAAAGGAACATATAAAAAAGTCGTTTTCATAGCCTTTCTTCAAAGTGAACAACATGGCATTCATGTAATGCACAACGGTTGAGTTTCACAAGTCTAATGATGACCACAAGAACTACCCACCCACGCCTGCAGTCAGAGCCAGAATTGAAAAGTTTCAATCTAAACTGTGATAAACCAGGTTGTATGAGGACCAAAGTTTCACTGCTTAACTGTGCAATGAGAATGAAGTCAGGGGAGATATGAAACAAAACCAAAAATTTAACAAGCTCCTAAACAACAGTTTCTTGGAAGTCAGTAATTCTCCAAAACCACCATTAGATATAGTGCTGGGCGTTTATTTAAATTTTAAGAATCAATTTGATTTAAATTCTCAAGGTTTAGAATCAACTATGACTGGTAGATGTTTGAGATAACTTCCTCAGAAAAAATATATAAATAAAGTTTGCAGGACACCATAACTAGGGCTGTGTTGAAAAAATCTGAATCGATCTTTAGAGAAATCAAATCAAATTGATTCATAATTTCAAAAATCTATTAAATGTTTTGGAATAGTTTGCCCTTTTTAAAACTAAAATACAAAGGTAAAATCCAGACGGCCATTTTAAGTCTTTCTGTCTGAACGGGTAAATACAGTATTCCCCCGGTGAATTGTTACTTACCCAGTGATATTGAATTACAGCCATATAATAAAGATAATAGCTAAAAAAAAATTATAGCATTGACCCATATCAATAATAGAACTGGATCAGATTGAATCGGATCAAATTGTGATCATCGATTCATAGTCTTAAAATCGGAAAATCGAACCGATTCATGAAATTTGAATCGATACACAGCCCTAACCATAACATTGTGTGGTTCCACTACTATCGTTAGCTGATTGAAGCTAATGAAATTGTACAGAATATGGACACATATCTTTGCAAACGAAGCCCTTAACTGCGTCAGTCATTTTGAAGGAACATGCAGAATCGGCTAGTAGGTGTAGAGACGGCTCGGAGACGAGATCGTTGTGATGTCACAGCACGTAGTTCCTGAATTTGGTAGCTTTTTACACAATACTACAGCTCCGTATTGGCATGCCTTGCAAACTGGTTCTCTTTTGTCAATCTCATCTTCCTGTTTGTTCTCAACCTGAAATGGTGCTAGACCGTAGTTTTGTGCCTTTTCTAAGCTGGCACTAGATTAACGTTACCGCTATAGCCCAATGTCATGTTTTTAATATCTTCCCACCTAGAGCGCGATTCAGTGATAGACCAGAGTATTCACATGGTTCCCAGTGTGAACTATTTTTTTCATTAACATTTTTTTTCCTATTTTAGGTGTAGAACTTGCAGATGGACTTAAAGGGTTAAATCAATCTTTGGACATACAAATCCATGTTTAGGAATCTTTTTGCGAATCGATTTTTTTCGAACACTGCAAAAACGAAAATGAGTCGGTTTGCCAGACACTACAGTGACTAACTCGAACTGTGAGCTTTGGTCAGAGCTTTTTGGAAGCAAACACTCCAGGTAATTCTGATTTAAAACAAAGGGTAAATATATGGAAATTATTTCATGGCCCATGTTAAATATAGTGGAGGCTCTGTGATGCTGTGGGTATATTAATTTTTCAAAAGCCCTAGCAACCTTATCAGATTGTGTTTTACTATGAACTGGTAAATGGAAGTGGGTAAAGTCTGATTCTTTCAGAATCAGAATCGGTTTTATTGTCATTGTTTGAGAACAAGTTCACAAACTAGGAATTTTTTCCGGTACAGTTGTGCACATAAAACATTTAACATAAGTAAAAATAAAATAAAATAAAAAAAATAAAATAAAAAGAATGAGCCATAAGGCTAAAGTCTTTATAAATATTATAATCTGTATGTAATATAAAAGAACTATGAAGAGATAAACATCCTTTTAACATAAGAACAGCAGCAGGGTTCCATTCACAGATGTGCAGGTGAATGACAGCAGCAGATCTAAGTGTGGTCAGACCACACAGTGCAGTAAAATAAAGTTACGTAGTGCAGATGGTTCTATCCTACATGGGTCTTTAACTGAACTATCGGGTCTTGTTATTGTTCATGAGTCTGATGGCGGAGGGGAAGAAACTGTTCAGGTTTCTTCAACACGATAATGATGCAAGACATGAAGCACAAGAAGAATTCTTGGAAAAGCTGTTTCTGCCCTTGCTGGGTATGGCAGAAAATCTGTGATACTCTGGGCTTATATCTGGACACCTTACTGAAATATGAGATTTTAAATGTGTGAAAATTGTGCTCCTCTTAGATTTTTTATTATTTTTTAGATCTTTAAACCTATTCTTTAAAATATTGCAGACGTTCAGCCAGTAGAACTTCAAAGAGCAGGTTTACCCTGCTAAAACGCCTAAGAGCAGTGAAATGGTGCAGATCCATGGAGTTACCCATGTACAGATGGATCTACAAAATTACTTCTGCAGATCTTTTCAGTTGGGTTCTGACAAAGGCAGCTCTTGTACCAATATCACCACAAGGCAATTCCTTTGATCCAGGTCAGACCAAAAGAACAGAAGTATCCCAGAAATATAGTTTCCATCACAAGCTGTACGTATGATTAAGGAAAAATGTAATTTAATCTGAGTTGCTACAACTGCACTGTGCCTTCATGTTTGAACAACTGCCACAGGGAAAAACTCAATAACCATCTCCAAACAGTATCCATTTCCGTCTCTGTCTGCTTTCTGCAACACAATGTTACCATACCGGCTAGTTATCAGAGGGACGGTCCATTGCTATAGTCGATTAAGCATTCCTTCACCTGCGAGACGAAGGGTGTGACTGGGTTGTTATGAGTCTGATGCAGGGGTGAAGCTGATCTTTTAAAAATCTTCCATAAAGGAGCCTGTTGAAGATGAGCCAGTCTTTGACCCTTCCCATCCCATCACCGCTACATCACTGCACATATTACTTCAAGTTCCCCTTTGTCTCAGTTGCAGGTGGTTGGATCTGACAGGCGTGGCAGATATGAGGAGAAAAATCCTGGCCAAACAATGCATCTATTATAGGAGGGACTATGGCTCAGACTGGAGGGACAAGAGCAAAGCATCAACGCCTAGAGAGAATAAAAAGTTCTTCAAGAAAATAGAGACAAAACTATACAAGAATATAGTCTGGGCTCAATAAACTACCAAACCAACAGCCGTACAGGTACTGATTTACTACTAAAAGGAAGTAAAACAACCTAAAGCCACCTTGTTTTGTTTAGAGAAGAAAAAGAGTTTGCAAGAAAGCAAGAACTGGAATGAGGGATGTGAAAAAAGTATCACTAATCCAATACACTGTGATGTTTTATGTCACAATATTGTATCAATATTGAAAAGCGATGAAACGATTAAAAATTAAAATTAATTTGTAAAACCACCTTTCTCTGAGAGTCCAACTGCAAATCTTTTCCCGTATGTCTCTACCAGCTTGGCACATCGAGAAAGTGAAATGCTTGGCCCATTCTTTTTATGGAAAAGCTCAAGCCAAGTCAATCTAAAAAAAATGTAAGAATCAAAGTCTGGCACTTTTCAATTTCGTTTTACACGTTACAATGACTAAAGGACTATTCAAATTAACACATTATACCAGAGATTCTTAATCAGATTTAGGCCAGGACCATCTTAACACATACAAATGCTTGGATTTGAACCTCTGGCATGAAGGTAAACCAAAAACCTAGTCTTTAAGTTTTTTCTAGCCTGTAATAGGTTTTCTTATTATCTCCATCCATCTTTTTTTAAACGGTTTTGTGGCCTTACAGCGCTTACACACCAAACGCGACCAACACGACCAAAAAGCGCCACACACCCCTAGCTGGTCACTTGACAATTCGCACCTTGAAGCGTGTCCAAAGTGAACTGGTTATCATTTTCATACGCGTGAAGTGGAAATACGTAACTTGTGGGAGGACCACTCCTGCGGGGGAAGACCCAGTTGAGCAGCGGCAGAAGGATCCAGAACCTGGGCGCGGGGCACCATCTCCATCGAGCCCAGCATATGTGAGCGCAGCTGGCGGTCGACTGATGGAGGACAGAGGACTGCGTGGACTACGTGTTCAGCCTGGCCTCTGGAGAAACTGGAGCTGCTGTAGTGGGAGGTTTTGAGAGCTACAGACCCAGTTGAGCTGTGGCGTATGGGATCCATAAACACTGGCTCCTTGTCGCCTCGGAGAACATGGCCTGCTTGTCCAGTTTGTACAGTGAAGGTCCACGCTTTGCCGGCCAACACACCAGTTACTAAGCTGAGCGGCTGTCCATCTGTTTGCGGTTAGTGAAAGTTTATAAAACAATATATGAGTGGCGCGGGACGTGCTGTGGTGGAGCCATTACCAGGCCTGGGTTGTGTTTACTCCTCCAGAGAGGCTGTCCGGGTGAGGAAGCCGTTCATATCTCACTTCTCAGTGATAAGCGCAGGACCTTTTGTGGCCACAAGAGCTCTTTTAAGAACCACCCACAAACCTCTACAGAGCTTTCCTGTTTAAATAGTTTAACCTCTTTTATAATATTTATTATTCTATTCCCGTCTCTGTATAGAAAACAGACATGTCATGTAGCTCTGGGTGATTAGCCACGGTGTTTATCATTATCCACGTCCTGCTGATGCTGTGACTCCATTCACTCAGTCACAGCATCAGCGACACCCCGTCACCGGATTGGTTGACGAGGCGCTACTTGAAGCCTTCCTAATTGAGCAGCAGACGCACTCAAGTTGAGCAGTTGATGGAATTTCAAGGAATGTAAAGTTTTCTTGTTTAATTTTTGGAATTCACTGATGTACAAAAGCATTTGGCAGTTTAACCTCAATAAGATGTGGAATCCAGTATATTCAACCTGATGGTAACAGTGTGTAATCAGGATTCAGAGCCTGGTCATACTAGCTACCATAAGCTTCAGGCAATAAGATGCTACTTTTTTCCTGCACGCTTTGTATCCTTCGTCCTATACAATGATGCAGCTCATTTAAAGATTTTTTTCCAGCTAACTGCCTCAAGGGGGCGCTACAGCAGGAAGCATAAAAGTGGAACAGACATGTGGGGAAAGACGTGTGGCGAAGGCGATACTGCCGGTAGTTTTCATGCACACAGCCTCACTATGGAAAACATGCAAAGAAAATTAAGGCAACTGAGCTGGCCGTCAAAGAAGGAAAAAGTAATACTGCACGTAAGCTTGACATGAATGAATCGATGGTGAGACGTTGGAGGAGGCGGCGGGAAAAACTGAGTGTTTAAAAAAAACAACTTTCAGAGATAAAAACACAGAAGAGATGACTTTGGTGGCTTTAGTGCGAAAGAGGAAGAGAAAGATAGCGAACAATGACTTTTCTGGTAGGATAAATATTACTGTCATGTTGATGTTGTACTGATGATTTTCAGGCAGTTTTAAAAAAATAAGTATGTCTTGAATAAAAAAAAAAAATTCCTAAAAACTTTCCATGTACCATCTTTGTGTAAATAAATAGTTATATCATGAAGGAAAAAAAAACATGCTGTTTGTATTCATGTGCAGTCATAGCCAAGCATGTATATTTGAAAATAGAAAATGTTCATTTGACAATGCATCTTAGCAGAATTATTTTTAGGTCTCGTCTTACCAGACCACCTTCCTTCCAGTTGATATTTTCTTCCCACCTGAGCAGTGGATCTTTGTGGTTCCTCCAGAGTAGGAGTCTAATAAATGCTCTGCATGCCAGTCTTGTTCCTTGGTCATCATGAGGTTGTGTGTTCACTAATCTTCCCCAACAGATCTGACGCCTTTGCAGAACAGCTGTTTTTCTACAGAGATGAAATTACAGGTGGGCTAACTACTGATCAGGTGACCCCTGAAGGCACTTGATGAAACGTTTTTTTTTGTTTTGGAGCATCAGTGTAGAGGGGGGTAGAAGGGAAATAACATAACGCACTTTTTAGATTGTTTTTTACAAAAATACATTAAAAACAAACTGAAGTTTATGGATATAGGGCGAGAAAAAGGTGGAGAAGCCTAAGGGGTGTGAATACTTCTGGAAACGACTGAATGTGTGAAGTTTGAGGCTTGCAATGCAAGGAGAGTAAAGGGTAATAAATCATCCATACAACATCTGGATCCTGGTGTTATATTGAGGCGCTGCATGATTTATTGCAACAAGGATTGTACTAACTTCTTTACTACATAAGCAAACGTCCTAAACAGCTTCCCCATGAGGCGGAGGATGTTTTTTTCCCCCCATCTGTTTAAAACTGGGGAGATAAGCAGCAGATGGGAAACAGCCTAATGATCCAACATCAACCTAAACAAGTCATCAAGAAACGTGCAGACACAGAGGAGCTGTTGCTACAGCTGTATGCTGGGAGAGCATGGCTGCTTCCAGCACAACCAGTATGGCGTTGAAGTGGATATCTGGGAGCTCAGAGGCATGCGGTTGATGATTTAAGGTGCCTGCTGACATACAGCGCGAGCTCAGGTCTGTGCAGATTGGAGGACAGACGGAATCACTTCCGGGAGAAGTCTCAGCACGGGAGGATATGGTGTCGCCTAGGGCATGATGGCAGAGTTTGGGTGGAAGAAGGGGGTGTTTGCCTCTCACTTTCTGAAGACGTCTGCCAAGTTTATTCTCCGTTCAAACAGAGATGGCAGCGTGACCTATATTCCCGACTAACATGCATGAACAAAGCCTGAATAGTACGATAATCGTATAAACAAAGGACAAAACCTCAGCGTGCTGGACCTCCTCCCATTCAGTCATTCAGATATATAAACTTTACTGGAGCTCTATCTGTCAAACTGAATCAACAGCTAAATTAGGTCCTGCTTTCTTTCTTTTTTCTTTTTTATGGAGCTTTCTGAGAGTTGAAGGGAAGAAAATGCTTGGATCTGCGGAGAGCGGCGCTTGGAGGGAGATAAGCAGTGGTATCTGAGCTCCTCTTCAAAGGCAGGCTGGTTGAAAGGGAGACTTTAAGATAAAGGACAAACAAACGCTGATAGCAAAGCAGGATGGGGAGCTTCTAGGGAGAAACGTGCAAAGCACTGGCTATGCTGTCAACCAGTGTGCCATCTGAAAGTTGGCAATTTTTCTTAACGCAAATTTTTTTTAGCTTCTACCTTTTATATAAAAAAGATCAGCTATTAAAAATGAAAGTTTTTTTTTATTTTTATTTTAAAGCCTTTTTGAAATATCACCTTAAAATTGTTTTGTATCTAAACTGATACACGAGGCTTTTGTGGTGACATGATTATCATAACATAATTCTAAAATATATTTAATAACATAAAAATGTGAATAATTTTGTTCTTCTAATTATTTTTCAGAGATATTTAGCATAACAGTGTTAAAGTCCAAACATATTCTTCAAAAATAGAGAAATTAATTATTTAAATTGAAGCTGCAAGAAGAAGAGTGAAGTTCTTGCCAGTCAGGGCATTTAACACTTCTTCAAGAACTAAAGTGCAAAACTTCAAGTAAATCTTCAGAGGTCTCTCAAACTGCTGCACAAAACCTTCACATTTCTCAGACACCAGGCTGGAAAAAAGTTAAGAAAAAATAGGCATAAAGAACAAGCAGCAAAAACTTCCAAACCAGGAAGAGAGAAAACATTTTGTCTCTTCTTGCAGAGCAAGTATTGCTGTGGTAATCATGTTAGCTTATTTTAAGCCTTTGAATCTTTGTTGAAGAATCCAAGCCCAACCAAAACAGAGGAGCAGTAAATACTGGTGATCAATTAATTGATCAGTTTCAACACGTTTCTTCCAACTGGAAGTAATGTTAACGTTTTGCAGCAGCCCAGCCAGAGACAACTTTAACCTGATAGAAAATCTATGGATGAAGTTTAAGACTAAGGTGATGGCTTTCTAACCTCAAACACTTGGAAAACTACAGCTGGTGCCAAAAAACACTAATCAGCAACTTTAACAGTCACCTGATTGCTGGCACGCAGATAAAGGCTTTTACACCGATTATTGAGAACAGTATTATTAGTTTTATTTTTATTTTTTTGCCATTTGCTTTTATTATTTTAGCTTTAAAAATAATGTTTCAGTTACCAGGTAAGCCTAAGAATTAAGATGTACTTAGAAATCTGTGAAAAGCAGTAACTTGATGATTTCTAAGCTCCAAAGCCCCTCAGGGCAACCAGGTTGTACAGACATCTCCACTCTTTAGTGCTGCAGCCGTTACTGAGAGATGAAGACTCAGAGTTGGGTATTATCAACATCAGGGAGGTGTTTATCCATATGCTGCCATGTTATGTTGGTTGGTAAAAAGTAAATGTGTAAGAGAAATTTGCAGAAAAAAAGGGTTTGGTAAGTCAAAGTTCTACATAAACTAAATGTGTTTTCAGTGTTTTTATGTATTTTTTTAAACCTTTAAATGTTCTGCTGGGAAACTTTGCTTTAAGAGAGACAATTAAAGTAAGTTTTTCCTTTGTTACTTTCAGTTTTACACAATCTGAGGGGCGAAAACCTTTCAACACTGGAAAAACTGGAGGCTGTAAATCAGCAACATTTTTATAGCAGGTGATTATTAGATGCAGACCTTCTTTGCAACATCCATTGTTTCACAACCCCTTCCCCCCGAAAAAAACTCAAGTTTGTCTGCGGTTCTGGCAATAATGATTGCAATTTGCAATAGTGCAATAGTGAAGGGTTCCCCTGGAAACGGTTTCTGCACAGAAATGAGAAACAATGTGTGGATTTCTATCTGCGTCTCTGGGAAGACATTGTGTGAGACAGAACCAGGGTTAAGGACGGAGACGGGAATATCTGCACACAGGGATTTTCCTCCACGGCTTGTTGCACTGTCGACCCCATTAAGCATGGTGTGCCTGTCGGGCTGTCAAACTGAAGATGCTTTTAAGTTTACCTGACAGCCAGAACTCATCATAATGAGCTCATCAGCAACCCATGGCTCTTCCCTCTCTTTGTCAGCTCTGTCGGCTGCCGCAAGCATGCTGAGATTACAAAAGTGAAGATTGCTGTACCAGCATTCGGAACAGAGAAGGATGCAAGCATTCAATAACAATAAAATCTTTATCTAAATAAAACAAAGTGCTGTGCAAGAATGCAAGATGAAAGAAAGAGGAAACTCCTTTCCATTTGTTTAGGGTCAGGAGCATAAAACGAGATGTTATCGGTGGAAATCCTGTTATCAGGTCTGTCCGTTTCCAGCAGCCCATCACACACAGCATTGTTATCTCTGAAGCTCTCTCTAAACATGCCGCCGTCTGGTGACGATGAACAGCGGTGACACAGAAGCCCAGCCCTCCTGGGGAGGTCAAAGGGTGAGCGCGTTCGTTCGTGCACAGACACGAATGGCAACAACCACCAACACTTGGCACCAGGAACACCCACTGTGGGAGCTCAAATAACCCCAACTGGGTGGTTTAGGAGCTTCTCTGCAGACCACGTCAATACGGGACAGCTGCTCTGAAAGAGTTTTAAAGCGACTGGCGGGCAGAACGAGGAGCCGAGGAGTCGCTAAAAGGGAGAAGCGTCGACGATGCATGAGACAGGGATTGGTGGCGTTCCACTTGGCTGTTATTTTTACCTTCATGCTTCAGTGGCAAATATTCTAACATGTCACGCAATGATGTAAAAAAAAAAAAAACTCCCCAAAACCTAACAGTCGATTGAGCATAAGGTTTTATTCCCCCCCCCCTCGTCTGCCATGATAATGAAGACATGACAGTCGTCCCCAGCTGCTTCAATTGTATAACCCACTTCCCTGTCAAAGTAAACTATAACCCAGTTAAATATAAGAGGCAGCATCAAACATTACAACTTCAACTTTCTGATATGAATCAGCTCAGTTTAAAAGGAGTTTAAAAGATGAAGCCTGGGAACAATTAAAGAGCCTCTAATGAGGTGTTTATTAAGCTCTACAAGAACGTGCATGACTTGGAAAGAAAACAAGGCCTTATGCTTGGCTCCTGTCAATCAGGAGGTCAAACTAGGGCCAAACACATGAAGAAACATGAAAAAGTCAACGAAATTACATAAAAATATATATTTTTTTAAATAAGCCTAGATGTAATGAAGGCATGTAGCACAGATTCCAGATGCTTTTTACATAAAATGGGTCTTATACTGGGCCGAGGCCACTGAACCAGACTCCACAGTCGTGTCATGTTTTTACAAGGGAAGTTTAAAACTAAAGCTAATAAATGTGGGATACTTTGATAAAAACATAGGTTTCATGTCAAATTTGCTGAGCTAGAGAGCTCCTTCAGAGACAAACCGTTGCATCCTCGGCATATGAAGGAACGTCATTGCTGGTCTTTCTTTCCAGCAGCTGTTAGACTCTATAATCATCACTGCTTCCAACTAACTTTATATCTCTACTTTAATTGGAAGTGCTATTGGCACATCTCTATTTTTGCAGTTTCTATTTTTTCCACTTCTTCTAAATAGTATCTTGTTGCTTTTCGATGCACTAATGCACATTCTCCAAGTGTGCCGTTTAAATTTTTAAAATTTGCTAATTATTTTAGTGTTATAATTGTGTCCTTAAAAGCATACATTTATTATTGTAAATACTGTTTTGAATATTTTCTTAATCTAAAAGCGTCAATTATCCGTCACTTTGCTGCTGTTACACCTGGATTTTCCCTGCTGTTGGACATTAAAATTCTATTAGTTTATTATTTTTTTTCAGTAATGAATGCGCAGCTTAGTTATAAATTAAAGTAAGAATTTGTACAGAGCTCATCACATCAGCCAATAGCTAGTGAACGGTCTGCTTTATTAGCATGGCCTTATTTCAAGATATTTTAATGTTGTGAGGAAAAAAAACACCTTAAATGTTGTTTTTCTCCATTTAGGTTTGAAATTATTTTTTGCTTTTATTGTGTTGATAACTGAAGTGAAAGCGGTGAAGAAACACAGCTCAACAAAAGAGACTGCTTTTTCAGTTGTGCTAACAGTACTAACAGCGCTAACTGCTGATAAAAGGCTTTAAAAATAAGGTTAATATTAGGTGCCAACCAATATATTGGCTGGCCGATATGGAGTTCATGGATATTATCAAATATCGGTTAAAAAAATGCAAATATTTGATTTGCTTTTTTGGAAGGGGGATGGCAAATTATGAATTATTTGGAATCCCCAGTGAGTTATCGAGACTGCTCTTTGGTGTGTAGAATAGAATAACCCTTTATTGTCCCACAAGGGGAAATTCGGTTGTAACAACAGCAAAAGCAAAAACAAAACACAATTTAAGAGTCCAGAAAAAAACTAAACATTTGCGTCATGGACATGATTACAAAAACAGAGCACTGTATAGTTATTAAGATTTAAAAAACACAGATAAATTGGCATACCCAGGTTATAATGTGCAACAGAGCAGAATACTTAAAGATGTTTCAATAATTAAAAATATTTTAAATATTTTGAAATATGTACAGAATGTGCATAATATACCAGTGAGAAATATAGGCTGATAATGCAGGTTTTAATCTTAAGGTACTTTTTTTTTTTTAACACTGAAGGGGAATTTATCAGCCAATATATCAGCTATTGGCCTTTGCTACTGTTTTATATCGGACCCCAAAAATCGGGCCCTAGTTAATATCACCGCCATATGTCCCTGACCTTGTTTTACTTAAAAACAAAAAATTAATACACTTCCTGTGCAAATATGAATCCTGCAAACCGTGAAGAGCAAAAGATAAGGCTGAAAATTGCAGCAGGGTAGCTGTATGTGCTTGTGTGGTGAATTTAAATAAACTAACCCAACACCGCGAGCAAGACCAAAACTAGAAGGTTAAATAAAATTATTCAGACTGAAAACAAAAAACAAAAAAACAACAATGACTTAAGTAGATATCAAGTCTGACAGATGACAGACATATTTTAACTTTTACTTTAAATCCTTACTTTATTATATATCACATCTAGATTTTCTTCCTGGGTACTTTCAGGAGACATAAGGCAAACTTTAAAAAAGCTAATACTTTCACCACGATGAAAGCGGATTCTTTGAGTCATTGGCGAATTAACATTTGCTGACAACCACGTGTCAGAGTGCAAGTCAATGTTTTTTTTTTTCAGAAGCTGTGGTAAAAGCTCAGAAGAAAGACTGTGATAGCTTCTGCCTCAGCTGTGCAGAAAGAGATGTCAGAGATAAATTGGAAAATGAAGGCGGAGGGCATAGTCATGGTAAACTCCAAGCTCCACTGACAGAGCTTTCATGGCCTGTCAGCAGCGCTTCAGTTTTCCTATGACTGAGCTGCTATCTCTAAAACTGGATGGAATAGCTTTTCAGCAGCGTTTCTGGTCTAATGAACGCAGAGGACAAACCAATCAGAGCATGAAACAGGTGAGGCAGAATGATGAACTAGGATATCTGACAAATGTCTTTCTGTAACGTAATAAAGCAGAAGTTGCAATACAAAAATGGATTGGGATTATGTCATTTTCAATTTATAGAAGCGTTATGTCTTTGGTGTGGGCTGCATTTCTAGTGTAAATACAATCAGAGAGCAGCAATGTGTGAAGCAGGAATGTGGGCCAAAACAAAGAGGTCATGCTCCCTTTTATTTAACTTGAGTTAAAAGACATTAAACTGGACGGCAGCACGCAAGGGGCAATTTTTCTGTCAAGCCATTTCATCTAGAGGGACAGCTTACTTTGCCTCAGACTCATAATCAACTCTAAATCTGTCCTGGATTTAGTTCAAATAGTGGAAGAGTAAAGCAAATTTATTAGATGTTAAGTATAATGTTCTCATTTTCTAGATATGTTCATCTGTTTACTACACAATTTACCTCGACTTTCTGCTGGTTGCCTATTGAGGTCTCGTACTTTCAAACTTAAAAACATGTTTTGACTGACTAGCAGAATATTAAATCACAAGTTTCATCATTATTCTGGTCCATGTGATCTTACAGCACTGCCCGGGGCTGTTTAAAATATAAGTGAATATCTCAAAGTTTTTTTATTTTTTTGTGTTTAGCTTCTGATATTCCCAAACCGATCTAGATCAAAGTGACGCAAACGGAGATTTTACACATTTTCATATGTAAATTTCATTATTTTCAAAATTCAGATTATCTGATTCTCAGTGAATATTTGTTGATTTCTTTTATGAAAAAATAATAGATGCAAAGGTGGATGTATGCATGGATGGATGAGTGGAAAGCCAAAATGGTGTGTGGAAGGATAGAAGGCTTTACCACCTCGTCACCTTTTATGCTACATTAAACAACAGAAGTCACCCAGTATATTACAGGAGTGCAGAGCCTAGATGCATTGCATTATCAAACTTTATTTATAAAGTGCTTTCCATGCAAAAATTGTAACTTAAAGTGCTTTGCAGAATTAAAATGATCCTATATAAATCCCATTCCCATTCATCCCCCAATTATTATTAATTAGCTAACATTAATAGCATTTCATGAATAAAAACTAAAAATGTTTATGAGATGCAAGTTCTGCGCAAATAGTTGGAGGATGGATGCAGCACTGAGTATGCAAAGAGCTGCAAAATATTTTAACTAAACATGCACTCTCTTTCAGATGCCTCCAGGCTCCTAAGGTAGGGACCTGCTGTGTTTTTCTATTAGATAAAGAACAATATCAGGTACTCATTCTGTGTAAGAAACACATCAGCAGAGAACATCTGTGTTCATTCCGCTGCTTCACAGCGGTGCAGCCCGGCTGGCTCTTTACTCGTGACACCGGTATCCATACATGGTGCCTAAATCCAATCGCTGCACTCATTGTAGCAGGTAATTGGTGTGTGGAGGGATCTCACTATGTGAAGAAAGTGCTGGCCTCATTATAACAAACCCCACAGAGATTACCATCAGTTCTTGCATTTTTCCCCTCCCTCAATTCCAGCGACGGCGGCACAAACGAGACAAAGGCCTGCTCACCAGCTTATTACCAGGCAACACTGGCATGGCAACTGGCATGCAAACTCACCTGGTGAACCCAGTTTCAGCACTTAAAATGGTGCTGCTAACATGAAATCAATTCTGACATCTCTACAAGGCACATTTATCTCATCTAATTTATCTTCCCTCAATCATTTTTGGATGACAGACGTTAATTATCCTAAGAGAACTGACAGGTGAATGTCATTTCAGCTTTGCAGTTATGAAAACGCCTCTCTAACAACCCGCTGCTTGCTAGCACACCCATCTTGGAAAAAAAACACTTCATATGTTCCCATGAAAGGAGAAATGACGCAAACAGTCATGCATCATGCCAAACAACTGTGTGCATTGAGTCAATTTTAAATCTCTGAGCACACCAGAGATGCTGGATATGAGGCTGCCCAAAACCTAACATTAGCTTAGCGAGGACAACCAGAACTTGTAGGCACAGTGTTTTTACAATTTTATTTTTATTTTTACATTTTTTAACTGCACAAACTCCATAAAGCTTGTATTTCAAACAGTTTTACATGCAAATATCTAATTTGATCTGATTCATGGAGGCTCACAGCACTAGATACTCTCAACTGACAAAGATAATAGGGGCCAAGATATTAAAGGTCATAAAGAATGCTGGAAGCATTGTAATGGCGATGAGAAATAGAAGACTGGAGAAAATATGTTAATTAGAGTCTGATACACTCAATTTAAACGATTTCTAGGGCTGTCCAATATTATCGGACCAGTCATTATTGGCAATAAAATGCGATGTTGGAAATTATTGGTATCGTGTTCAGTGTTTTCGAAGGTTTTCCGACAGTCATTTTAAATCCTGCATTCTGAGTTACTCGATCTGACAAGAGTTTTCTTTTTTTGTTTTTGTTTAATGTTTCTCCTTTAGTTTTGGTAAATAAACAGGAAGGAGCAGGATCCATTTGCAGATCAAATGTAGATGTCGCGCTTTTGGCTACCAGAGATGTCTCAGACGATTGCAATAGAATTAAGGCACCTTTCTATCTTAGCTGAAAGTATGGTCTACAGAAAATGGCAAAATGCTGATCCTAAGTTAACAAAAAGATGGGTAAAAAGCATCTGCAAAATAAAATTTAAACAATCAAGGTGGAAAGTGATTTGAACATTTGCAAAAAAAAAAAAAAAAAAAAAAAAAAAAAAAATATGTTAGGTCGAACTCTACTGAAGAGCTCCTTTAACGTGTCATCCAGAATTTTGTTATTCCTCTTAATGATCTCTTGTGTCTATCTTTCAGAGCGAACAGCGTGCTTTAGATGGACGGTGCTCCATTATGTCATGGAGCCTCTGAAGGGAAGATATGAACCAGTCGCTCATCAAGCTCCCCGGCCCGTCCTTCTTCACCAGGCTTCATAACTGTCATGATGTATCTAAAACAGAGACATCCGAGCACAGCCAGCTCGCTCAGATTTTCAACACCCACTCATAAAGGGCGGACTGTTGAAACACCGGCAGTCTAATGCATCTCTGCGTGACCCGACGGCTCCGAAAGACAGAAAGTGAGCTGACAGGAGAGGGGAGAAGAAAGAACATATGAAAGAGCGAGAAGCGCCGATAAGAGGTTAAACAATTTGTCTGGAACGCCCCAACTATGACGGTGAAGAAACGTCTTTTTTTTTTTTTGCAGCGTCCAAATATCGGATTTTGATCAGAGCAATCTGGAGTCGCTGCCGCCTCGTCGCAGCTGTGCTCCGTCGAGACGAGGGAAAATATGGAGGCAATTATCAGATTAACAGGGATCAGCTTTACTCAGATAAGGCCGGTTGGCTTGTTCCCATCTCTTTGGAGCTGAAAAAAAGTGCTTCAATCCAAGAATTTTAAAGAAAGAAAAAAAAAAAACAGGAGCAGTGTGGAACAAGGGCAACCCTTTCAGATAAACATTTTTAGATTCATACAACAAAGAGTCCACACACTGGTGTCATGAAGGTCTGAAACAAGAACGTTCTTTAACCACCCTTCAGCCAGCAGGAGCATAGCATAACTCTTGGTAGTTTTGTACAATTTTGAATCAAAGATCGGAGACTAACTCAAAGAGGGGCCCAGCTGTTAAAACCAGACAAAACACACAAGTCAGACAGATGTTGCAGATTAAAGACTCTGCTGTGAAAATGGGAGGGAAAAATGAGAGATCGGCTGCAGGGTTACCTACGGTTCTGCAGCAAAATAAAAAAAAAACAAGAGCAAACAGAGCGTAAAGACAAAATGTGGCCATAAAGATGGTCAATTAACTGAAATAAAAAGAGAATGGAAAAATACTTCAACTGCAGATCTGCAGCCACAGTACAGTTTCCACGGTGACTGAAACTGGTTTCACATCAGTTGTAATAATTTGTGTTTCCCCAGCCAGCTCTGGCAGTAGATGGGCGCCCAATCCACGTCTGCCAATGCCATTCTTTCTCTGCAGGCCACTCTGGCTAATGTGTGCTCGTCAGCTTCTTCCAGCCATTAGTGCCAGCCAGGAATGTGATGACACTCACTTCCCTGGCAAACAACACCCAGACAATAAGGAAAGTGAACTGAGATGAGAAGATTTTCAGTATGAGAGTAAAAACACAGGCTGAAATGCATGTTTCCATCGCTGTGGTTTTAGCCTTGTGTCGTGAGAGCAGACAGCCTGTATCGGTCATTATAACACTTGAAAAAAACGCTCACAAAGTACTTTTGGCCCGGGATTATTTTTTTTATTTCCACATGGTCACTGACTGAACTATTAATGAAATTTGCAAAGTTGCTCTGTTTTTCTTTCACACTAGGAGAATTTTTTGGCCCAGTCACCTGTGTTTACTTTGTATCCTGGATAAAGCCAGCGATAAAGTTATTATTGGCATCAAGTTGGTGCTCATTGTCTTCCCCCATGTATAAAGTACCTCCTGCACAATGCCTCTGTGTGTAGCTGTGTTTCTTTGCATCACGAGCCTTGAATTAGTACAACCTCTTTGCTTTTTCCAATCTGGAAAGTACCCCTGGCTAAGCTCCTCTAAGTTCAGCATTGGTGCAACTACGACTGTCATAGACTTTGCACTCTTTTCCCTTTACAATAGAAAGTACTCCGGAAAGTACTCTATTTCTAGAACGTTTTCATCCGCACAGAAACACAGAGAACATCCGCAAGCACAGTTTTTACTCTCCCAGATCTTTAGGTGGCACTAAACATGAAGTACGGAACGTGTGCATAAAGCCTCCACATGTTAGTGGTAAACATGAGGGGAAAAAAGAACAACAAAACCTGAGTGGAGTCTTTTCTGTGAAGGGACAACACCGTTCACATCTTGTTGGATTATCAAACTAATAAACTTGGGGGGTATGGCTTGTTTGGGGTTTGTTTTCACCAAAGAAGCGTTTTATCAGCCTGGAAAAACCCAGACCTTATTTATTAAGATAAAGGGTCAACGAGAAATTAAAACGGCAGAGCCAAGTATACATTTGAAACTCTCACTGCACGTAACTGGATAACGCCACGACTAATCACAACAATAGACGGTGTGACGTATCCAGAGCGAGCTACTAGCAGAGCTAACTGGTAGATTAAACTCTTGCCGTATCCAGTCGGCAAAACAGTAAAAAAGTCCTTCTTGCAAAGGAATGATTCGCGCGTGGTTTTCTGTTCGTCTTTTAGAAGAAAAGCCAAGTCTAACTCGTTCATTGTAGCGGCCAAAGCCGCTTCAAACAACTGGTGTTCATCTGTAGCCATCTTTCAATATTTACTTAATGATTCTGGATGCCGTAGCGCCTCTGGCCCGCCTACAGCAGATACACCGATTTGATTGGTTCCCAGAGCTGTTCACGTACTGCAGTAACCGTATCATTGCTCGATGCCAGAGCATCTTGCAGAGACAATTCAAATTGTGCTCTCGCAAGGACTCTGGATTTCCAGGGTAGCGTTTTATATATGCAAGGTTGAAATTCTTATTTTAGAATCCTTAAATAACATTTTTTTAAGACTTTAGTGCTACACAACACGTTTCAGAACAAAACAAAAAAAACAGTTGCACAATATTTAAAACTTAAGTTGGGATTTTTCAGTGTAATGTAGTTTTATTCGCCCAAAAAGTAATTTCCTTCATCTTTTAAAAGTGTTTAAAATCAACGAAAAGGATTCAGTAATCTTGTAATCTTTAAAAGCAGTGGTTCCTTTATACTGCTGACGCATGCTTACTCTGAACATTGGGGTAACGCAAAGTCAACAACTCAAAGTAGGGCTCGGCGATACGGCCTCAAATATGTATAATCTAAAAGATGTGAGTTAATGATAAATATTGCAATATATGTATATTTTATTTCTTTATACATGTCAAATGATTGCTTACGAACATTCTCACTTTCCAGATACATTGCGGGAGAACTTGAAAAACGTTTGAGAATGTTATTTAAAGAAAAGATATTGTGCAAAATGCATATGAAAAATATATATATTTTTAAATAATGCAATGTTAAAATTCTCAAAACATAAATAAATATGAAAAGATTTTAAATAAAAATAGAAACTAAATATTATTAAAATAAAGTAAAAAATCCTGGCTACTCATTTATACATTTAATATAAGAAAAAAACTGTATTATAATTAAAAATGCTTCAATTTCAGCAGGTTTCTTTTCCATTAAATGAAAAACAACCTTTAAACTTTGAATATCTAGTGTGAAGACAAATACTAAACATCAGTATTCTTGCGTACCTGGTACAAAGTATCTAGGCACAGATTGATGACATCATCAAAATGCATTATTGCGGTATAGTGGCATAGTCAAAATCTTTAACTAAATTTATATCACCTCAACCTAATACCTTTTATAGTTTTCCTTAGATAGGCGAATTTTAACCAATTAGCATAAAGGGTTCAATACAAAAGTATTAGAATTAGGCCATGTACACACGTAGCCGGGTTTTTTTTTTAAACGAAGATTTTCCTCTGCTCCTTGAAAAAAAAATCTCCATCCACACGTAACCGGATAAATGCGTTTTTCAGCACATTCATAGATGTGACAAACCTGTAGTAGTAGTAGTTCTCCCCAGTCCTATCCGCCAAGAGAAACTTTATATCCTCTATCTTCAGCACGCAGCAGTCATACAGCTTACCAACATAGCGCTGAGGAAATAAATGCTGTTTTCGTGAGGAAACACAGGTCGCACATGTGGTTTTGGAGAATTTTTCGTTGCGGATAGTGGCGTTACAGCTCTTAAAAATCCGTTTTCAACCCTCAACACGTAGATACTGAAAACGGAGAAAACGCAAATCTCCACTTTGGCCGGAGTTTTTAAAAAGCTTTGTTTTTGGTGCCGAAAACCTCCGGCTACGAGTGGATAACAGGCCAAACCGTAGAAAAATATCTCCGTTTTGTCAGATACCCGGCTACGTGTGGACAGGGCCTTAGTTTCAAGGTCAATTCAATCCCTCATTTCTGTATTATAATATGCTAATCATAACATCAAGAGATAAGAAAATTCAATGAGAAAAATATAGATGGTTAAAACAGAAAACTTCTGGCTGATGGAACAATGAGCAATCCTACTCTTTAAATGAAAATTCCTCCAGTCAGTCTCCCAGGGTCAATTATGACTCCATTAAACCTCAGTTTGCTTCTTGTTCCGTCTCCCATTCTCTGTCCATCACATATAATCTGTACATCTGCAAATGGCCTGAGGAGCGCCCTCTCTAAATGGATTCCTCCGGTAAAAGCAGTCTTCACTGTCCTCATGAATGCAGCAGTCAAAGTGCTGGAAAATGTACCCTGAGGTTATATGCATAAGTTAAGAGTTTAAAAAACATAAAAGTTAGAGAAGGTTGAGCAAACAATGAAACATATTTAGAACACAGTTGGCACCTCCCTGGCTGTTCTGGACCTACCTCTGCTCGCCTTCCCTCCCACACATGTGGATGTTTATGCTGCCAGGAGGGAATCAAACAAACCTGGCAACTGGAGGGTTTCCAGGACATGTCGGCTCTGTGAGGTGGGTTTCCCAGCAGAGCTTGGCTGGCTCTGAAGGACCAGCTCAGCGTAGGCTCTGCTGTTTAATTGGCCCACAAGCATTTAAGACATACATTTTCTGTAACTGCTGTCACTGGAGGTCCTCTAACTTAAAGGGTTCAGTGATTTTGGTTTTGCAAAAAAAAATGATATATATATATTTATATATATATATATATATATACACACATATGCATATATAAAATGCCATTTTAAAGTGAAAGCTACTATTCAATATGAATGCACATATGAATGCAAGCAGACTTCCGAAACATCACATTTTTATCGACTCAAAGCCGAATCCTGCAATCAACTTAGTGTTTTAATTGCAGCTGCAGCCTGAAATGACTATAATTAGGTCATGTTATCTTTTAATTAAGAAGGCTTGCTGTGTCACCGTGTTCGCAAGCCAGCAGGTGGTCTGTTTACCCCCCCCCCCCCAGGGAGGAACAAAGGCAGGGGAAGGAAGGGAGGGAGGATAATAATAGATTCACTATGTTTTAGTCTCCTGCTCAGAACTATTGTCTTCAATCAAGCCCGGCATGAATCAGCTCTGACTGTACTTTTGTGCTCATTTTGTTTACATCCATAGACGATGCTTTCCCCCCGCAAACTTTTTATTTGAAATTAAAACACTTTGTGACTGCATTCATTAACGCTGCAGTACCTTTTAAAATCCTTCATACTGTTTGACACTTTTTTTTCTTTACACCATAACAAAAACCTCTTTCATATATTTTTTACAATTCAATTAAAATCAGGACCATGAATTTAAACATACAGCCAGAACTACAATGGACTGGTTCAGATCAAAGCATGTATGTGTTAAGACGGCCCACTCACAGCCCAACCACGAATCATCTATTTCCCAATAATGCTTTTTGTTGGTTTATCACATAAAACACTTTCAAGTTTGTAGTTTTTTGTGTGTTTTTTTTTATTGCGAAAAGATTTAATGTTTTTGCAAGACTTTACACTACTGGACCTCAGTGGCCAGCAGTCAGTCATTTAAATCAGTCATGGTATGAGATCAGATATTTGAAAATGAATCTACAGCTGCTTAAGGAAAAAAAGCCAACATGAAGGTAAAAGTCTGAATTTATCATACAGTAAAATATTTTTTAAGAGCAGTGAAGCACCTTTTCTAAAGTGCTCAGGGGGATGATGACATTTGCACTCTAAGAATATTTGAATAACAGAGGGAAGGGGCAGGGAGTGGCGAACCCCCGGTGAGGCTCACTTTTTGCTTTGAAAGCCACGTGAGAGTTTTAATTAGCATATAACCGGAATGAAGTGAAGAGAGGAGAATAAAGAGAAGTCAGGCGACCTGTTCTCATGCATATTAAACTAATCACCTGACAATTTCGGGGGGGGGGGGGGGACACCCAGTAAATGTCCTTATTGTGCATTTAAACGCAACCCCACATTGTAACTTTATTCAGATTATCCAAGTGAGTACTATCATGCACAAAAACACTGATACTAACAAGCTGTGTTACTTGGCAACCAGCCACTCATTTTCTCCCACTCTGGTTGATCTGAACATAGTTCAGATAATTATGTTGTTTCCAAGAATAATCCAGCAGCACTAGCTCAACACCTCTGCACACTGAAAATGTGTTCAAATAGCAGGCACGCAAACAGCATGGTGCTAAATCCACCCAAAACCACTTACACCTTGTTTACATATGTTGTTCAGAAGGCGATAAGAAATGAAACACGTCATGGTGCTGCAACGGCTGACTGAAAAATGGAGACGTACGATCTCAACGGTTCCTTGGGGATAAGTGACTCTGATTTTAATTTTATAGGCTTTGGAAAGCTTTATTTGCTTTGAAAAAAGGGAAAAACAAAAGGAATGAGAAAAAAATGAGAGGGAAAAAAAAGCAACAGACAGAGAAACAGATCAGATATATGCTAATATCACTCTATATGTACATTCTGGCATTCTATTCTGAGAGTCAGGTGGGATTGGGATGCTGGTTCTGTTTAGGAATGATTTGGCTTGTATCCCGGAGATCAAATATGTCAAATTTCTCAGCTGGTGGAATGTTAATTTTCTGCTCATTGCTCGGTGACTGATCTGGTTTACTTAGTAACGCACCACAGACAGTCCAGCTGTGATCCTGACCAGCCAACCAAAGCCTCCTGCCAACTAAATCTCCAGAATTCAGTTAAGAGTCTGTTTTTCTACAATATAAATGTTAATCCAATTTCCATCCATCAAAAAGATCAAAAAGAATTCCTCTTTAAATATTTCACAGTAAAATGCAAGAGGTTACCAGGTTATCAGTTGTTTGAGTAGAATAGAAAATAATACAATAGTTCTTTATTTGTCCCCAAATTAGGAAAATGAAACGTAATTGACATCACTAAGCCATTATATGTTGTATATGTCAAGGTAATTAAATATACTAAGTAATACAGAGACTTCTTTGTTGAGGAATAATTTGTTCAACTAAGAAATACAGCAATATCAACTTATTTTGTTTTATTCCAAATACATTTGAAAAAAATATTAATAAGTTTTGAAAATACAATCGCTTTTTAAAAACTATAGGTTTTAATGATCTATTAAGATTTTTATAGTTGTGCCAGGTAAACCATTCCAGGAGTAAATGGGAACAGCTCAATTGGAGCCAAAACATCAGATCAGTGTCCCAATCAGGACATGTGTTAATGATTGCTATAAGAGTTCTTGGTTTTTGGTATGCTCTTTGATTTTATTTCAGCTGCCTCCACTTTATAAGCCAGCAAGCTGCATTTTTCTTGTTTTTCAACAAAGCTGTTTTTTTCCACCCTTTACAAAGATGTTAGTGACAGAGAAACTTAATTAACCCAAGACGCTTTCCATCTTGGTCATGTTAACTGCTCTATGAAACTAATCGTTCAATTTTAGGATGTTGAAGCAAAACCATTTGTTTACAAAGTTGTACGTTTTTTTCTGGAAAAAATTACCTAGAACAGCAGTAAACGAGTAATACAGTGGGATAAATAAGCATTTGTATTTGTGAAAGTTGTCCCTCTTACAGTGTGTCCACACCAAAAGCGTCAAAACGCGCCACATGCCCACAGCTGGATGCTTGAACATTCGCACCTTGAAGCGTGTACAACGCGAACTGGTCGCGCTTCAAATAAGGTATTTTCACGCGCGAACTGGCCTTCAGCGGAGCTGGGGCTACAGTGCACCTGGTGGTGGATTATGGACCGAGCTGATGGAGGACAGAGTGGATTACATGTTCGGCCTGGCCTCCGGTAGAGCTGGGACCGCTGCACTGGGGGTTTGGTGAGCTACGGATACGTGGTGCGGGAGCTGCTAGCAGGAAATTCTGTCCCCTGATTGGTTGTCGCGGCGCGATTTGACGCTGGAGTTCAGATTTTTCCAACTCAAGCGATAGACGCCATGAGCACGAATGCACAAAATGCACCACATAAAATGCAGCGCAAATTTTCCATCGCATCTGTAGCGCGAATTGGTTGCGCAAATCAGGCAGAAAAGCTTTTTCGCAACGCAAATCTGCTTCTGAAGTGTCGCGGGACACAAAGTCGCGCTTCATCGCGCTACTCCATTGATTTTACATGTAAACCTGAAGCTCTAGTCGCTCTTATCGCGTTTGGTCTGGACACACTGTTAGGGTGTTATGGTCTGTAATGTTCATCATAGGTACACTTCAACAGGAACAGACAGAATATAAATACAAAAAAAAAGGAAAAATATAATTTTTAAAGTATGTATTTGTATGGTGGTGCACAAACTCAGTATTTACAACCTACAAACAAGCAAGAATTCTGGCCCTCACAGACCTGTTACATGTTGGAAGCCCTTCTACCCTCCACTCGTTATATGCACAAGACTAGGATGAGCCAACCTATAATAGGCAAGCATCTTGGTGAGAAGAGTTAAACTGTTAGAGCAATTATTAGAAAATGGAATCAATAAAAGATCACTGACAATCTCCCTTGAGATTGGCAAGATCTCACCTCGTTTATTAAAGCGTGATCTTGAGAAAACATGCCAGAACAACATGGAGTGAACTGGTCAATGACCTGAAGAGAGTTAGGACCACAGTAAAATATTACCAATAGTAACACACTACGTTGTCATGGAATAAAATCCTACTGGCCTCGAAAGGTCCCCCTGCTTAAACCAGCACGTCCAGGCCCATATATAGTTTGCCAGAGACCATCGGATGATCCAAAGGATGATTAAGAGAAAGCTATGTGGTCAGATGAGACCAAAACAGAACGTCGCTATAAACACAACTGACCATATTTAGAGGAGGAAGAATGCAGTGTGTCATCCCAAAACACCAGTTACAGTGTGTGCAAACCTGGTTAAGACCAATAGGAAGGATTTGAGTTATGTCAATGCCAACTGACATGCCACCTTGAGGTTCATTGAGGTGGACTTTTCTTTTTGAGCCAAAACTTATTTTCTGCACCATTATAGAAATTAATTACTTCAAATTCATACATTGTGATTTCCTCGATTGATTACATTCTGTCTCTCAATTGGCATTTATGAAAATTAGATACCTCTCATCTTTTTTACGTGGAACAACTTGTACAATCCATGGCTGCCAAATACCCCACTGTAAATAGGAAATATCAGTAAATATTAGTCATCACTCTTAGCAGATTGGTCTAAGTAGGAGACAAAGGAAAACTGATTAAATTAGATTTCAAGTGTATACACATCTTTATTAAATCTAATAATGTATTGGACGTAACACTGAACTGGCAAATGTCTAATCATACGGTAACTCAGGTTGGTCTCTTAGGCAAAATATTGGTCATCCCAAGTATCCCTCTTAGCATCTCACAATGCACACTGTGAAACGTATTTATCTTTACAGAAGTAGAAAATTACAAGTAATGTTTCCAATAACTTGATTATAAGAGAAAACTGATTTCGTTTTTACCCGGAAACTGGAGGTAATGTGTGCAAACACCACTAATCTAAGGCCACTGGTTGAAGTTTGTCTTTACAATCTGTCCATTTATCCCAGGGAGTTGGTGTTTCCCAATGGAACTAGAGTGTGAAGAGGCGGTGCAGGTGAGCCCTTCAGGAGAGAGGTTCCTCCAAAGACACACTGGAAAAGGCAGGGGGATGATCTGCCCCAGTAAATAAACTCACAAATGGAAGTATTTTCTCATGTAAAAATACAGAGTCTAACTTAACGTGTTTAAGAAATGAAGACCGATCCGCTGTAAAAGATTCAGTGTTTAACCAGAGAGCCCATAAACTCAATAGATTTCCTTTTTGGGCTTTTAACATTTGCAAATATTTTTCCCATCCTTCACTCAATGACAGTGTGATGAGTTGTTCCGTCTTCAGTATATACAAAGATAACAGACATGTCTGCCCTCGTCTTCAGTGTAAACAGCATTGAAAAGCGGTGAAGCCTGACCGGCTCAATGACCCCACCCCGAGCGCACTGCCACTCACACTCTGAGCAGAGACACCTCCCAGCGGGGGGTGGCGCGACCCCCTGAGACTGAACGAAGCGACGCCTTCACACACACACACACACTCACAGATGCACAATTATACACTTTAAGGCCCCTAATTGGCCCGCAGGCTGTTTGTGAATGCTAACTGGGTGCGGAGACACAGCTGTTGTTGTAGGAACCTCTCTCAAAAGGTGAGGAGGGGAGGAAAAGAGGAAGAGGAAGGAAAGGAGAGTTTGTGTGTCTGGGATACAGAATCTGGTTTCACGCTGTGGTGTCTCCCATGCCAACAGCCAATTACCTGCGTGTGAAGCCGGAGCCCTGCCCGTCTCTCTGTCAGAGCCCGTCTCGTCTTTAAGCCCGATTGGACAATGCCGCTTCCTGTCTGCGATCTCCTGCCAGTCTGGAAGACCACGGGTAAGCTTCTATCCTACAATCCCTTCCACATCAGTGCCCCGCCAGTGTTTTTGTTTTTTTCCAAGCCCTTTAGCCACTTTTGAATTTGTTCAGTAGAAAACATTGTGTGCTTTTGTCAGTTCTAGGCATTGCTGGGCAAACTGCCCAGAAAAGTTAATGACCATTTAAGTGCCCGTACTTTTTTAAAGCCTTTTCAACACCTGTAGAGGTCATGGTTCTCGCATGCTTTTCCGTTTAAGCATTCCCTACTTTTTCAGACACGGTATTTTTCATGCTCCTTTCTAAAGTGTGAATTTAAGCGTTTACTCTGAATCTTTGGCTGACAGTTCTTTAAAACGGTGAGACTGACAGGAGGATAGAATAGATGATGGATGCAAGAACAGTGACGGATTGATCGACAGACCATCCCATCCCACTGTGCTTCAGTCCATCCTGTAATTGATTTCCCAGTCATGTTTTACATCAAAACATCGTTATATCCATTCATTTGTCCTTCCTACCACCAATCCAGTCTTTGGTTCACTCTTCACTGAACTGTTGGAAGAATTAACAGAAGTACTGACAGAGTGAATGCTCAAAGGATAAATTCACAGAAGGACGAAAGGACAGATCAATAAACTTTATGATGAAGGGACGACACATGTACTGATTGATTGATGAACTGAGACAAATTTCTGGATGGACAGATACATATCCATGGCTAGACTGAATGATTTATTGATGGATAGACTGGCAGATGAATGGATGGATAAATCACTGGATCAAAAGACATATCTAACAATAGACAAAATGACCAAGTGATCAATGAATGGACTGGCTGAAGAATCAATCCATAGATGGGCTGATGGACTCCAAGATGCATATGTAGTTGATGGACTGACGAGTCGATGAGTGGAAAAACTGACTGACTATGGATTGAGGGTCTGAAGAACCAAAGGATTGGACAGCTAAAAGATGGATTTATGGATGGACAGTGGAATAAACTGATTATTTAATGGGACAGGTGGATTGAAGGAGGATTGAAATAATAGAATAATGCACAGAGGGTACCATTGATGGACAGAGGGGCTGAATGGACAGACTGATGGATGCATGGATAAACAAAATGATGAAAAGAATAGAGAGGAAAAATGTGCATCTTATGCATAAAAGTGGAACAATATAAGCACTCTGATTGGATCAACTCCTTTTGAGAAATTTTTATATTTATGGTGGAGACAACTGGATTCAAATATAATTTATATATATTTCCTTAGAGATAGCTATGATGTGGTGTGTAGATAGGTAGTCCGACTTATTTACTCAGAAATGAAGAATGCAACAAGCCAGCTGGTCAGTATTTGCTTCTACCCAATGAAGCTTTGGAGCTGAACAGGACAAAATGTATTTATTTTTTTCATTTAAATTTTATAGTGGTGTATATTTACCACAAAACTTAAGCTTGGATGGCTTCATATAATAGTTCATAAATATTGTACTTCAGTAATGTTAGTCCAAAATTTTTCCGCATTACTCCATCAAATAGATCAACTTTAAATTACAAAAAAAATCTGAGCCAAGCTTAAATATTTTCTTAATCTTGTCCTGGTTGTAACAAATACTAAGCGAGCAAAAACATGAATCATGTTAGCATTTCTATTCATGTCCATTCAGGCAATACTGACACTAAAGGATTTATTTGACATTTGGGGTTTGAGGAGAAAAAAAAAAAGCACTGGAGACGTTTTTAGGCTTACCTTTGATGGAAATCAATGCATCAACCACATCGAAGCAAACATGGGGAGAGAAGGAAAGAAAACAGAAATGTTAGTCACAGGGTCAACACTGACTCGACGAGAGAAACCGCAGAGGCTTTTCCGTCTGCAGCATCTTCTGCTTTTTTATGTTTCACCAAGTTTAGCCTCAGGGCAGCATAACCCTGTCTATTGTTGTTAGGTCTTTTCTTAAACGCACTTCTCATTTAATGCATTGCTCCTATAACCGTGTGATGCCTGCTGGCGAATGATCCCCTACGAAGCTGAAGTGAAAGCTGGGCTAGATAAATCAATCCAGAAGTAAACATGACTCCACCTATTCATCCTTCATATTCCCCACCACCCCCTACAAACTGTATGGCTTTAATGAATTTGGTTCATGAGCGCTGGCAGTGAAAACCTCCCAGCAGCTCTGGTGGTCTCGTGGGCCAAGCTGGAGGGCTTCAGGGTAATTCTTTCATCTGGGAAAGAGTAGTTAAGGTCAACAAACGTTCCTCTACCGAGTTCTAGCTGACTCAAAGGAACAATCTTTGAAAAGGTTTCTGAAAGCCTCCATGAGCAGAGCAAGATAAATCCATTTTTCTTTCACAATCACCTTCTGTAATAGTCTGGCCGTTTTGGGCCAACGAACAGAAGGAACATCCAAGTATATCTAAAACTGGAAAACACACCGATTTTCATTTTCCAAGAATATTAGGGAGCGAGATCTGTGCCACCAGGCGAGACTCTTTGCCCTCCTATTTATCCCCTAAGCCTTACTGACACGCCAAGCACACATTGCTTTATTGCCTGTAAAATACACACAGTGGCCTATTTATAAGAGGATTAGGTAAAGAAAGGCCAACAGCAGGAGGGTTTTCGGGGTCTGCCAGCATTCCCTGCTTAAGGAGGAGGGTCTATACAGGAGGAAACTAAAAACTTTACGTGACCTGTCACTTTAAGCAAGATGAAGTTTTCTGGAGTCCCTTGTGCTTTGGTTGAATATTGTGTTTCATTCCAGTTGAACTGGACCGGGTTGGGGTGCTTTCAAGGCAACATAACATGGGAAAGACCTTGGGATTGTGTCCCTTATAGGGCATTTTTAATAATAAATTCACAAAATAGAAGAAAAAAAAATGTAAGTGAACTAATTAACAATCCAAAAAATAGATTCTACAATATTTATAATTAAAAGTCACCCCATTTACCGCACTTAGCTTTATGTGCTTACAAAACATCCATCTCAAACTAAAGGGGAGTGACATTAATGTTTGATTTACCCAAGCAACATGCTTAAAATGTGTGTCTAGCTGATACAAAGTTGCTTTTGATCGGTCTAAACTCTCCATCAGGTTCTGCTAAACAATGCATACCAACATTTGACCTAGAGTTACACATTACTGCTTTGTCTCAAGATGGGTCAGTTTCAACCCCCCCCCCCAGTCCCAGTCCCAATCACAGTGCTTCACAAGTACAGCGTAAAAATAATAAAAGGCATTTTGAAACCATAAATTCTCAACACTATAACTAATCCATAGATTGGTTCTTGGTCGGAACTGACCGATTATCAAATTGGCCGATCTTAACAGTTCACCAGCCGGTTGGTCCAATCTTGTTCTGATCGATGGAGGCACCATGCCTCTGTAACAACATTCTGAACTAACCTGAACACTCCTTAATGTGAAATTATTGTTGTGCAAAGAAGACTCTAAGTTAGCTAGCTTCCACATCACTTAGATTAGAAGTCTTGTAAAACTTTGCACAAGAGCTGTTTAGAGCTACTTAAAGAGGAGACTGTATTTTATTGGAAAGCATGTTGGCTCTTCATTCAGGCTCGCTCCTCAAACATTTTACCAGTTTTGCTCATTTTGTGGCCAACGTTTGCCGGTTCTGCCACAAAACATCAATAGTCATCCAGCTTTAGGGGTACTTTTCCTCAAATGTGGAACTGGGAACTTTGGCGTTAAAAGTAATGGTGTAAATAAATGGAATATAAACTGTTATTTACCAGTAGTATTGCTATTCTCTATGCGTGTAAAATTCTAATTGAAACCACTTGCATTGTACTTCATCCTATGTTTTAAAAGAATGTCAATGAACCCATCATCTGGCATCAAGAAATTTCTGATGCATATTCAAGCACAATATTACACTGTAAAGCCAATTTGTTTGATAGAAGTAGTTTGATTCGATGCAATAATTAGATGGTTAAAGAAAGGCCACCACTATCAAAGGCTTCTTTTTCAATTCATGTTTATCTACATCTGTGAGGCCGATTAAATGTAAGGGAAAAAAAAGGTGGAAACTTAAAAAAAAAAAAAATCATTCACATTTTCTGCAACAGCAGTGGACCTAAAAATGCAGATATTATAAATCATTTTGATATTTATATTCATTATATTTATTTTGAGCCCTAATGGATGTAGAGCATTGTTTCCCCACTGTCCTTTGTGTCTTGGATGCATCTCTGCTCCAGCACACCTGGTTCAAATGACAGCATTAGCTCCTGCGTGTCGTCAACTGATACAGAAGCCTGTTAATTACCCAGTTCCTCAGGTCAGGCGTGTAGCAGAAGACCAGGGTTACAGAAACGCTGATCTAAGGGTTTGATATCATGCTTCTTCACCGCCAGTCAACAGAAAAACATTTCCCTGCTGCCTCAAATTCATCTTTAGGCCACTTCAAAGAAAAAACGTCCAATAAATCAGCCTGTAAAAGGTCTAAAAGGTAACCCTGACCGTTGGGCGTCATCAGTAACTGTCCCCCCCCCCACCCAGCCATGTATCAGTAACACAAAGAGCTGCTCCGTTTACCCTCACATCAGTGATGACCGCTCCCTGCAGACGTGGTGATTTAATGATTTTTCACTGGCTTCAGAGGCTTTAGGAAACTGGAGTAAGCGATCCTCTTCCTGAACTTTACAACCAGATCCAACAAAAAAAGGTCTTTCCTGACTGAAAGTTACATGACAACTTATGCAGAAATCGCAAACAACTCTTTGATTTGTGTTGTTAAAACAGGGTTATATCTATGCATAATTCCGGCCCTCTAACAACCCCATCTCAGCTGTCCATTTACGGTCTGATCAATCTCTCCATCTGGCCTTGACCCAGGAGCCAGGCTTTAGAGATAACAACACAGCTATGGTCCAGTTCTCAGGTATCAGAACTATTGAATTAAAGCCGGGAGGGATGGAGTAGCAGAGCATGCAACACTCCTCCCCACCCACGAGACGAAGGAAAGCTGAAAATACCTGGCTAGAGATTATTCATTCATTTTAAGACCTGTATTGACAAGCTGTTTGTTCCCAGTCTTCATTTCAATGAAAAATATTGATCTGTAGCCCTGTGAAGCTCAAAGTCTCGTCTAAAGGAGTCCCATACATCCTCCGGTGATGCTATGATAGCCTACACAAAGCGGATATGAGCTACATTATCCATAGATGGGATGTATTCTTGGGTTAATGGAAATCTCAACTTTACATCAAGATAACTATCTGGTATTACATTCCCAGATCATGATGGAGAACAACAAAAATAGATGAAAAAAGCACAAAACAGAAATACATTTGTGGCATAATTTGATTGACCCAGCTCATCCTTCATTCATAGGTCAGTCTCACTGTATTTTTATGTGGGTGTTTCCACAGCAACACATGACTAGTGATCCTCCTGGTAATAAGAGATTCTAGGGTCAAAGATCAACTGGGGGTAATTTGTTTTTAGTGAAAGACGATGGCAAAACCCTTCAAAGATGTCTGTTCTAGAAAGTAAAAGCTAATCAGTGATTAACAATAGGAAAAAATGTCACTCTATGCAGGGGAACTCTAATAGAGGGTTCTTAAACTGTTTGGCTGACAGAAGAACAGCTTTTTAATATAAACTGTCCAAATAAAAATATATTTTACATAAAACATGTATGTATGCACAAGAACCCATTCCAATATACTATTTTAAAACCACTCCGACTCACCTAATATGTTTAATTGATGCCACAAAAAGGTTGGCCTCAAGTTTAATGCTAATGTCTATGGAAAATCCAACTGATCCACGAGGCTAAACCAAATACAAACTACCCAATTGTTTGAAAAAAATAAAAATACTATTCAGCATACAATTTTATACTCTAAGGGTTCTAAGTCATAGCGTCACTGTAACAGAGCTGCTACGGTAACACCAGTCGGTCAAAATCCATAGTTCAGTTGTACGTATTTTGAAAACAGCCTGACTTTGGGATGGAAAAAGCAGTCTGAAGCAAAAAAGTACAAAATTATCACAGTAAAAAATAAATAAATAAAAAGCAGACACAGCTTATTTTATATGCATCTATTGGAGGGATCACCGTCTAGCCCACTACTGCCACAAAACCAAAAGTGTAGTTTATTTGGTTTACTGCTCCATGATGTCTTTGAAATATGAAAGAGTGTTTACCAAACTGCTTGTTGAGACTTACAGTTTTTCTGGTGAAATCCGTTTGTTTTTGCCGGTCTTTAGTGACTTACCTAAATTTTATAACTTTTCATTTTTTCTGTTATGACTGCAAGAATAAAAAAAGCTTCCATCAAATTAAAGATGATTTGAATCCAACATCTCAGAGCAAAGACGTTATTCAGCTTAAAAAATGAGCACAAATATCTGAGTCTTATCGTCTATGCTTCATGCTTTGTTTCATCCAGGTTTCCTTTACATATTTACATAGTCTAACTGCTTCAGTCCATGGCAGAAAGTGAGAAGTCAACATTAATATTCTGCAACGTTGGAAGGCCAGGTCACACAACTCAAGATCTTTCTGAACCAGTGGTGATCCATTCAAATGCTCCTGAGATAATTCAAAAGGATATTAGTGAAAGCCTGGGGTAGGTATGACACTTTAGGATCCGTCACACAAAGTTGAAAAAAAGCAGTCTAAACCCTGTGGTCAAGCAGTGGCCAACCATCTCAGTGGGCGATCTGACCTTGTATACCATTAAGCACTACCACTCAAAATCTCACCAACAGAAATCACAACAACCACAAATATTTCGGTACGCCCCACACCGCAATCCACCGACAACATGAGAAGCAGCTAATTCGACCAAATGACATTTACTTTAGAGTTATTTAGATGCTATCGGTGGCTGAGGTCTTTGTGTTTTGGGGATTAGCGCCACCGTGCCTGGCGCTGAAAGGCGTCTTTGTGGCCGGAGTCTTTAGCGGGATGGGAGAGAGGCTCAGATGCCTGCGTGGAGGGTGTCAGTTATCAGGGATCCCGCCATGCCTTGCTAATCTCTGGCCCGGCAGAGTTCCTGAACCCCAGCCATATAGTCCAACGCCAGGCTCTAGAGTTCCCTAAAACCAGGAGAGACAATGATAGGTATTCAGAGACGAAGGCACTGGACCGTCAAGCACCTCTCTTTGAGTGAGCAGCATAACGACAGGAGGAACGCTATGGCTGCTCCATGAAGGGGTCTAAAGAAACATCAGTGCGTTTGGCACCATGAGCATTCAATGGAGACATACTTCAGAAATACTGTGCACCACCCACACAGGCACGATCCGCTCAGTGAAAACTAAAATGCACAAAGAATGTTTCCTTTAAGAACACGTGTAGCGATGATCTTGACAAACAGGTCAGGGTAATACCAACTAGATCTTAACTCAAGGTGGTAAGATTGCTGCCGTTTCTCATTTTAATATTTTCCTCAATTTATTACCATTTAAACATTCTTACCAGATGGACTAAAGTAAAACAAATCTAATCAGGATTATACTGCCTGGGTCTAGTTTTTTTAAGCCTCATCTGCAGATTAAATTTTCTAAAAATAATTAAAACAAAATACTAAAATTGATATTGCAATATTTTATGTCACGGTATTCTATCAATATTCAAAAGCAAAGTATAAATGTTTACTTTTTTAGAATTTTAATTAAACCATTAATAATTACAGTAATTTTGTCATAAAATTAAAAGTATGATTGGTAGTTAGCGGCTTTTTCCCCCTTCTTTGTTCCAGTGGATCGACTAGATCCAGTAATAAAAACAGGTTGGAGTATTTCGAATGTTGTGACAGATTTTCTACGGTTAAATTCAGCTGTAAAAATACAAATATATAGTCTTAGTCATAGTATCGTGATATATCACAGTATATCATTCCTTTTGCATCATGATACATATCGTATAACCAGATTCTTGCCAATAAAATCCCTACAAAATACAAAAAAGTCATTCATTTATAGATTATAACAGAAAAATGTGTGTCGGACTGAGAATGTACAGAACAATAAAAATAAAAAAATTTAGTATTTATCTTTGCACTTTCTGGAAAAAAGAAGAAAAAAAAAAGATCTTCAATAGTGGCTAAATGACTATTTAACATTCAACAAAGTATCAGCACAAATATGATAGTATCATATCTGTGCAACTGTAGTTACACAACCTTGATGAAAAAAATATGTATTTATTTAACTAAAGACTTTATCCAAATGATGGCTTATAGAAAGTACATTGCCTTATTCCCTGTAAGAAGTTTTGGAATAGTAGTCAAAATTTAGTGCCCGTTTTTCAGATCGACTGGTAAATCAGCAACAACAACATACTTTGGAGCTGAAGTTTTAACAAAGGGAAACAGTTTCATAGTAAGCTAATGGTACCATCAGTGAGATGTAATTTCTAACAAAAGGGTGTTGAAGGCAATTTGAAATGATAAACTTGAAATCAGTCTGACTTTTTTTGGAATAATAGTAAAACTTCTCTCTGACATACGGTGTGATGATAATAAAATATGAGTAACTAATGACATCTTGCAACGGAACTGATAGTAAATGCTAATTGTAGCTCTTAAAGAGAAATCAGTTTAATAAAAATCAGAACCTGGAGTTCAAAACTTTACAAAAGCTGGCTACAAAACTGATAGGTGAATCTTCACAAATCAGCAGCACTATGTTTGTTTATGTAGAAAGAAACTGTCTTAACGCTTCACATGGGAGGTTCAAATAAAACGTGCCTTCTCCAATCATTACTTAAATGTGCCAAAAAATGTTTAAAATTCAAAACAAACATATTGATAACATAAAAAAGGGAAAATGTAATGTTAGTAATAAAATATTTGGTAGTGAAAGAACATGTATTTGTTTCACCATTCATTTTAGGGTAGCATAGTGCATAAATGTTCAATTATATTACATCTTTCTCACCTGAGTAAGTAAATAAGCGGCACTGCAGGTTAACAAATTAAACGGAGTAATCTTTATCTTGGAAAAATTGTTATATGTAATAAATAAATCCAATACCACACGCACTCTTCTTTCTTTTTTTTAACTTTATCATATAGTACTGTATTTAACTTCTAAAAACGTTTGATGTATTTTAGAAGCACTTCAGCGTCTATGTGAAAAAACATCTCTAAGAAAAGTAAAGAAAAACTATCTAATTTAATTCAAATAAATATGGTACCTAATCAGTTTGCGGTGCACAGAAAATCAATATGAAAATTCCCGTACGATACACTGGTTAATGGGAAAGTAGCTCAGGGAAATACATTGCCCTAAAAATCAGCTCTGTTCACGCTCTCAAACACTTATGTTCTGGCTCAGATGTTTCAATTAAATGTAGATGAGGAGGAGGAAGGGAAAGATAAGCAACGCAACAGGAATTTTCTTTTCAGCCGTCCAAGAGTTTTAAGAGTTTGTATAGTTGGAAGTGGGGGGGGGGGGGCAGCTGCGTAGGGGAAGGGGGGATGGGGGGATAGACATAGAAACAAAGGAAAGAAAGAGGAGAGCTGTGGATTAGTGATAGCAAATTAAGTGATGATTCAATGAAATGTTGAATTAATTAGTGGCTGTCAGTTTGTCTTTCAGAGTGTTGTGCTCAAGCTGATCCCAAACGCTCCTTGGATCGCACCTTTTCCTCTTCATGCCTCGGCACGGCCTTCTTTCCACTCTAGTGGGAAGCAGAAATCCTGGAAGATTGTCTTAAATGCACGGCGCAGGACTCCACAGAAAAGTGTCTCATCTAGCCTTCATCTCCTCAGTAGCTAAGTACGTTTAAATACTTTTTAAAAAGTAAAACTATACGGAAGTCCAATACAGAGGGGAAACCAGAGAAGCTGGAGAAGAAGGGAAAAAGCAAGGCAACAAGAGAAAACTCTGTCAACTTAGTAAGTAATCTAGCAGATGTGTTTTGAAGCAACTGTGGCTGCTCCAAAGCGACTGAACTCGACTTTGTAAAATTTCACGACTGATGAAAACATGTTGAGCCAGCAATTCAACAATTGGATATCTAATGTAACAGCTCAAAGGTTCCTGATTGTAGAATTAGCATAGGTGGCCAAAAGAGGAATTATCTTGTCTGTGGCCCAACAGATATTAGTATTTCCTGCATTTAATTGAGTAAAGTTTTACTTTGGTTAAGCATTAACAGATATAAAAGCTAAAAACCTAGAGATGCTTTAAAATCTCATCTCTATAACGTGATGAGAACTAATTGTAGGTGCTCAAAAGATGAAACTAGACGGGGCAGAAGAACATTGATTAATTAGTCAGGAATCTTGCATTTACCCAAAGAAATTGTAGCTCAGAGATAGCCTATAGTTGAAGAGAGTTATAAGAGATTTCCTATTAGTCACTGTACCTGGATCAGCCAGGTCCTCATAGTCCAAACATATTTTATGAAGGAGTTGTGCAGATTTTTGTTTCAAAGTTTGCTAAAACGAGCCAACAGCCTGCAGGCACATATTCAATCATCCCAACTGTTCTGGCTTCAAAAGACGCAGTAAAAAGCACCTGGGCAGAAGATCTAGCAGCTCACTGAAAACAACTGGGCTATAAAGCAAGTTCACACTCCAAGCTTACTGCTGTGAGGTGAAATACTGCAGAGTAGTATTGAGCTATTTGAAGTCTGAGGGTAACAACCCTGAACATCTTTTGGATGAGGATCCCAGAGTGAATTGGTCTTGACAGCTATGAATAACTGGAATCTCCTTAGCTTAGGAAACCTTACAGAGACGACAGGCTCTGGCAATCAGGGACGCTGCGTCTGTAGCGTCCCAACAACAAACCCCAACACCCCCACTACAGATCTTTAGTTTAGCACTTTCACCAACTTGGTCCCAGCTCAGCGAGCTGTTAAGATGTTAAGAGATGTTAAGATGAAAGAACCTTAACTGCCATTGACAATAGAGGGGTCCTTGTAAAGGCTGTCCTATATCCCCCAACCCAGATAAGGTGTTAAAACACAAAATGTCGAACCACCAGGGAATGCATAAGGCTTCTAGCAAACTTCCAAGTCACTTACAGCAGCCATTAAAACCGAACCTCTTTGTTTTGCCCAACAAACCACAATATGCAGTAATTACACTGTGAAATGCTGGTTAACCAGGCATAGTGGCGATGCAGCATCAGTGGAGGGCTTTTTTTCCCAATGATTAAAGCAGAATAATTAGCTGTAATTACTTCCTGCTTTACACACCACCCCCTGCAGTCATGCACAACCAGAAGACAATGTTTTACTCTACCTAGGGCTCAGGCTAAGGGTTAATGGGGATAGTGGAGAGACAGTTGAGGAGAAAAACAGGAAGGGGGAAGAGTTCAGAGTCTCCTTACCACACGCTGACTAACGCATGCTAAAAATGTGCACTAACACCCTAAAACACCAGAATTAAACACATTTAACTTTGGACAGAAGCTTTGGTCCTTGTTTGTGAGATTAAACTAAAAAGACAGTGGGTGACAAAACCACCAATTATAGGCTCATTTGTATGTACATCACAGTCCTCTTGTCGCTCCTCTTGTCTCCTCAGTGTGAGAGTGGGCAGTTTTAAAACTACGTCCTACTCTACAACGCTTTGACTAAGATTGCCTCTGAGGTTGTTTTTTTAAAACTCTGGTCTCAGTATGAGGCAGAACCTGTTTGGAGTGGCACAGAAAACTTATGCCACTCATAAATCTAAAGTAAAAAGGCACTTGAACTGACAGAAAAGGCAGAGATGCACTGCTCAGCCTCAATTTTTTGAGGTTGGTCTGATCTACGACGCAGATTTTGGCAAAATTAAGAAGCTCAAGCAAACAACATATTCCAGCGGTTCCCACCATGTTTTACACACGGCAGCCATTTTGAATCTAACGTTCCATGTAAGGACTTGAAAACTCTGCCTTCCAGATAGAGATCAACCAATATGGGTTTTTCCATTATAGATGCCGATATGTAGAGGTCCCTGTCTGCTGATGTGTGCTGCTGATTTTTCGGCCGACATCTAGACATTGTTTCACCCATTTGCATGCTAAAATGTCACACTAATAACTGTGGATGGACATCTCTGCACCTGATCAGTTGAACTTAAATAACTAATGAATCTTAACTTCGTGCACTGCAGGATATTAAAATCAAACATTTAAGCAAAGTTAAAGAAATGAATAAACTGAACAGGTGTTCAATATACAAAACACGTAAATAAAAATGTAAATGCAGTTACTGAACGGTAAAAACAAACGGCTCTACTAAAGAGGAATATCAACCAATGCAAATATATAAAACAATAAATATTGACCAGACATATCAGCCGGAAAAAAGTTTGGTCGATATTCCTACAGATAGCCTTAGGCTGTCAAAATGAAATTATCTAATCACAAGGTAACTTAATTAATCACAAATAAAAAATACTAAATATGACTAAAAAGTACAATTTTCTATGTAAATAAAGGAGGAAACTGGATATAGCTACTTTTTCTTGAGGAAATAAAAGGAGATTTGCTTTGAACGTTTATTTTGAACTCCACAATCACATTTACCTGTGGGCCTTTTGACCTATTCATCTTTTAAAGAGCTGCTAGGGCAAAATAACTGGTTACATTTTTCTGAATGTAAAGCTGACCACTTATTCTGAATAGAGGGATTTTTTGCTTACCAACGTGTGTAAAACCAGTTCCCGTTTTGATTATCTGTGGATATCTTACTCCTGCAGTGTTGGTTAGCTATGTTAGCTTCTTTGTTAACCAAGGTTTACCTGATATGAAGTGATTGCTGCAGATTGTTGCATTTCTAATCATCTGCTCATTCCAATCACTTCTTCTGATCGCTTGCAACTGGAGAGGTCTTTTGAAAGGGGTGCAAGTCGATGGAATTATAGAAGTTTCATGTTCTGTTAAGTGATTTGAGCAACCACCAGGACAAGACAAGATTGCGTCTGTTGTGCTGTTGACGAGAGAGGCACCGAACCGAGTTGGGGTTGAATTTTGGGATAAACAATGCGTTGAATTATGGAGCTAATTCTACAAATTAATGAAATTGAACCAATTACTGTTATTTATCAAGTTTAATCAGTCGCCAATATATGCAGGCGTAAAGATGTTTTGCCCATAGTTAGTACTAGAGGTATTGACTATTTATGTGTTAAAGAGAACAGGATGAGACATTACATTTAGATCCTAGTTGGATTCTAAGATGGTCCTTATGCCAAAAAAAAAAAAATCTGTGTTCTCCGAGTCATAACATCTTACATAAGCCCCAGCAGACAAAGACACACTGACAAGATGGTGCTAGATGGCATTAGTTCATTAGTTACTTCCTCCCATAATTTGTTTACTTTGTATTCCAGCCTAGACCTGGAAATAACAGTTTGTGTATTTATTAATTAAATGTCTTTAAGTCATTGCACAGTGACGGTGTCTCTCCTTTACGGTTGCTGCAAATAGACCAATTCCTCTACACAGTCATGGTCCACTGCGTAGCTCAGAGGTCTTCATGACTCCCACTTTGTGTCACTGGCTGATCAAAGCAAATACCTGAACGCTGACGCTCTCCATTCTGTTTACTCTGTTGCTTCCCACCCCAGGGAAGCATTCCAGCCAGCAGGAAAGCCTTACAATGACTGGATCTTGCATTTCGACAGACAGATCCAACGACACCCATCTGATAAGTCTTTATCACATGCAGAGTCACCCTTACACCAAACAAGCTCCTCCAAACATACATGTATGAGCATGCAGAGACGATTAAATGTAAGAGGCCAGTCACCACAGTAGAATAATGAGTCAATGTAATTTCCATTAGCTTTAAGCATCAATCAAAAAAAAAAGGCAGGAGGCTGATTAGATGCACTGCAACAACACATAACTTTGTCGGCTTTAAAGCACAGAAATAAGAGCCAAACATCTATTTAAAATTCCTGGACTACACCTGAGGATCATGGGCAGAGGGTTTGAAGAAGCAAATCTCAGACCACAAAAGGTAAGGCAAAATTGATTCAAAATGGGCTCTTGTAAATGCTGCCTTCAAAAAGTTCTCTCTGAAAGCTCAGACAGACCACAATGGCTGCACACATCAGGTCTTTCTATAAAAAATGGCGACTTCATTTCATTATCCCGAAGGAAAAATTAGGTTTCCTGGAATTTCCAGTTTCATGTGGCATGTAGTGACACTTCAACAGAAGAGGGGAATATTTCCAGCTCTTTAATCTGTGTCATGTCTGCTGAATAGACAAGCTCATTTAGAAAGGGGAATTCTGACAAACAAAATTCCAGTAAAATGAACAAAATTAAGTGTAAATTAAAGAGAAACTGTAAATCTGAAACTCAAAGGTGTTTCAAAATTAGACACAACTATGATTAGAATGAAGTTTTATAAAAAAACAAAAAAAACTGAATCATGGTAACACAAAAAGCCAATAACATTTTTAAAGAGCTACAACAAGCTACTTCTTCTCAAAATTTGTCACAATACAAAAAAAAAAACTAAAAGTATTTTATTAGGATTTTATAATTTGAGTCAATACTCAGCCCAAGGCTGCTACTGGCTGGTAGATGAAAACATAAATTCATTGTCGTGCCCAATTTAATTGTGCATGGGCTTCAAATGTTGCATTCATCTCGTCAAGCCACTGCTGCTCTGTTGCTCAGTGTTCCAAAGTCATCTTTTCTGATTAGAGCAAATTTTGCATTTCATGAGGAAACAAAGGTCTCCGAGTCTGGAGAGGCACACAATTCAAGATGCTTGAAATCCAGTGTGAAGTTTCCACAGTCTATGTTGATTTGTTGAGCCATGTCATCTGCTGGTGTTGGTCTACTGTGCTTTATTAAGTCCAGAGTCAAGGTAGCCATCACTCCAGGACATTTTGGAGCACTTCATGCTTCCTTCTGCAGACAAGCTTTATGGAGATACAGACTTCATTTTCTAGCAGAACTTGATACCTGCCCACACTGCCACAAGTACCAAAACCTGTTTAAATGATTACTGTGCTTGATTGGCCAGAAAACTCACCTAACGAGAACCCGATAAAGAATCTATGGAGCATTGCCAAGAAAAAAATAAGTGACATGAGACTAAACAATGCAGAAAAGCTGAAGGATGCTATTGAAGCATCCTGGTCTTCTGTAACACCCCTTGCAGTGCCATAGGGTGATAGCGTCCATGCCACGCCATACTGACGCTGTCATTGATGCAAAACGGGCCCAAACCAGGTACTGGGTACATATGCATGATTATGATATTCAGAGGTCCAACATTTCTCTATTTAAAATCCTTGTTTCATTAATTTCATGTTATATTCTAACTTCCAAAATTTTAATTTTGGGGTTTTCATAATCTTAAAGTCATTTTCAACAAAAGGTAACAAATAAAGGCTTGAAATATCTCGCTCTGCATGAACGAGTCTATATCATAGTTTCCACTTTTAAGTTGAATTAGTGCAAGAAATTAACTTTTGCACGATATTCTCATTTTCTGAAGAACACCGGGCCCTAATACTTGGCTAAAGGTCTCAAACAAACGCATGAGGACATCACAGAACAGCTGGATTTCAAATGAGATCAAGTTATAAGAAATTATTTGGCTGAACTGGATTTGATTTATGTGTGTCAGGGAAAAAGGGTTTAAAAACAAATGAATGTCATGCTTTTAGAGCTTTTTTTAAAACCATATCTACAACAATGCATAATTTTGCCTTTAACTTTCCAATCATGTGCTGCTGTGTTGGTTTATCACATAAATGTGTAATAAAACTAGGAGTTGTAGTTTAGGTTTGTAAACAGCTGAAGTATATAAGCCCTTTTTCCCAGAGGCACTGTGGAGAGGAGCAGCTTAAATGTCACATATGCATCATGATAATGAAGGTTTTAGCTGTGGTCACCTGAAAAGGGCTCTCCATGTTACACAGAGAATATGTGATGGTATAAAGATACTTGACCATGGCTCTAATTAAATGCTAATCCCTTTTAACAGACAGCAACAGCTACTCAAATCTTTTTTATCTCCGCCGAGGCGTCTCCCTGTAACAAAACTCTCTCCTCCTACCAGCTCTCCCACAGAAAGTTGGAGCTCCTGAGAAGCTGGCAGCGGCAGCAGAGAGGCAGCTTGCATTTCAAGACAAAGCCCCAATCCTCTGTCGGAAAGGAGACACTTTCATACCCAGGACTATTCATCACAAACCTGTTTTTCTAGCCGTTCTCTGTCTCACACCTCGCTGCTCGACTAAGCTGCACTTAGCGAGAGCTTTCCTGCGTCTCTGTGTGGATAAAAAAAAAAAAAATACAGATATTCCCTCTATAGTCTAACCTCTTTAGTCCTAACAATACTGCACTGAAAAAAACAAACAGAAAGTTAAGGTATGTAGAGTGACAGTAGTCGTTTTATTTTCACAGAGACAGAAAGGGAAGCGTCAATCACTGTCATTGCACTCCAACTCATGTTTGGACAGAGTGTATTATATGTACAGACTTGTAGTATCAACACTGTAACTGTCCAGCTTTCTTTCCCAAACAAACAAACAAATATTACCTTAATCTAGGATATTCATTCTTTCTAAATATCTAGCCTGGCTCCGTCGTATACATCATTTTCTTGCTGAAAGAGCCAACATCTGCCTCTTTTCAGTTATCTGGTGGAGGTAAAGCAGATAATATTTCTAAGCAATGCCCCCACATTCAAAAGAGTTCATGTTTCCTCAAACTCTGGGAATGTTTAAACTGCCTTTAGAAAGCAAAAAAAGCCCACGGTACCACAAGTCTTAAGCTGTAAACAATTACATGCAAATATTAACATAAATATACCTAGGTGGAATGTCATGTTCTCATCTTTCCTATTTAGTTGATAAGAGAAATACGCCTCTGTTGCATGTAATCTAGGGATGTACGGTTGAATGAGGGATGCTGGTCTCTCACTCACTCACATCCCCACTTCACGTTTACCAAAACCGTTCTCTACCCGCTTGGCTAGTTTTAAAAACGAGTCCATGGACTGAGACAATGCTGAAAACATAAATCATTTGGCTTCATTTTGTGAAAATAAACTGCGACAGAGCAAAATATAACGCCTGGGATGAGATCCGTTTTGAATCGGTAAATATGGAAACACCAACAATTAAAGCAGCTATTCGGTTATGACTTCAAGTTACCAGCTGAAGCATGCACCGTCACTCGGTGGCAAAAAAGAAAAAGACGATCAGAGTCCATGACCTTCCTCCTCTGCTGCATATAAATATTCATTTAGCTTTTTCGAGCAGATGTTTTCGTTTTCTTCCAATAAAAAGTTTGCACTCTATCATCATATAGTTTTCAACGTTTGTGCACTATTTCTTTTATAAATATTTACATATTGTGTGTTTTTGTTGCTCTAAAATGAAAGGTGTTTGTAAAATTACAATTTACTGCTTGCAATGAGAGTCTGCAGTGTTTTTGCTGAATATCAAGTCTCTTTTTTTATTTGTGCTTTAAAACCAGATGCAAACACCGAAAAAAATTCTTGCCCCCATGTTAATTTTTTTTTGTCTTTGATCAAAAATACAAAATTGAAAAATGGGCCGCATGACCAAATTTTATTTTACCATTTAGTTGCTCGGATGTACGTGACCCGGGAAATTATATATTTTTTCCCCCTCCTTCTATTCTGGCCAGCTACCGTTTCATTGATGATAAAACTAGCTTTACTCGTCGTCACAAGACGTCTCCCTACAGCCAGCAGATATAGACAGTTATGTGTTGTTCAGGGGAACAATACGGCTAACTATGAAGGGAGAAGGCATGACAACTCAAAAGATAAGCAGGCAACCTATGTATTTTCCCTAAACATTTTTTTCCTGGTATTGCAGATAATAAGTAAGTTTAGAGAAACAACATTAGGTCCCTGAAAGATCCTACTTGATTTTTGTTTGACAGTGGAAAACGGAAAAGATGAATGATACACGAACTCAATAGGCCATGATGCATTTCTTTGTCGATGACTGTCTTTTTCTTATAAGCAATTGTTGTTTTATTCAAATGCTAAATGTTGTCTTTTATTGTTTTAATTGTTTCTGTTTTCTTTCATAAATCTTTGCTTATGCTTTCTTTAAGTGATTCTATGTTTTAATTTTCACATTTTTGTAATCATGTAAAGCAACTTGAACTGCCTTGTGTTGAAATAGGGCTATATTAATAAAAGTGCCTTGTCCTGCGATTATTTTTCTGCATTAAAGTATATATTTTTTAGACTTTAAAACACAAGGACCTGCAAATTGATAGCAATGCACTTCCCTTTTGTACTGAAAAAATTACATATACTGTTCGTCACTGGCCCAACAGAAAAAAAAATATCCAAAAAGAGGTTGATTTTTGTTTATTTTGCGGTCAAACAAAAATAAATTGAGTGTATTTGGCTTGCTTTTGATGGTTTAGTGCCAGAATAAATGGTATGCTCTATCTATATGGGAGATTCATGCAACCGTCTTGTTGCATATTAAAATATTTGAGAAATAACAGTTCGACAAACAATGTGCTTTTGTTCAGTCTGCAGAGAAAGGGTGAGAACTGCCAAGCGTGCTCTTATCGCCTCTCGGAGGAGGTTAATAAATGGGAAACAGCTACGGCAGAAGATGAGCAGCAGGCCAACAATCACATGGGGATGATTAACACAAGATTGCCACAGTACGTTCAACATACCAGACCACACTTACAACACTTCAACAGCGCCAGAATTAACAGCTAGAATCTATAAACTTAACTTTTATCAAATAGGAGAAAATAGGAGGCATATCGTCTTACATTGAATTATGCTCCTTAACATTTATGGGAATCATCACATCGTTCACCTCTGTGGAAATATACTCACATTCCTGTTACTTTTACCAAATAAAATCTTGAAAAATAATGAAGACTTGTATTTCTTACCAAAACTGTTCAATTATTCATGCGACAACCACAAACATAAGTTTTTATCCAATAGACCATCAAACTGTAAAATACGTGAGCATTATCAAGAGAGAAGCATGACATGGCGAAGATTTTTCATTAACAGAGCATAATTTCAGCCTCATAAAATTAACTCTGAACTCACATTCTGCTCTTAACTGGCTTTTTCAGCTGCTAACTTAGATATGTTTTGCATCCGTCTGGCTGGGATCACAGGAGGTCAAAACCCCGTTGCATGACCCAAACAAGAACCAGATTAACATCACAGGATCAAGCTGGCAAAGACCAAGAGGACATGTAGCTACGCAGGCAAATCTTTTAAAGAATAATTAGGTTAGTTACCGTATTATGCACCGTTTCTCAGCTCCTCTACAGACTGAAGAAGGCAGCACTTGTGCAACATGAACATAATGAGAATCTAGTCATCTTTTTCAGATCAGATATACTAGTGAATCATGGTTTCTTTAATATTTTATGCAAGTCTATTGAGGAAAAAAAAGACAGAAAGCCCTCTGATCTTTAATAATTCACGAGCTGCTTAAAGCCTATTAGCGTCTATCTATGTAGAAACCTGAGCTCGTCTTTAAGGGGAGGTTGACCGACCTCCGGTTTTTCACTGACCCTCTAATCCTCCCCTATTCCTCACAAACTGACGTTCACCCGTTCCCAAATTTAACAACATTCTCGTCTGAAACTGAAGACACCCTCGGGGAATTGTTCAAAACCCAAGTTAACGACTAAACATTTTCAAGGACTGACTCAACAACTTTACCCTTCTATAAAGACACATTAAGTACCATCTCCGGAAGATATGTTAAGCGGAACTGCACCTGTTGAAGATCTCATGGTAAATTGTGTATTTGGAGCTCGACATGCTTCCTTTTAGAAAGATGTGGCAGCATTTTAAAAGGGACAAATCATTTCTGTCAGGACTACAAAAGGGACCAAAATTAAACAGTTTTGATTATTTATTTATTCATACCCGTTAATTTTTCTTTCCTCACTCCTCCACACTTGTCTTTCAGAGCTATTTCTGTTATTTGCTTTGCAGCTCTCCAGTCCAATCCTTCTGTGTCTTTGCCTGTCTTCGGCACATTTTATTCTTCTTTCTAGTTAAAAATTGTGAAATCAGTTTAAGTAAACTTCACTAATACTTGAAGGGCAAGGCAAGGCAATTTTATTTATATAGCACACTTTCAACACAAGGCGCTTTACATGATTCAGCGGCAAGGAAACCAAATACATGATAAAAATTTGAAGCATTTGAAGCATTTGATCTTAATTTGAAAATAAATGCAAAGTAATAAAAAAAAATCCTTTTACATTTTAATAGTGTATTTAATAAACCTGTATTGGGTACCTGTTTTCTCCTCCTTTCTGTTTCTCATAACTAGAACCATAAAAACATGGATATTGTCAAGAAATGCACAATATATCGGCACCAACATCGGTACAGACTGGTGTTAATAATTTTGAACATGGTATCAGTACAATAAGTAAAACTCAGCCAATATTTAAAAATGTGGTTTATTTCAATTTTTGTAGGAGATTTTTGTATATTTATAATACGGTTCATATTGATTATTGACCATAACAGCAATAATAACATAAAATATCGGTATTGGTGCAAATTTTTGGATCAGTGCATCCCTTCACTCCATTCTCCTCCATGATGTGCTGCCCAGCCTTTCTGTCCTTCTCTTTATGTGTTCACTAAGAAAATGACCAAACTGACACAAGTTCCAAAATGCCAACAAAGTTACCACTGTGTGCTGATCCAAGGAATTCACTGTCACTTCAGAAAACCAGACTTGTCACATAAAAACTGAATGACGGCTGTAGCTTTCCTGAGCAGCTCCTACCAGTACCACATCTCCACCTCCAGCTGTTCCAGTTTAGCTTTCTGTTGCTACCAGTGGCTGATGCTATAATCAGAGATGTTCGGTCACACGCCTTCTGGATGTTTCCAGTCAGAGAAACCACTAACAAACTTTATTGTATGCGCTCCAAATAACATGCACGGGAAACAACAGATATTATCCTACCTGTGCTCGGTGAACATGTGATACAGTCTGAAGAAACTTTTTCTCCACTTGGGAAGTGACGGCAGCATAGCAGATTGTTAATGAGAGCGCACTTCACCGCTCAAACCTCGCCACAGGATGAAGCTGGATATCTGGTCGCCCGATCCTGAAACGCAGCAGCTCCATCATCGATCAGAGCAGAGCGATTATTATCATCAGCTGTCCCCCACAATGCTCCATGACAAACCGGATAAACCCAGTCTGAGCTGCCATGCGGCTACAGCTAGCTTCAGGCTGTGTAGCTGACAGGTTGTTTAATTGGCTAACAATCATCCACCACCTCTTCTTTTTCCTGATTTTCTTCCATACAGTCTTTCATTTATAGAAACCATTCTCCCAGTGTCGGGTGACGGTCAGCGGAGCCAACGCGATACTGTCGGGGTTAGAGGTGGGGCATGTTACTAGGGATGCACCGATACCGATACTGCCTAATGTTCTGGTATCGGTTAAACTTAACCAATAACATGAACCGATACTCAAAATGGGGAAAATCTGCAACAAATTCACCAAAACTGATTAATTTTTCACTTGAAATTTTATTTTTGTGGTAATTTTATATTTTACATCTGTTATTTTGTCTCAGTTATGTTTAGTTTGTAAAGTCTCGTGCCTTTAGTCTCTTCAAGAAAGGCACCAGAAGTTATACAGTTTATTAATTCAACAATATGTGGCAAGGTACACCCAGACGGGATTCGAAGTACACACAGTACTTGGAGATTTGGTTCGGTTACATGGCTTCGAGAAGCACTGCACACACTGTGGAGGCCTCAGCGTTCCTTCGCTCATGTTTAATGCCTTTTGAACCGAGCAGAGATTCACAAAGAGTTACAGCGGCAGAAAACAACAAGATCAAACAATGGGAAAGGAGGCGGAAAAGCTGCAGGACATCCAGCTCTTTCTTATTAAAAATGAGAAAGATTTGGACGCGTGTCTACGAACGGCGACGCTTCTTTAATTCATGACTAGCCCCCAGTCTGCTAAAGAATCCTCGCTTCTGTAAGTGGAGCTGATGTAACGATAACTGCAGCTTTCATCAGGATACAACTGTTTTCTCACCTTAACACTTTAAAGTTTAAAGTTAATTATACCACAGCAGTCTAAGTGGAAAGGTGAAGCTGTCTGTCAACAACACTACAGCTGACTTTTGGCACACATCTTTCCAGCCTCACTTGTATTTAAAAGGTAAAAAGAGCTCCGAGGCGTACATCAAGGCTCTTGGTTTGAACTTGTTATTTTTTTTCTTACAGCCAACCGCAGAGTTTCTCTTAATCCCATTTCAGGGAGCGAGCTGCAGTTTTGAAGCACCCGTGCAAACGCTCAAAAGGGCAAACAGGGCGGAGGTTCAGCTCGAGGGCTCGTGTGTCATCTGACCTCATTTCAAGACGGACCTGGGAGGTTGCGAGGGGGAAAGGTAGAGGTGTAGCTTTCACTGCAACCTTTTCTTTGCTTCCTGCAAGAAGGCAAGAGACAAAGGCGCAGAAAGAGTTGTGCCTGGAAACCATCCCAAGAGAGATGAAAGAGTAACTGGTGAAATCATGGTGCAAAAACGCATCGGGGGCAGAAATGCAGAGCTCCCTCTCTGAAGAAGATGTCAAAATGTTACAGCTCACAAAGACGAATGGTGGGGGGGGGGGGTGTTAGTGTTTGACATGATGGTGTAAAGTATAGCGGAAGATTTGTCAGGAGCCGTACATCATCAACAATGTAACACATGACACCTTTTAGGTCAAAAGCTATTTTTGCAACAGAATGCAAAAATCTGTTTCTTTGCAAAAAAAAATGTATGCATTCATAAGATTTTGCAAGAGTATTGGATATGATGTTAGACCGAAAAATATTCGAATAAATATTAAGGGACAATATAAAATTTTTTAGGTAATTAAACTGAAACAGGGACACTATGTTATTAAGTACCTAGTAGTTGCTTGGTGTTATATCTTGGTAATCTAACAGAGGGAAACACTCAGAATCGGGATAGAAGCAATGGCTGAGAATAGTGGAGTAAATATTTGCTATGGATGGATTCACACATATACTGAAGACACAGGAGGGGAAAAACTGGGTTGAATACAGAGAGAAGAGGATGAAACCATAGACCAAGATTTATTTCTAAATAAGGGAGACCCTGCAAGTATCTATAACAGACAGGACCCCATGTCACCATGTAGTTTTATTTTGTTCTTTTTGTTTATGTTGGTTTTCCTTTTAATGTGTGCATTTCATTGACATTGTGACCAACACAAATTATATACAATATATATAAATATATATACAAATTTCCTCATGTAATCCTTTACAATGAAATTTAAGTATAAAAAAGAAACGGTGAAACTAAATAGTTTCACAGACAGGTGGTTTCAGTTTTTCTCAATGGAAAGATTAGTTGAAGGAAAAAGTGCGACAGAAATTGGTGCCCAAGGGACAGGGATAACGGCTTTAAACGATACTGGTGCCAATTGAGATATTGGGCTCCATCTGCTGCATTTCTTGTGATAAAAAACTCCAGAGATAATACACAGAAGAGTCTTACTTGGTGACCGGAGTTGGCTCAACGTCTAAAATCCTTCTCTTTGTTGTGTTTTTTGGTATTTTTAAAAGTGATTTACTAAAATAAAACATTCTAGTTTACCTAGATGTACATGTTTATTGATTTGATCAGATTTCACCATGCTGCAATCTCACCTATAAATACAACCCTAAAACGTGGAAAATGTAGAATCTAATTAAATCCACTATAAAATATTATATATGCGATGTTTGTAAAATTGGGATTTCAGATCCCTTTTAATCTGATAAACAACCAAAAAGAAATACAAGCAGACCTTTTTTTGCATTTGAATGGTGGAAGAGTGCATTTGGATCTGGGCTTTAAGGCCAAACAAACAGATGGCAACGCTGGTGACTCAAGCAGCTACTCCTTTCTAATGTGCGTGCAGTTTTCACTTGAATTTTTATCCAAGAAGTGAAGAATCATGGAGATATGAATAAAAATAAGAGAATAACAGAGGAGCAAGCTGCAATGAATGGAAACAGAGCAGCATTTGGAGACTTTTCCTGGAGTATCAGCCACACGTGTGTAAAAGCTACATGCAGACCATAAACATATGTGTTCTGTTCAAGCATGAGTCTGTGTTAAATTCAGATGTTTGAAGAAAAAAAAAGAAGAAGAAAAAAAAATCCAGCCACAGTGAAACACCCCGGTGTTGAATCGGGGTGATTCTCTGTCTGCACCACAGGAAGTCAACAACCAAACAGCTGCCGGCCTTCTCCTGCCCCGGCTGTTGTCCAGGCCCGCAGGGAGTCGGCGGCCTTCACCCTCCTGACAATACAGCTGCAAACAGAACCCACACACCTGGCAAAGTGACGAAAGATGGGACCGTGGCCGTCCGCCTGGGTCCTAACCTGGATGAGGACACAAAGGCAGCGGTGGTCCGCTGCGCGTTGCTGCAGGAGGAAGCGAGGGCAACACAACATGGACTTCCTCTGCCGTTCGGCCCACAGGGTGGGGGGGGGGGGGCTGAGGGACCATTGTCGATTGTCAGACACAACACATTTCTGTCCTTCATCAGCGCGCTAGATAAGGGCAGGAAACACTGCAGCATAATCAACAAGGTCGTGTCAGCTGGTTGCACCTGCACAGAGCAGCCCATTGTGAAGGCCCGCATTACGTCTCTCCTCTGTGGGCATTTAAACTCAGCGGGTCCTGAGGGCGCATACGCACAATGTCGACTGAGGCTGACAATAACTGCCATACATTATCAAGGATTTTAAAATAATATTTATCATCAGTTTTGTTCCAACAAAAAAACAATGATTAACATTTTTTTCTTCATATCGCTCATCTCCATCAATAACCCACATTCAATATTTGCATAAAACTTCAACTTGTTTTAAAGTTTCCACGCAACAAAGGTTAGTGAAGTGGTTTTCACGCCTTTCTGTTCAACAATCATTTTCTTTTAGATGCATGCATTTTTGTTTCCACTGCAGCCACATGCAGGATTAGCCACATTTATTTTCTACCCTGCTAAAAGTGTGCAAAAAGCTTTAAAATCGAAACGTTTACTAGCAGTAGCATAGTATCACACTGAAATTAGTTAAGCTAATCCCATTACCCATCCCTTGAAAATATGTAGGGCTGACGGTTCAATTGTCAGTGAAACCAGCTGGCTAGCTGGTTTAGAGCAGAAACACATGGGTCCATCATCGCCATAAAAAAAAAAAATACTAATAACTAGTCGTTCACCGCTACACCATGTAGATCACCTGACGTCAGCCAGGGGTGTTTTTTTCTATTAGCACTTAAACAACAAAACTGAAAAGACATCATGCCACCATTTTGTTCAACATTCTAATAAGGGAAATTCCCTACACATATTGTATGTACAAGGCGATTTATCGACCCTTAATTTCCACTATGTGCTAGCTTGATTCTTGAAGGGATTCCCTGTTATTTTAAATAAAACAATCAGTTCCACAGTTTTTTTGGTACATCATTATAAAATGAATCCCTATTGATCTTTTCTGGGGGTGGAGATGGACATGGAAGAAAGCTGATTTTGTGTCTGGTGAACCATTTCGCGGTTGATTTAGTCAGATTTTTCAGATCAGTTCAGTTTATTTCGGTAGAAGTCATCAGATTTTTTATTAAAATCTCCTATTAGTCCAAAACTAATCCTAAAAAAAACAACTAAGTTCTCATAATTTGCTTAAGAGTCTAATAGATACTGAACAAGATTGTTCAGCAGGAAGAATTAGCCGATTTAACAGTTATTCATAAAGCAATTCCCTCAAATGTCTAAGTATGTATTTTTCTAAAGTCATTCTTGACACAATTGCCAAAATGTTTGCTTTTTTTCCTCTAAAGAATACAAAAAATGTTAATTAAAATAAAAAATGAGGTCTTTAAGCGGAAGAAAAAAACCCACAATATTTTTGTTAATTGAGAATAAAACTTTAACTAAGCTATAGGGGAATGTCCCCTGACATGCTCTCTACCTGTAATATATTCTGGGGGTGTTTTTGCCAACAGGGGCACAAATTAGACCCCAAAGACAAAGTGAGCACATCAAAACAGCTTTGAGAAATCTGCTTTTCCTATCAGGACAGGAGCTTCTGAGAGGCAGACTTCTTCCAAAACATCCTTACTCTGCAAACCTACTCAATTATTCCTGCTGTGCTGCTCCATCCTGCTGTCTGGGTTAACACAGATTCCTCAGAGGAAGTTCAGAGAGAGGACAGCACCAGAAAGGATGGAGGAGCTTTGGGAAAGGAGGGGGGGGGGGGGTGTTTGGTGCTTGGCATGGTTTGTGAAAGTGGAGCGAGCTAAGTGGAAAAGAGCAGAGGGAGGTGAAGTAGAGTGTGACTGCAGAAATGCTGGAGATGGAACGGAGCTGTTGCTGGTGGTGCTCGGGTTGTTTAACACGATTAAAAACCCCAGAAAAACAACCATGTCTGTCGTTTGGTGAGCCCCTCTCCTCTAAAGCAATTACTGCCTGTTAACACAAAACAATGCTGCTCATAATGAGCCAGATCTGCTGGGTGCACAGTTCCTAAACATGAGTGACCCTTCTTTGGTCAGTGATTATGAAGCTATTAAATTCATCCAGCGGGAGGCTGGTTTCCTGGTGAAATAAAAAAAAAAAAACTAATAAAATCTAATGATCAGAAATATTACTATAACCTGAGATTTAGTTAGTTTTAGATTATTTTACAGGTATAAAAACAATGAACAACGAGTCTGGAGAGCATGTCACTCGTGTAACGTAGCTGAGTGTTAATCTTTATTAGTCAAGAAATACCAACTGGTGTACTAGGCCATACCTACAGTCATAAAGTAGGAGAAATAGAACTTTGCTTTGTTTCTTTTGGTCATTTTCAGAATCGTTCCAGGCGTTCTGGGCTGAATTAAATATGTACAAAAGTAAGTCAGCTCCATTATTATGTAAGGTGTAGGAGCTGTGATACTGTGGGCCTGTTTCTCTACAAAATGTTAAACATACTATTAGCTTAGAGTGTGAAGGAATCCATGACTTTTTGTTAACTTGGGATAGAAATGAGACATGCAAAAGAGGCTCTTAAAACACGAAAAAACCAAAACTCATAAAACTGTATGAGGCTATCTTTCTGCAAAAACGTGCACAAAGTACGCACTGACGTATATGCTAAATACATGTGTTTAATCATGTTTTGTTGGTGATTAGCAGAGAAACGTAGCTTTTCTGCTACATTAGACCATTCAGGACTGATATTTGGCATTCTACTACCTTAGAGCAGATTCAGACATTAATTTATTTTCCTTACACCTTTTTAACTAACTGCAAATATCAATAAAATTGATGCTGTTTTCAAGCAACAAATAAAGATTCAAGACTGAATTCAATGAGTTCCAAAATCTTGACTGATTGTAAAACTTTAGATTGGATGCACTAATCAATCAGCAGAAACATTTTTTTATTGATCAACTTCTGTAATCAAAAAGCTCAACATTTTAAATCCGAATTTTCTTCCCAATCTTTAAATGCATCAAAATTAAAAACCTGGATGTTCATTAAAAACTAGTCCCTCTTTTGAGGGACCTGAAGCACATTTTAATAGGCTTTAATCCTTAGAAAAACAAATCAGAAATCTGGAAACTGATGTCAGCAATTGGTTCAAAGGTTATAAGTGTTTTTCGCTTCTGAAGACCAGGTGGAGAACAGGGTGGATATTTTAAAATCTGCATTCAGGACGAAGTTACCCGCGTCTCTTCGTGACAGCAGTTCATAGCGAGCCGTGGTAGAGTAGTCCTGCTTAAGACAACTGATCATAGCAATTTATTTGGTTACCTTTGCTACATTTAGTGTTTTACTGCGTCGGGATGCAGCATTTACCTGAGCAACTGAAACAGTTTTCCGGGACAATCTCCTCCTTGCTGTGATATCTGACCGTGGTGAAGTTTTTTTTTTACGGTGATGGATTGCTTAGAGGCCATCAACAAATTCTGTCGCAGCTTAAGTCGTTTGTTCTTTTTTGTGGTTTGAAAGGAGAGTGATTGGTGACGGAGCGGCCTGGGTCAGCGTTAATGATTTGTTCGGAGTAGGTAGTGACTGTTGTATTAAGCTACCTGATATGAAAAAATGAGGGGAAACGTTTTTTTTTAATCAAACTGTATCGATTCCCTTTTTTCCATCAAAACACATGTCTATAGATCGATATATATTGCTATCAAATTATTGTCCAGCCCAACTAATAAAAAAACACTTTGTTCCAAATCCCATGAGAACTGCAGTTCTCTGAACAGGAATTCAAGGGAGCCGGGAAGAGCTAAAACATTCCTTGGCATCCTGTGCCAGCAGCTGATAAAGACATCCCCTTCAGCCGCACGTTCCACTGGCTCGCGTCATCTCAGCACGGCCCGGCTGGACAGGTTGATCCGGGTAAGAGCACCAGGAGGTGAACACATGCTGCCATGGAGGACGGGACCTGTTCTTCAAAGGGCCCCCAGACCTCTCCTGTAACCCCAACAGAAAGAGCATCTCCAAACAGAATGCAAATCAGATGGATGACTCAGTCATAAAAGAGATGAGGATTTAGCAGCTAACCAGTTGGGTCGACTGAACGGTTCTGAGGTGAAACGGCCATTGATGATATCAGACGCCAGAGGCTTAGTCCGCCTGTTTCCATGCACTGCTGTGACAAAGAGGACCTGAAAACAAGCTGTCTAGTGTCTCTCTGGATGCGGCCTGTTGCTCTGATGAATTCATTCAGCGTCAGGCAACAAAGAGTTAATGGCTGCTGGGTTTATGCGATTGCATGCCCCCCCCTCACCCCCCTTTATTCCCTCCTCTCCCTTCAAAAAAGCTGCAGCCAAATGAGGCATTCCTGCACGTTACAATCGGATGCATTTAAATGCAGCCGGAGCACCGCTCGCGCTTTGCGCCCAAACACTGAAAACAAAACGGTGATTTTTGTTACACTGTGAAGCCCCCAACACACACACCTACCCCCAAGAGAAGAAGCTGGGGTATCTGAGGAGGGAGTTACACGGTCAGGGTGTCAAGCTAGAAAAAAGTGCATCTCTAATGCAGTTCTAGATCTGCTGAGTGACAAAGGCTGGATTTTTATGTGTTAAATGTAGACTTTGAAAAACATAACGGAGCGAGAAACCTTGTGTTATTCATGACGGCACCTTCAAAACCCCAAAAAAATTTTTATTTCTAAATTTTTGCTTTAAAATAACCAAATGAAGTGTGTTCGACTCCGCAACGCTAGGTGGCGACATCCACCCTTTCATGCTGGCATTCGTCTATCTGGCATAGAGCGTCACACAGGTACTAAAGAAATACTGCCAGCAGTGAAGCAGACAGGGTAGAAGCAGGGTTTGACCAATGAGCGAAGAGCTGGACAACAGCAACACTGCAGCACAAAACATTTTATAGATGTTGTACCATTTGATTGCGTTACAAAAACTAGTTGTCATCATTCCAGTGTTGTTATTCCCATTTATCGACACTTCCGGAAGGGGTAGTTCCCTGGCTGGGAATAGCTCAACACTCCTGAGATGTTGAACATATGCAGGAGAAATTTGGTTTGTTAGCTGCATTATCTGGATGTGTTAGCTCGATTAGTAATAGAACAGTGAAAAGTTAAAATTACAAAATTAGGGTGGACTACGGCAATAAATCTGTTTTCTCTTAATGCATGTATACTAGGGTGTCACAATCTCAATTTTGTATCGAAATCGATCGAAATCTAAAAGAGGATCGCGACCTCCTCCTCCTGTTTACTGTGCGTCCCTGTCGGGTCTCTGTAGCAACAGTTAGCAGGCTACAGTCTATTTACTCAGATTTCCTCATCACAAAGAACCACACATTGCATTTTCTCAAACAAGTAACTCTCACTAGTTCTCATAAAACTCACAACACCACCTGGTAACATTTTAACTGCCTGCATCACATCCCCCTTGATCAGAGCATATGTCTACAGAGCACACCAGCTGATGCTAGCAAGTAGCTATTAGCTAAGCTACGGCTCGACCACGGCTAGATAAATGAAGCAGCAGGACCAGAACTAAAGCTGCTCCTTCTACTCTAAAATCCCCAGTGAGGAAATGTTGAGTTCCGGGCGAGTTAAATCCACATTCGCATTGTAAAAAAGACAACCGCTATTAGCTGCATTTTACTCGGTCGAATGAGCTATCTGGAGCATTGTGTCAGTCGTTCTGCAGTAACTGTAAAGAGTCACTAGATGGCAGCCACTCTGTTAATCATTTGTTATTTAAAGAAGACTGTTACACTTTATTTAAAATAAATTATTCAAATTTGACCATTAATGCCTGATGTGATACATTACACAAGAACAATTAAAAAATTGCATCCATTTTGTCTTTTAAAATAAGATCTACTGTACAAAATTTATTGAATTAAACCAATGATCGTAGACTAATCTAAAAATGACATAGGTCTCTACTGTAAAATAAAAAAACTTGAGAAATGAATTGTGACCGTAAAATCGAAAATCGTAAATCCTGGTATTTACAGGACCACAGAATGACTGAAATCCATGAATACAGTGGTAACACCAAACACACCTTAATATGAATTAATAGTGGAAACCATCAAAGAAGCTTACCTCTACAGATTTCCACTCTTTGGGGCGTCCTGTGACCGGAGGGATGTTGGTTTGAACCCCCTTCTAGTGGTGGTCCATAGGCGCCAGTGTTCTGCAGCCTCACTTCTGTCTGTGTCCTCGATGATTTACCATCACCAGTGCCTAAATGACTGAATTTGGTGCAAAGCGCTTTGGGGTCCTCAGGAATAGAAAACTGCTCTACAAGTGCAGGCCGTTTACCTATCAGCAAGAAGAAGAAGTAACGCCGCTCCTGGAGTGACTGCTTTGCGAACGCCAGCCAATAGTGTGTCAAATAGCATTCCTTTCAAATATTTTAGATTTACTCTGCAGAAAAATCAGACAATCGGGGGCTTTTGCAAATAATTTAGAGTCCCTTTTCAGAGAAAAATATGTGAAAACCAAAACCCAAAAATAGGCTGGGGTCCACTGTAGTGAATTATTTTACTTCCCTTCAGAGCTAGTGACTAAATGCAGCTAAAGCACATTGATTGTGTTAAGTTTTATGTAGTATTGCCTTATAAATGCCTTGGATCAGATTAGGACATCCTAGTTTTCTTTAAAAGAATTGTGGTTAGGAATATTTCAGAAAAGATCAATCATAAAGTCCTTCTTGGATGCTAACCAACAGCATGGCGGCAAATCTTTTGAGGAACTGCAGAAGGAAAAATGTGGTTATTCCTCACACAGGAAAACCCAAGATACATCAAAACTAGTCCTCCAGTCCAGACAAGACAAAGAGCTCCAGAGGAACAGAGTCGATAAACAACAGAGATCCTTCATGACAAGACGAGCCAACGAACCAAATATAAATAAAGAACAGTAACTACAGAGCGGGCCAAATCACTAACACATGAGCCAACGTGTATACTCTCTATTAACAACATACGCTGGTTTAGCTACATGGCTGATTATGTGTAATTATCTCTTGAAGTAGATGGCTTTTGCTCTTTGTTTTACTAAAGTTATAACATATAAAAGAAGGGAAGGTTTTCTCATTCAGGTACAATTCTCCCACACAAATACCGAAGGTTTAATGTAAGAGCATGGAAAATATTAGCTGACAAGACATCTTATAAGCTATCATATCCATTTTTCTTCTTAATCCCTCCCTCAGGCTGGCAAAACGGTTGTTTTTGGCAACCGCTGAGCCATGACTTTAAGATGGTTTCAATGAAATGTGAGAAAGAGAGCTCGGGAGACAAGGAAAGCCGCCTAATCCATAAATAGTTTTCCTTCAAACTGCCGTTGCTGACATGAAGAAAACGGTGAGGAGACACCACTTTTAACAAATTAGTGTCGGTGATGAAGCAAAGGCGTATCGATCTGGCGGCGGTGACACAAGAGACTTCACAGCCATGAGCTCTACTGCTGAAATAGTGTAAGAAGATCCTCCCCTGTGACTGAAACCCTCCATAATGGACAGAGTAAATTACACATACTGACTGGGGTTGAAAAAAAAAGAAAAACAGAGAGAAAAAGTTCAAAAGCTTCACCTAAAGCTGAATAAACATCACCTGATAAATGAGCAGAAAGCAGAGCCTCAGAGGACCTTGAGGGATCTTCCCACGGTCTCACAGCTACCAGCTGATGTCCACTAGAATACATGGAGACGCATCCCACGACTTACCCTTCACTTTATCAGGGATTTAGTTGTGTTTTTCCATTTTCTTTTTGATGCTATTAAATCTCCCTTCAGTACAATCTTCTCCAGTTTTCCCAGCATTACATGTTATGGAAACTATATACAAATGCTGAAGCTCAGCGTGAGTTTATGGCAGAAGCTTGTACAGCAAACAGGCTTGGGATAGACACCTGGTAAAACAGGGAAGAGGAAGAAAGAAATGTAGGTAGGGCATAAGGAAGGAAGGAAAGACAATGAGGAATAGAAGTGAATGCAGAAGGAAGGAAGGAAGGAAGGAAGGAAGGAAGGAAGGAAGGAAGGAAGGAAGGAAGGAAGGAAGGACAAATATTTTTTCACACCTATCAAGATCTAGAATATATACGAAAACAAATTTCCAGACATTTCCAAGGAAACATTATGCTAAAATAAGATCTAAAGTCTGGATATTCAAAATGTCTGAAATATCTAAGAGCACATTGTCTTTATAAACTGCTGGCAGAGTGTCTAAGTGAGTAAAAAAAAATAGCTCATCCGCCCGATTCGCTGTTTATTCAGTGATAACCCTCTTTGTCTCGTCCTCAAGTGAGCGTTCAGAAAATGAAGAACCATGCTAACAAGCCAACAGGCACCGTCTAAGCCTAAGGTTTTCTTGTTGTTTTATTTTTTAAATAAAGCTACAGCAGCTGTGAAAGCCAACAAAACGCCCTGAAAAGAGGCCTTCATCGCCATCTGTTCAAGTACAGAAAGAGGGTCTTATTAAATGACAACAGACAACCTGTGGATTCTGCAGGTTAGGATGCCGTCTGCAGGGTGCACACAGCAGAGTCTCCAAGAGGAGCAACATCCAGGCTTTCACTGCGCAACCAGCTCAGAAAGCCTCTAATACAGCACAGTAATAAGGAGAAATGCATGAGAATGAGGACAAAGTGTAAAGATTGACAAGATGTACTTTTCCAGCTTAAAATGCCGTATTTAGGCTGTTTTATGAAAACAGTTGAAAAATAACCATCAGAAGGCAAAAAGTTTCGTCTGATCTCTGCAGTCAGAAAGCTCTCTTTCACAGCAGCCCGTCACGACAGAACCTGGAGCGGTTCTGTTCAGACTTTTTATAAAAACAAACCCGTCTCCCCCGCTGCTGCCTGCACAGAGGTGGACATTCATCCTCAAAAAAACAAGCACCATGAGGAGGTGGTGGAAGGAAGGGAGGGAGCAGCAGACACACTTCAACTCAAAGGAATTTATTCAGCCACACAAAATACCCTGGCAGCAGCAAAACTCAATCTGAGGTAATCAGATAAAACCGACTCAGTTATGACCCAATGAGCACCGATTCAATGAGCTCCATCCCCGGCAGGAGAACAGCATTCCACGCACAGACTCGGATGTTTACGCTGCTCCTTTCTCGCTCTACAGCTGAGCTCTCGAATTTACGGGTGGTTTACCTAACAAAGGAAGAAGCTGATTTTGCTTCGATTCGACCTTTCGTCCACTTCAAGAATCAAACTGCATCAATAAAGCAATGCCAAGCCTTGGCTTGGAAAAGGGAATCCAAAAGTTTTATCATGTTACAGTCATAAACTTTTGAGTATTTTCTGGTATTTAAATAAAGGACCAACACAACTGGAGACAATTGTAAAGAAAAAGTGTCCTTCCATCCGCCATCTTTACGCGATGTTGCCTGTCTCCAGTGGTCTCTGGGTGAGAGGTGGGGTACACCATGGATTGGTAGCCAGTCCACCACGGGACAAAAATACGGCCTCATGTAAGAACCTGTGGACCGCTACTAGATCTACACTCTAAGATGGCAGCCAACGAAAACTGGCAACATGGCAACAAACAATGAAAGAAAGGCAGCATGTGGAGGAAGGTACTTTGGTCGGATCCCCACAGGGAAACATGGCGGTGGCTGTGGGGTTGTTCTTCAAAAAAAAACAAAAAACAAACAAACAAACAAAAAAAAAAAATAGGGAAGCTGGTCAGAGTTGACGGGAAAGTGGATGGAACTAAAAGCAGGAAATACTTAGGGGCAAAAGCCCAAGCTAAACAGACAGCATGGTACCAATTTCCACAGTTATGGCGATATATAGAACTATATCCATAAATCCTGATGAATCAAATCCATCAGATCGCAGGAATGTCTGGAAGACATAAAAACCTGGATAACTTCATGCTTTTACAATCTGAGTCTTTAGACCAGAAGCTTTAGAAAGGAAACTGCTAAGTCAATCACTTCATCTGGATGGCATTAAATTGGTCTCTGGTAATAGTGTAAAGAACCTCAACCTTTTTTGATCAAGACATGACATTTAAATCCCATATTAAACAGGTTCCTGTGATTTTCTTCTTTCACCTCCGGAATATTGCTAAAATTAGAAACATCCTGTCCAGGAGTGATGCTAAGAAATTAATGGATGCATTTGTTACTTCAAGGCTGGACTGCTGTAATTCCTTATAAGGAAGTTTACAAAATGCAATTAAAAGCCTAGAGTTGATCTAAAATGCTGCAACAAGAATTTTGATGAATATTACAAAGAGAGATAACATTTCTCCTGTTTTAGCTTCTTTCCATTGGCTCCCTGTTAAATCCAGAATACAGTTTAAGATCCTCCTCCTTATGTATAAAGCCCTTAATAATCAAGCGCCATTATACATCAGAGATTTGATTGTTTCTAACAGAGTATATCGCTCTTCAGACTGCTGGTTTACTGGTAGTTTCTAGGATTTCTAAAAGTAGAATGAGAGGCAGATCTTTTAGTTATCAAGCTCCTCTCCTATGGAACCAGCTCCCAGTTTTAATCCATGAGGCAGACACTATCTAGTTTTAAGACTAAGGCTTAAAACCTTCCTTTTTGATCAAGCTTATAGTTACAAGCTTATAGTTACAAGCTTATAGTTACAAGGCTTTTAACCTTTTTTTCTCTCAGTGTTTTTCTTTCCATAGAAGCTACACCGGGTCTGGTATCCTGCTCAGCTGCAATGCCCTCCTGGATGGGGAGCATCGGTTCGGATGATGCTCCCAGTGACCGAACATCCTCCATGTCCTGTTATCAACTTTTTACTTTCTTATACTTTACTTAATATAGAAAGTACTCCTACGTGAGTTGTTTTGTGTCTCTTCTCTGTCTTCTCAAACCTCCAGACGGTCGCAGCAGATGACCACTTGTACTGAGCCACAATGTGCTGGAGGTTTCTTCCTGTTAAAGGGGAGATTTTCTTGCTACATGCTTGCTCAGAATTGCTGAGAGTATTGCTTTGAAGTCAACAACACTACAAATGCGACTGTTTGTCAACGCAATATGCTGGGATTCCTTCAATAGAAATTTTAAATCGATCCGAATGCATGTACAATTGAGTTGAAATAACTTTTCTTTTAAAGCGTCTTGACATCTGTTATAAATTGCCTTTACATAAATAAGCTGAATTGAATAACCAAACTTGTTCAAATCAAGTCATGAGAATCGTCTAGTCAAAGTCTGGACTTAAATCCAACCGAGAATCTGTGGCGAGACTTGAGAATTCATGTGCACAGAGACTCTTCATCCGTTTTGACTGAGCTTGAGTTGCTTTGCAAAGAAGAACGAGAAGAACTTTAGTCTAGTCGTCTAAAGCTGGTGGAGACAAACCCCTAAAGATCTGCATGGTATCTACAGGGAAAGGCAGCTCTTCTATCAGTTATTCACACAGAACAGGATGAAAACAAATGCACCTCAACAAGCACTTGTAGATTTGTTTTTGTCTATCAGAAGAAAAGAAAAAAACTCAGCATGTTTGAGGTGTGACCTGAGAACATGTGAAGACTTCTACAGAACATTTACTCAGAACAGCTGCATTGGGTGCAGCTCTAATGCATTCATAGTTCCCTCCTTTTACAGACAGACTTCCCTTGCACTCGAAATTTCAGTTATTTCTCCCCCTCTCAATGGGGGACAATGGGGGATGGGTCGCCCCCCTTAATGCTAAAACAACTTTAACCCCAACTCTTCACATCTAAGATACACATGGTGCTCGTCTGATTGGATGGTTAGTCCATCCGCTGTCCATCTGATGTCCATCCAGGCAGAAGCCTCACTTGTGTGACCATGGTGATGATTAATCAACGATAATGTGTTTTAACAAGCTGGGCATGCTCAGAAGCGGACACATTGTATATGAGTGAAGAGAAACTCTGTACAGACCTTGGAGGCAGATGAATCCAGCCGCGTACAGGACGTCCAGCGGGGCTTTTCCTCTCCGGGTTACCCCGGAGTTTAACCTGCCGTCCCTCCGCCGGGTTTTATCCCCAGAAAGCAACTCCATGGCCCTTACTGGTGGTCCTTCGTTCGGTTTACCGATAAATAAATTTAAAAAGGAAAAGCCGAGGCGCGGAAAAAAAAGGGCATGTAGAGTCAAACAGAGAGAGGAGTCACCGTGTGCGCACAGGTAGCCCAGTCCCGCTTCCCTGCGCAGCTCCCCCGGGGGAGAATCCCGGACGGCCTCGGCAGCTCTCACCTGGTTTCAGCAGAACAAGACCGGGGCATGGGGGAGCCGAACCAGGCCAGCTATACGAAACACTGAGTTCAGACCGAGCAGCCCCACCGAAAGTTTGAACCCAACTCTAAACTTCCAGGTGGCTCACAGAGGGGAAAGCTGCTGGGAACATCCGCAGCTGTGGATCATTCCAGCCCGCTGCGTGGGTCCGACTGAGCTCAGAACCGCCCAGGATCTCCTTCAGTCCGTGTAGCCCCCAACTCCGCTTCCTCCCACTCCGCTGCCTCTGAGTGGAGTGGATTTTTTCCCCTCTCTCTCTCTGTTCACACATGCAGTGAAGTGGCCTGGAAAAACTGATTCCGCTTCCTGTAGCTACCTTTTGCAATAAGAGTGGAAAAGTGGTGAAAGTCTGAGGTTTTCTTCAGCTTTCCACTTCTGTTTTAAAATGGCTCCCTAAAATAAGTCAGATTGAACAGAGAGCATCTGATGTTTTGCCACAGATTTTAATTTATTTTGACTAGACTCATTTGATCTTACATCAGAGTGAGCAACATTCAAGTGACTTTTAACTCTAACATAATAATCTGTTTAAAAAAAAAGTATAGGTCATAGCTAGGGATGCACCAATACCGATTCAGGTAGGTGAACCAATACCGTTCTAAAGTAGCCTACAGATACGTATTGGTTAGTTACTTAAAATGTGGAAATTCTTCAATAATTCCACACACAAAAAAAATCACTTGAAATTTTAGTTTTGTGATCACCTTTATTATTATTTTTAAATCTAATTCACCATATTTTTTTGTAACAAGCAGAGAAGAAAATAAAACCTACCTTCCAATTCCTTATATTTTTTGTGTGGTAGAAGCAAGTAGGCCTACTCAGATTCTAGTATTGGTATCAATCGGTTTTTAAAAGTGGTATTGTTGCATCCCTAATTATAGCCGTTTTCTACATGTCCTATGCAAAATGTGCATAGTTTTTTTACAATTGATTTTTGCGTATTTGTATTTTTGAAATCGTTCTGTACAAATGTGATCATCTATTGAATAATATATATTTAATTTCTTTATCTAATTCTTTGTTGTAAAATTTAAATTTTAAAAAGCTAACGTTCTTTTTTCTGAACTTTGTAGCCTTGCCGACTCTAAGCAATATGTATTTATCTGTATACTGAGGACAATAATGTGAAGGTTGGTGAACCCTGCTGTAAACCATCCCATATTTTCTCTGGCTGGATATTTAGGGTCAGCATCAGGCTGCAGTTTCTGACAGATTTTCCTTCATGAAAAAACAAAAACCATGGACTCAGCATGATGCTTGCACTGGACTGTAGCAGTTATATGGTTATATCGGAACTTGCAGGCTATTAGCTGCATATGTTCAAAATAAAGCTTCAATCAGCTTATAGGTATTTCTTAACATTTCATTTGTTTGTGCCGTTTTACCAGCATATATACTTTGTAGTTAATCCGTGTAAGTCCATTTTAGATGTTTACGTCTTAGTTCAACACAAGAATCACAGAACCTTCTGTGGTTTTCCAATTTTTTTCATACTCAGAATAAAATAAAAACTCAACATGGGCTAAAACAAAATTTTATTTTGTAGTTCTTTGCAACCCTTTATAAACGTATTTCCGTCAGCTTGACACTTGAATCCCACTTTTCCTGCAAGGGCTGCTTCCGGTACCTCACCTTGGATCAAGAATGCAACAGTGCGACCCTCCGGTTCAAATGGATCACTGTCTTTTTAAGATTCAAAACGTTTTATACAATGCGAATAAAAAAACAAATAAAGAAAAAAAAACAACGTTTTGTTAAAGAGAATTAATAACCTTAACATTTAAGTATAACCATCAACACATTGGTTGCGAAATTGTCCTTAACGACCCGTAAGGAAATTCCTCCACCATTTGTGCACTCAGTGCATGGTAATGTTATGGTGTAGCACAGCTGGAATTTGCTTTAAATAAAATATGAACATTAGGAAGTTAAATGTGTGCATGACACAGAGTAACCAGTGAAATGCACACTGAGATAAGATTAATTAGTAAAATGATGAGCGTTGATTTTACAGGAAAGCCGCCCGACTAGTTCTGGTTCTGGGAACCCTGACTGAACAGGTGGTCTGAGGGTTCAACACTCACAACTTTAACATGTGCTTTGGTCCAAAATCCATGAGGTTTTTGCAGAACATAAGATTTTAAACTCTAGTATTTTTAAAAACTGGCAACCAAACAGTGGAATACTCAATGTAATCTGCTGGGATTCCCGAAATAGAAAACCTTTTAACTGATTGTAATGTTTGTATAATTGTATTGAAATGAGTTTTCTTTTAAAGTTCTTCAAGGTGACATTTGTTGTGAATTGGCACTATTTAAATAAACGGAAGATGAATGTGCTGATGTATGGAGTGATGCATGAGGTAGGATTTTCCTTTCCCCAGCAGGAATAGAAAAGTAACATTATGGATGAGCTTCAGCTGCTTCGCCAATATTTTAAATTGTCTTTATTTTACTACATCCTCTAAAAATACCACAGTAGCCTAATTTAACTGATGGTGGGAATAATACCGTTCTAATATACTTGTATCAGAATCACCGATACCACGAACCGATACTTAAAATGTGGAAACTCTCCAATAATTTCACAGAAAATGTGTTTTTTTTAACTTGAAATTTTAGTTTTTGTGGTAGTTTTTATTGATATTTTTAAAATCTAATTCAACACTTATTGTAAGAAGCAGAGAAGTAAATAAACCCGGTCTTCCAATTCGGTTTCGTGTGTGTGTGTGTGTGTGTGTGTGTGTGTGTGTGTGGTATCTGTATTGGTACTGCATATCCGCTAGTTCATAGATCCAAGTATTGGTATTGGTCTGAAAAAAGTGGTATCTTAGTTTTTAGTGTTCCGATTTGATCCTTGTAACATTTGATTCAATTAATTTAAATCTATTGTCATCTCAGTGTCTAAGTAATGGCCTAAAACAAAAATTAATGTGTTTCAAATCATATATCAGTGGTTATGGTCAAATCCATAAAAATAGAAAAAAACATTTAAATTAATGAAAATACACAAAAAAACAAAAAAAAAAAGATCCGGGAATTAGACACACCTCCTTTCACTTACCTCAGGGAGAATCATGTCTGCAATTTTACAACTGGAATTCCTACAATCACAGCTGTGCAGGATAATGTTATGCTGATTGTCTGCTGAGTTTTTAATAACACTATGCGGCTGTTTGAATTTGACGAACATATTATTTATAACTAAATGCCTGGTCGGTAGATTGAACATATGGCCCAGTTCATGACAACCACTATGCAGCAGAATGCACGAATGTAATTGTAGTATTTATATTTGGACTTCACACAATTAGTGTAGTCTACCAATAAGTGCAATTGCTGCGTAATCACTCAGCTTCTTATTTTTATTCTCAGTTCAGAGACTGTTGGTTGTGTATTCATTTGTACAAAGCTCTGAAAATCTGAAAATGTGGTTGAAATTAATAGTTTTACAATCTCACCAGACTGGACTGCCGGTGTCATCCGTGTCCAAAATGTGCGCCATTTTCCCAATCTCAAACTTTGCGTAAAAAGTGGGTTAATGCAGTCTTCAGAACCTGTTTTGTCCGTAAGCAAGCTTTATGAATGACTGACCTGATCAAAATTCCCTGCTGGTAACTTCAAACTGTGTGGAAAAGCCTGGGATAGTTGATCCAGAATCACTTTACAAACAAACTGAGTTCCATCACTGTGCCATACTGGGTAAGTATAACATGCTTATCCTAGAAAACCTCATACTATATTCCGACATGCGCCAAATACATAAAATCCTTCACAATGCTGCTCCACCACCTCTGAAAAAAATTTGTCCACTAATGCTCTGAACAAATAGGCAGAGCCACCAGATCAAGTCTCCCAAATCGGGAGACCGCATTTGCACAATCAGCTTTTTCTTTTAGAGCAACTAAAGCCTGGAACACTCCTCCCAGTTATCTAAAAAGTGTTACAGAGTTCCATACTTTCTCACATGAAGTGAAGAAAGATTTTAAGTAATCAGTGTCCACACTGATTATTCTCTGTGCATACACGTGTACATTCATATTATTTTATCCTATCTTATTTCTTCTCACCTTCCCAGGGACTACAGATGGAAATGAGCTCTTAGCTATAATTTGGTATAAGCCATCTTTTTACTTTTTGTAACTAATTAACCTTGTACATGGTCCCTGTCTAAAATAAACTAAACTTTGGAGGAACAAGAAATCCCTTCTGGTATGGAAACAGATTAGGATTCCCCAGTGAGCTGATGGGGTATCACTGATCCAGAAGGGGAAAAAAACGTATAAACACACTTTCAATATCTAAGGGTCTTTTCAGCTAGATTGAAAAGGAAAAAAAAAAGACAAAAAATGATCAAAAACGTTTATTTAGGAATCCTCATCAGAGAAAGTGTCACGAGGCTAATGATTATACATGGGATTGTTGAGTAATCAGGCCCAATCTGATGCACTCTATTCATCAAAAGCATTAACTTTATTAACATTCCCACAATATGTTGACTTATGATCTGACGAACACATTTTATTCTTACAAAGCATTAAAGAAATATTTATTTAAAGTAAGGGAGACTTATAAAAAATAAAACTGTATGATGACAATCCATTTCTGAAGAGACATTTCACTAAAAATGCAATCAGTGAAAAAAACACCACCACCTGAGAATCGTGCAAAAACAAACCGTCTCCATCCTGATCACTAAACGACGTCATACAAAGATGCGCCCAAAACATGGCAGCTGCTGCTCTCCTTAAAAAAGATGCTCACAGCGTTTTGCTTTTCATATATACAATCTTAATTGTAGCGTTTTCCAGCTGTTTGAGTCCAGGATGCCTCAAAGAGTCAGCGTTTTTAAGTTCAGCAGCAAAACAGTGTAGGTTAAAGCAGCAGATCATTTCAGTTTGGTAAATGTTTCACCCTGTAACCCAAAGCTTTCACCTCGTTGGATATTAAATCTCAAAAGGCCAGAAAACAACACGATCCCCCAACCTCAACTCAAACCTTAAAGTCTACAGTCTCTTTATTTTTTTAAAACAATCAAATGGCACAGGAAGACGCGGGGAGAGCAAAATCTGAGATCAAAACGACAGGAAGGAAATAGAGAAAGAGCACGAGTGACTTTATGGCAACAAATCAATTCAAAGTGCAACTGATGTGATTATGAGCGATTGGCAGACAACGTCCGACACCTGCTACTGAGACACTCAGGCAAGGGAGAACTTCATGATTGGTGGTTGGAGGAGGGAGGGACAGACATTTAAAACCACAACATGTCAGTTATACAGAGAGGTTCTGGGAGTGAATAAGAGTCCAGCTGTGTGGATGAAGACCCCGAAAGAGCTGGTTCTGTGTGGTAGTGTTATCAGTCATTGCTGTGGCTCAGGAGACGGGCCGCTCTGAAGAATCTCTTGCTCTCTCATCCGTCAGAGGCGTGGAGGCGCGTCCTCTCGTGCTGCTCAGTTTCCAGTGTACAGATCCACGGTGCTAGAGCTCAGGCCTCGGCTCTGCTTAAAGTTCCCGCCTCCTCGGGTCTGACAGACGGACGCAGACACATGGGATGGAGGATTAGAGGAAGGGGGAAGATGAGTTAATGTAACACCCGACTGGAAATATACACAGACTATCAAAAGTATGTATTTCAATTCAACCATTGTGCATTTTTCTGTACAGAAACAACATTTAATGTATCCTAAATGATCCAAGGTTTTTAAAATTTGGTAAAAATAATGTGGAACATATGAAAAGTATACAGCTAACGTTACTCTGATACCCTTAAACTAAGTTAATCAACGCAAAGAAAGCAGTCGGAGAGTCTGGCCTATTCACAGGTGAAAGCCACAAGAGATTCTGGTTGTAGTTTGTCTCCAACAACAACACAGGAAACAGAGCAAACATGTGGGACAAGCCAACTGGTGGTAGTAGCGTCAGAGTGGATGGGAACATGGATTGAGGTTAATATGGGGCGATCACAGAAGAAAACCTCTTAGAGGTTCACTTTCCACCAGAGCTGCTATGAAATAGTGACACATTCCCGACCTAGTCACAGTGGGAACACTTTTAGTGAAGACAATCGAAGGCAAAAATGTTATAATTAGTAGAGATATACCAAAAAACACTGCTGGAATCACTGAGAAATTTAGTTAAAACTAACTCTGGCCTCCTGGATAGTTCTGATAAATGCTCCTCTTGGCCTGCAGGTTCAGAAATTCTTGCACTTTTATTTTTGCACTTTGTAAGGGGATTAGAGAAAATGAGGGTGAAAAATTCCTACCAAAGGTTTTATGTTTTTAGTTGGGGAACATGCATTATTTTCCTTCCACTTCACAATCCTGCTACATAAAATCCCAGTAAGACGCACAGAAAGTCGTAATGTGGCAAAATTCAGGCAGAAAAGGAGATAAAATAGATGTCAAATATCAACTTCCTCACCTGGAACGAGTCGTCACTTGTTCTGTTCAGGTAATTCAGCGAAGCAGCTCTCTTCATGCTGGGAGAGGAACAAGATCGATGTTTATATAGTGTCTCACATATCTGGCTATTTCACCAAAATAAAAACAGGTAGGAGATGATGCCACAATCTGAGCTGTAACTGGAAACTTTCCCAAACGTTTTTGGCATTTAAAGCTTGAGTTCAAACAGCATTTTTTTATTCTTTGTTAATTACTTGGTGTTGCGAGGTTCAGGTGGTACATTGCCCTGAAGTTTCTTCACCAGCATCTCGCTGCTGCGCCGCAAGACGTCTCTGAGCTTCCCCAGAGAACCGCTGCGCTGCAGAGCTCCGCTGCCGTCCTGCAGACACACACACACACGTCAAGCTCAGACGTTCACTGACAGGGAGCTGGTAATTTTTCACTAACAGAGAGACACGTATTTGTAATTTGGTCACTTTATGTACATCTTTACATCCCAATATTTGATTTGTAACACGGCAAAAGCATGCTTTCGTGAACATCTGCTACAGGACAGCTGCTGCCGTGCAAATGTGCTTCAGTTACACAGCACAAGATGTGGAAAGGGAAAAATGAGGCAAAGATCAGGTGAATTAAATCAGGCTGCTGCTGTGATGCTCAGAAAAAAAAAAGTGTCTTTACAGAAAATAGAGCTTAACTGAACTAAAAACAGAGGCAGGTAAAGTAATGATCAAGGCAGGCTTAGCAAAGGTCAACAAACCCTGGTTTGGTCCATTGATAAAATAGGAGATGTAAAGCATCATCATGGGTGTAGCAGCTAAAAGTAGCTCCCTATATATTAATTGGATCCTGGTAAAGATGTGTAAAAAGACTACATAAATTATTTGTTGCAGTAGCATGATTTAAAAAAAAAAAAAGCCAAAAGCCTGTGAGGCTTTAAACAGGGATGTCTGGATAAGAAAGCTATCCAATCGAAGCACTTTTTGAAGGATTGGTGTTCGAGGCTTTAATGAAATTGTTCCCAATACATGCAGCCAGTCTAACATCTTTGAATTCTTTAATTTAATCCTGAAGTTATATTTTTCGCACAGACCTTTATTTTGTTTTTAACTGCATTTTTGTGTCTTGTGCATGGTATGCAAATTGTCCGTTTCGATCAAACAAATCTGAGTTTTCTCTAACAACCCATATTTTTCTTCCTTTAAAAATTCTAATATCATGAAAGAGAGACCATATGATCCCTGCTTAAGTTGCCTTCATCATGTGACCCTCTCTGCTTTATGACCCAAGACGCGCATAGACAGCTGGCTGTCCAGAGAGCAGCTGGAACAGCAGTCATTAAAACTGGTTGTGTGAAGAAAGCAAAAACTGGAGGACAGTTCAATTGTTCTCTGCTGACTTGTCAACGAATCCTATCAAAACAGAGTAAACATGCTAATGTTAGCCTAGCTCTTCAGCCGTTAATTGGGAAAATATCGTCAGTGGAGGGGAGATGTGAGTTTATGGAAGACTGCACTGCTTCAAAGAATGTGCAGCCAGTTATGTCTGTATTGGATTCATTTTAGTAGCAACATATCAGCATGTCCTACCGACACGCAGACTCAGACACGAGTTAGGGCCTAATACTAAGGAAATGAAGTGGGTGTTTTTAACTGGGCTTTTAAACAAATACCTGATTTTAAATAACCAATTAGTAGCATGGATATAAAAAACATGCTGTAACATTCCTGCTTCATCTTTTTGTAACCTCCCTTACTATCCTCCTCCAAACTTGGGCCCTCTGGAGCGTGGAAGTAAATTAGTTTGTCCCCCATGCAATATTGTGGTTGAACACAAACGAAAAAAACTGTCCATAAAAAAAAAAAAAGTCTCCTTTTCAATTTTACGCATGGTACAGATTACAGGTAAGAAAACAATACATGAAAAAAACATTCCCATGAGAGCATCAGAGCGTTGTCTCAGACCTATTCGCTGCTCTCAATACACCTCGCTATCCAGGGGCTGACAAATTAAAGAGCCCAGTCTTGTGCCAGTCGCTACTGCAAAAGTGGGATGCTGCCTCCTGCAGATGCTTCAGAGACTCTCCAACTTCCGATCTCTTCAATTAAAGTATTGTTGAAATTGAGTTGTTGCCTGTCATTTTTAAAAACAACGGGTAACAAAAGGATACTAAGTTTTCATCAGCTTACAGGTTTTTTACTATTTTAACTATTATTTATTCCTGCATCATTTTATTTTGTACAGAGATGCTGAGAATGCAAGTTTGATTGGGTTTTGAACTTTGAACAATTTGAACTTCTGAATTTTCACGTCTTAAAGTTGATCTTTTATTATTATTCTATAATGTTCACAGACTTTAAAAAGTTTATTTTATTGCAACCCACCATGTAAGATTTTTTTTAAATCTAAGCATTTGTGCACTTATTTTGTTTTGTGGCAGAATTGTATTAGTTTTTGTATTTTATTTTTAGAATAAATATTTTAATGTATCGTTGTATTATTGACAAGGTTAGATGACATTGAGAAATATTCTGTATTTGTCAAAGGCTCAGAAAAAAACACTTATTGTTTTTGTATCCCAAAGTTCTAAGAACCTGGCATTGATATATATATATATATTTTTCAAGCAATTAGCTATTACTTGAACTGTGAAGTTCTGGATGTGTTCTTCCACTGTACTTACTTAATCATTTTTAGAATTTTAGAAAGTAACAGTTTAATGAATAAACAGAATGATATTAAGTGATTTGGTGAAAAATAAAAGATCAAATAAAAACAAAAACTTTTGTTAACATTAGATATTTTAGGCCGTTAGAGAAAAACTGATCAGCAGGCGATATATCTTTAGCCATCGTCTTTATAATGACAAGACAGAGTCATATACAGTATCGTAGGATATTTCTAAAATATATTTTACATAATTATCAAAAATAAAATAAAAAAAAAAGAATGTGAGAACTGACACCAGAGGTGGCTAAAATCCCTTAAAAAATGTGATATTCTGTGGTATTTGTTATAACGATGAAAGTTATTCCTAGCATCTTTTTTAGTTAACCATCACAACCCCCAAAACACAAATACTGCTTTTAAGAATTTTTTTTTTTTTTTTAAAGGACCTCTTTAGTTATATTAGAGAAGAGTGACTTTATCACTAATCTGCACAAACTAACTGTTTTTAATCCTATTTTTAAATTATTTTTTTGTACTTTCTCAAGAAAAACTGTGGGGAGAATAGCTAGAATTACAATCCAGCCAATCTTGCCACTCTTGGGAGTGTATTCATTGTGACATGAACAAATAAATAATAAAAAATATAAATTAGATAAATGCCCACAGAATGGTATGTTCTCTGGTCTTTTCTATTTTTAAGTACAGGTCCTTCTCAAAAAATTAGCATTTTGTAAAAAAGTTAATTATTTTCTGTAATGTACTGATAAACATTAGACTTTCATATATTCTAGATTCATTACACACAACTGAAGTAGTTCAAGCCTTTTATTGTTTTAATATTGATGATTTTGGCAAAAAAGTAAAGAGAAAACAAAAATCTAAAATAATTTGCATATCATGAAAAGGTTCTCTTAACGAGCTATTAACCTCTTCATCTGAATCAACTAATTAACTCTAAACACCTGCAAAAAATTCCTGAGGCTTTTAAAAACTCCCAGCCGGGTTCATTACTCAAAACCGCAAGACTGTATCAAGGCACCTCAGTGGGAAGTCTGTGGGAAGGAAAAAGTGTGACAGAAAACGCTGCACAACCAGAAGAGGTGACCGGACCCTGAGGAAGATTGTGGAGAAGGACCGATTCCAGACCTTGGGGGACCTGAGGAAGTAGTGGACTGAGTCTGGAGTAGAAACATCCAGAGCCACCGTGCACAGGCGTGTGCAGGAAATGGGAAACAGCGGCAGAAGCGCCTGACCTGGGCTACAGAGAAGCAGCACTGGACTGTTGCTCAGTGGTCCAAAGTACTTTTTTAGGATGAAAGCAAATTTCGCATGTCATTCGGAAAACAAGGTGCCAGAGTCTGGAGGAAGACTGGGGAGAAAGAAATGCCGAAATGCCTGAAGTCCAGTGTCAAGTACCCACAGTCAGTGATGGTCTGGGGTGCCATGTCAGATGCTGGTGTTGGTCCACTGTGTTTTATTGATGGCAGGATCAATGCAGCTAGCTATCATGAGATTTTGGAGCACTTCATGCTTCCATCTGCTGAAAAGCTTTATGGAGATGAAGATTTCATTTTTCAGCACGACCTTGCACCTGCTCACAGTGCCAAAACCACTGCTAAATGGTTTACTGACCATGGTATTACTGTAGTTAATTGGCCTACCAACTCTCCTGACCTGAAACCCGTAGAAAATCTGTGGGATATTGTGAAGAGAAAGTTGAGAAACGTAAGACCCAACACTCTGGATGAGCTTAAGGCCGCCATCGAAGCATCCTGGGCCTCCATAACAACTCAGCAGTGCCACAGGCTGATTGCCTCCATGCCACGCCGCATTGAAGCAGTCATTTCTGCAAAAGGATTCCCGACCAAGTATTGAGTGTATAACTGAATATTATTATTTGAAGCTTGACTGTTTTTGTGTTAAAAACACTTTTCTTTTATTGGTTGGATGAAATATGCAAATTTTTTGAGATAGGAATTTTTGGTTTTCTTTACTTTTTTTCCAAAATCATCAATATTAAAACAATAAAAGGCTTGAATTGCTTCAGTTGTGTGTAATGAATCTAGAATATATGAAAGTCTAATGTTTATCAGTACATTACAGAAAACAATTAACTTTATCACAATACGCTAATTTTTTGAGAAGGACCTGTAGTTCTGTTTAGTTTCCATAGATAGATATATCGATGGATGCAAATTCTTTCCAATGTGAAGCATTGCAGAGAACATTTTATTTTTAAGCCTTTGCACACTTATCCTGCAGCAACAAAACTGGTTAATTAAGGGATCAAGTAAAGCAAATTGTGATTTTTTTTTAAACAGTACAGAAAAAAACAGCTTTATGCAAGTTGCAATAGTCCGATTTTTCAACCCCCTCATTTAAACCCAGACTATCAAACGGTGATGTAGTGCAGGAGCGTCGCCAGCAGGGGTGTTGTGTGTATCCTCAACAAGCCAGTCCCCACAGTGGAGTCTTTCAGGTTCCTAGGATCCACCATCACACGGGACCTGAAGTGGACCTCACACATCAACATAATAAGGAAAAAGGCCCAGCAAAGGCTGTACCTTCTGCGTCAGCTCAGGAAGTTCAACCTGCCCCAGGAGCTGCTGATCATCTTCTACACAGCAATAGTCCAGTCTGTCCTGACCTCATCCATCTCTGTCTGGTTCGGATCCGTCACCAGGCAAGACAAGGACAGACTGCAGAGAACAGTCAGGACTGCAGAGAGGATCATAGGAACCGATCTTCCCTCCATTCAGGACCTATTCCGGGCCAGGGTCAGGAAGCGGGCCAGGAAAATCACCTCTGACCCCTCACACCCTGGCCACAATCTGTTTAGGCTCCTCCCCTCAGGTCGGCGTTACAGAGCGTTGTACGCCAAAACCACCCGACACAAAAACAGTTTTTTCCCCCAGGCTGTCGCTCTGACGAACTCTGTCTAGTCACAGTGTGTGAGTGCACTCACATAACAATAAACTATAACTCTGCACTTCTGTACATACTCACTGTAAAATAACCCCGGCTTGGTGTATATATTATCCTTTATTATTTACGATCTGATATTTATTTGTATTTTTACTTATTTTTGTTCTTATTTTTCTTTTTTTTCTTTTTTTATTTCACTTATTCAAGTTCTGTACTGGAGAAAAAAGTTTGCCGGAGTCAAATTCCTTGTATGTGACATACTTGGCCAATAAACTGATTCTGATTCTGATTCTGAAAGATGGATTCTTGCTTTGTAGCTCACATTGATGTTTTCGTCCAAAGCAGACAAAGACACAACGTTCACAAATGAAAAACTTTATTTGAGAATACCAACAAGTGTAGATGCATTAATCATCACAATGCAGAATGGTGACTATATAGATATAATGCAGTCCTACATACTAAGATAATGCTTATAGAGCTTATGGTTTTTGTTCTTTCACAAACAGAAACAGAAGTGCCACTCTATATGTTGAGAATAGACAGTTCAATAAATAAGCAAGCATTCCACTAATAACAACATCATAACTGTGAACAATATTATTTTTTTGTTAAAGAGTTGCATTAGATGTATAGTTGTACTCAATGGAAAGGAATGAAGAATCAAGGCATGTAGCACACTGAAAAGCCATAGAGCGAATGCAATTGTCAAATCTAGGAATACAGCCTACAGTTACACTTCCAGGGTGTTAAGATCATTTACATTTGGTTCGCGTAAACCGTGAGGAGACACTCGCATTGAACGTCTGGTGCAAAAAAAAAAAGCAACAAAACCCCCCAAAAAACAGGATTCACCAAAGTTACAATATTTAAGCTGCATGAGAACTAATTTGTGTTCAAATTACAGTTTACATAGGCGGATTGGTTCACTGTGACTGCACCACTGAAACACACACTCACACACATTCACACTGACGTCTGTTAGGTTACAGCATCAGGTTGAACCTTCAACGTCATCTGATCAAAGCAGGTCTGGGTATTTAACATGCTAAGGTAACATCTAGGCTCTCTGAACGCTCCAGTTGGTCTCTGCTCTGAATGTCAAACACACAGTTCTGGTCAGAAGTTTGCGTACACCCATCCTCAGCATCAATATATAATCCTGAGAAATTAATGATTCAATTAAAGTCTGGGGTTTGGGTATTTTTCTATTAACCCAATTTGAAATGTGTAGTTTGCAATAGAGAAGTGTAATTCAGATGTTTTTAGTTTTTCACTTATGGCTGTTTGTTTTCTTCTGGTCTGAGCATTTCTCTATGCGCATCCTATAAGTCTGTCGACCGATTCCATCGTACTTCTGTTGAGGAGACATTTCTGTTAAATTGGGATTTAAAGTTAGGATATGGAACATGAGCATGGTAGCGACATCTAGTTTATCTAGGTTGTAGTTACAACAATAAAACCGTCATTCCAGCTGTTGGGTTGCCTGGTTTGTAGCCGATACGCCCAGTGACCAGCCTGAAATGTGTCCAGTGAGGAATGTATTTTAGAGGAGTTTAACTAACAGCTAACGTTAGCAAAGTTAGCTTACCGATCCAGGAGTAAAGTTTTTGATGCCATGGTAATGTTTCATGTGTGTCCATCTAGTGTAGGCTTCACCTAAAACCGCTCTAGTTTCTGTTCTCAACGAAACTAGAGTAACGATATATCCAGGGATCTGAATAAGTTGTTTGACTTGCTAAGACCACAACACAGAGACCGTATCTGTCAACCCACAATGGCGGCCGCTACTGGCTGGTAGAGGTAAATATAACGTCATTGTCGTGGCAATAAAAATGCACATTATGTTGTATTTTTATTCTGCACCCCTCCTAACACCCTGTGAAGGTATTTTTTTTTTTTTAAATGTAGCTTTTTATGAAATCTTTCCATATTCAACCTTTAACTAGCTATCCCCCGTCATATCTAGTAAAAACAAAGCCTTCTGTGAGTAATATTTTGACAGCATTGTGTTGGACTGGAAGGACAGATGTCATAGCAGCAAGGTATTTACACATTCTGATCTAGTGAGACCGATGCATGCGTCACTCAGTAGGTTAAGATGCATATCTAAATCAAATTATTGAATGACGTGCATTCGACTCAACGACGCTCGGTGGCGATGTGTGGCCCTTCGTGTTAGCCTGCCTCCGGTTAGAATCGAGCGGCACACTGACTGTAAACAGAGGCTGGGGGCAGCGAAGCAGAAGGAGTAAAAGCAGGATTTGTACAATCGCAATGCACCGTCTCTTCGTCAGTGTAATACTGCACTGATCAGCCACTTACGTTAGTCTTGGACATCATATTCTTCTACTACTGCGTTGCTGTTGATTCGTGCTGCCGCTGCTCATCACTTCTAGAGCGGGTGCGGAATTCGTCGCAGGGAAAATCCATTTCCGATCGCATTACCTGGGTGCCTTAGTCAGATTCAATCCAGCTCGGTTTGACTTCGGTTGGACTAAGGCAGTAGTTCGGCTTTCTCTTTGCTGCATGTAAACGCATCGACTATCAATCTATCAGAGTGACGTGGAGCTCCTTTAAAGGGAGCAGACACTAGGAAGGAAGGTAACACACTGAAATAGATAAAGATTCAAATACTATATAATGTTTTAGAATAGACGGGTTGGGGATGGTTCAAGTGATTCCACTGTTTGCTACATGTTAATTAATATGCAACATTAAATATCAAAAACACCTGAAGGACGGTCAGTAGTTTGTTTGAGAATCTATTTTTTTCTATGATAGCTACCACACACTGTATAATGGTACATTAATATGTTTCTTTTTAGATACAAGTAGATCTTTTTATAGCATTATTTTCTGTAATTTCGAGAAGGTCGTAACAAACAGAAAGTTCTTCAAAAAACCCAGATCTGTGCTGAGAAAACCAGCGATCTTACTGGACAGTTCTGCAAGGCACAGTGGGAAAATAGTCCACTACTATAGAGCTGGAAAAAAAATGAAGCATGGTGGGGGTGTATGTATACATCTGAACCTGTATTCTTCAAGGAGAATGTACAAATCAAACTTGTGCACGTTGTAGAAATCCCAGACGAGTGTTTGTGAACTTCACACCAGAACCGTATCATAGCGGAGCTGAGCCTTGGTGAACGCCATAAAAACCACGGATGCTGCAGCTGGCGAGAGCACTCAGATCATATTACCATGGCAACAGCAGCAAAAGTTCTCTCGTTACCGACAGGCAACGCACACAATCGCCTTCATAATGGGCCAAACGTATCAAAAGCCTTTTTAAAAAATGTAAACAATAACGTTACAAAAGAAGCAACATCAGCCAACTCAAAAAGAAAAGAAAAATGGCAAAGATCACTTCTGTCTTTTCGAACCAGCAAGGCTGCAGAACCTTCAATGGGGATCATACAGTACCATTTATGAAGCAGGTGTTAGTTTAAAAAAAAACAACAAAGTGGCAAAATCCAGGCACCGAGATGGCGGCTAAACTTTTAGACTTCAACAATTTCTTGTTAAGATCATGCAGATAAAGTGTAGAAATTATTCTAACACGGTAACTCTAAACATCTCGTCTCCCCTCCTTCAGCTTCACAAACTAGATAAATAAATCTACTATGCCCACAATAAAAAGTATAAATAAATTCTGCAGAGAGGGGGAAAGCAAAACACACGTACAAGTGACGTCCTCACACGGATAGATTACACACACTCGCATAAAAGCTTCGTCTAACGTCAAGTGAGGGAAAGAGCTGAAAGAGAGACTTCAGACATTGGTTAGTGACAGGAAAGGGTGAGAAGACCAAACGTCCCAGCAGTTGCCAGTTGAGCAGGGAAGAATGATGACAACCAGGAGAGAGAGAGAGGGAGGGGGCTTTCTGAGTCTCTGCTGCATGGGAGAGAAGGGGGGGGCACCGGGGACGGCAGAGGAGCTGTTGGTTTGTAGGGACAAAGGAGCCCAGAGGGAACGACAACACACATCCCTTTGCTACTGTGTTGGGGGGAAGGACAGAAGCATGAAGGAATAATCTTGATGGCTTTTAGGCCTGATAAACGAGAGAGAGAGAGAGAGAGAGAGAGAGAGAGAGAGAGAGAAGAGAGACAAAAACAAGGACAAAAACAAGGGCAAACATTGTAAGATTAAAAGCTACAAGTTGGGCTTCCTACGCTAGACCTCCCTGTCTTCTGATAAATCTGAGCTGCATCTCTTTGCTTCACTGATACTCAGTCGTCTTACAGATTTTTACGCATCAAACACATTTCCAGGCTCAAATTTTCCAGATTTCACACCTCATATTTAAAACAACAACAAAAAAAAAAATCTAAAGATTAGGGGGAGAAACATCTAACCGAGATTTTTTGTACACGTATAATTGAAACACCATTAAAAATAAAGGATAGAAAACTGTAAAATATCTACATGATTAATCTCAGAGCCCAACTTTGTCCCACAAAGTTGGGATATATAAGTCAGATATTTAAAACTAATTTCTTAATCTAATTTATCTAATTTAGTTTTTTTGTCTTAAACCAAGCAGGTCGAAAAAGGCTCGGAGTTATTTCTCCAATTTGTCGACCTGTACCCTATTTCAGACCTACATCCTTCCCTATGTTTAATACCTGTGATTGTTTTTGTTGTTGTAGCGAAGCATTGGCAAGAATTATGGCGATAGGAAAGCTCACGTCACTTAAAACTCAATTTAGTTGTATCTGTAGTTTGAGATAATCACATCAAAAAACGAGCCAAACAAAGTGACCTCCTGCTGCAACGTATTATTTATTAGCTACATAAGTAATAATTTTCTTAGTTTAGATTAGGAGCACATTTAATTATTTCCTAATGTATGTGTCAACAAAACATCTTGTGGTGGATTCGTTCATTTAATTTTCACCACGTCCCTGGAATAAAACGGACTGGCACCAGATTAAAAGATAAAGAAGCCGTGGTGCTGAAACTAATTTAGTTGGTGGTTGGTGTCCCTGATCATGCTACCACCACCTAAAATATGAACTGGTGCAAAAATTGCTCCTCAAATCTAGATTTAGAAAATATAAAAGTAAAAAACGCAAGAAAAAGGCATATTAAAGCAATATTTATCGTTTTGGAGAACAAATGACCTGCACATGCAGGCTGGACACACTAATGTTTATTCACACGCGTTATTGTCTAAAGTTAATATAGAGGGTGGTGTTTTATTTTCAGAGCCTGATTCGGTTTTGTGAGACTCAGATTTTAAGACAGAAAAACCTAATGAGTTTGAAATGTTCTTAACCTTCACTTAGAGAAATATGGCAACACATTGAGATAAAAGCTTCTTGTATGGAAGAAATATGGTTTCATTAGAATCAGACATTTTTTTAGATATTCAATTTCTTACATTGGAATTTTACCCTGTACAAGTATTTATATCAATTCTGTGTATAACTTTTTTCACACGCAGAGGAGGAGAGTGAATTTGTGCAAGTTGAAATTGAAGTAAGACGAAATTCAGATACATAATTGCACAGGATACAAATTCTATTTAAAAAAGGTTTTATCCTAATGAGACCATTTTTCTTCCGTACATATAGCCCATCAAAACTAAAATATACTAAAAGTACATTTTACAATACTTTAAGATCATGCAAGAACTTATTTACATAGGGCTACATTTGTGGGGTGTGAAAATGCCGCAGCATAGCAGCTGCATTTCATTATAAAAAATTGAAGTCAACCAAGAAGCTGCAGTCAGATCGGTGATGCAGTCTTTGTGACTCAGCTCTTTTTAATTCTCCTTGGGTACTGGAAAGCCTGAATTCGACACAGAGCACACAGCAACTGACTATGCACTGCAGAGGTAGCACTTAATGCACCAAATAGTCTGATGTTATTTTAATAAAACCTCATTTAACCAAATAAACTATCCTAATCTCTTTAAATCCTAAGAATAATACTGAGCTACGTTCCATCACTGTAAGAGATGACTAATAAAGTCCTTTTCATTACATCACTTCACCCAGATTTGTTTTCTTTAACAGGTGGAGTACAATCCACTGATGGCCAGGGGGGGGGATAGTTGATTGGCAGGCTGATTGGTTGTCATGGCAAGAGAAATCAACACAGAAACATGTTAGCGGTGAATAAGGGAGGGGAAAAGCCAAAAAATAAATAAATAAAAGAAAAAGGGGAAGGGGGTGTTTCTAAAGCGGTGCTTTAAATGTAAGAACACAAACATCTGCAGGCACACGTACAATGTTCACAGGTCTAATCATGCTTTTAACGAGACATAAAACTGAACAAACCCAAGACAGAACAACGAACTTGAAGCGAACCAGCTGTAATCTTATCTGGGTCAGCAACCTGAACGCCAAACTGGTTCGACACGGATTTAATTAGCTTCTGGGGGGGGCATAATTAAATCATGTTGCACAAAGTAACAAGAGAACCTCGATGAGCCTCAGCTGAGCTCACAGAATCCTTTGAAAGTTGTTGGGTTTTTTTTACAGGCTTTTTCATTTAAACCCAAACTAGCTGAGCGCTATTCAATGGTTTAAAATGTAAATAAATATATGGGTGGATGGAAGTTATGAACATTTTGAGTAAACAGGTCAAGATTTCAGACAGGATGAGCAAACAGCAATAGAGGACTGTTTTTTTTTTCTTTGTATGAATGCATTTTTCCCCTCCCTTGACAATGAACTGCACTGCTGCATGAAAACGCATGCTGTTAGATCTGCTGCTGATAGACTTATTAGCAAGGAAGGATGCATACGAAGCCTTAAAGTAATCTTTCATTGCAACAGGATAATCTCACATTGAAAATGTAAAAAAATATATATATCAAACCTTATTTGAGAGCATTTATTAAGTCATCATTATTATGATAGTTCTTAGAACCATCTTCTTAGAATTTTGTTCTTATAACTATCCTCGTCAGGGGAACCCTTTGAGATTCCTTTCGTGCAGGAATGAGGAACCTTGACAGAGACCAATCGACTAGCAGGCATCTGCAGGACATTATGAGATGCTAAGGAAGTAGCCGGACTATTTCAGTCAGCTGTTCTGGAGCAGAGACTCGCACTTAAATAATTGGAAGTTGTTGTTTTTTAAAGTGAAAAACTGAAACAAGGTCCATATTTGGTCCTTCAGGAGGATAATAAACCAAAACCTGGAGCCAAATACAGGCAGCGTCAAAAATCAGCCTGCTCCCATGTTCATCTCAAACATATGTGGGGTAGACTGAAGAGAAGATGGCATAAGACAGGAAAGCATTTGCATTTGTCGCATAGTGGATCTATTTTGCTCAAGAGATATATCAAAATCAATAAATCCCATATCAGAAACACTTCTCCTAGAAGGAAATAAAGTGGAGTAGAGCTGGAACACGCATCCACAGGTAATGTTACTGATCTCCAACTGCTCTGCTGGTGCGTCGGTGTGTCAATTATTGGGCCACTCCTCCAAAAGTAAAAAAACGAAAGGCGGAGAACAGAAAACTGGTCATCCAGGAGGGCTTCAGAGTGGAGGTCTTTCTAATGGGGATGCTAAGTCACGCCATTCTACTTCTGGTCCATGGGTCCACTACTGCCAAAAAAATTTAATGAGAGTCAACGGAGTGATAAAAGTTATTTTCTGATCCAGTTTGAAATGCGCCGTGGATCGAACATATGATTTTAAAAACTAATTTTGATGCAGATAAAACACTTATTTTCGACTGGAGGCAAAAGTTACCTTAGGTTTTGTGTGAAAACATTTAGCGGACTACAACTGCAGTAGAATAAGGGGAGCCAGGATTGTAGCCTCCAGGCCGAAGAAAGGAGTATTAAACACGGAGAAAACCTCTATAAATCTGATCATGTGGAAAGAAGCAGCTATGTCGGTGGACTAAGAACAAGCATGGAGGAGAAGCTCTACAAGCTCTAGGTGACTGTTTTATGTGCTATAGCTAGTGCTAGCTCCTGTTAGCCAAATGGCGTTCATATATGCCACTTCTGATTTGTAGGCATTTTAAATGTGATTTTTTTACAATCAAATAAATCCCAAATCACTGGACAAACACATTCGAAATGTACATCATTAGTTATCATTTAAAAAGTAAGTTCAACATATGTGTGATTCAGGACGTAAGACAAAGCGGACAAGAAAATAACTTATCGCTTCATTATTTTTTCGGTTTTGGGACCCATGGGAGGACCGGAAGGGGAGGAGACTTGGGCTCCCCAATTTCTTAGTATGTAATTATGCCAATGCAATTAAAGATTTCACACATCTTTACCAGGGGAGCTATCACATTCACACTTTAGGACGTAAACTACCCACATCTCTGGGGGAGTAAAAAGCAGCAGAGCTCAGGTCAACAGGTGTTTCTCAGCCGTGTGTGAAAGAGATGCGGTCCGTTAGTGAAGGTTAGGGGGTGAGAGGAACGTGCATGCCTGGCTGATGCAGCGTAAGGTGAGGCTGCAATCAAGTGAACAGAGAGGCACAAGCTCAGCCGAAGCGTCCCCGCTTCCATTACAAAGGAGGGGCTTTCTTCAGCCGCCTCGCATGCTCCACTGCTGCTTCCTAAACTGCAGGTTTTACCCTCCAAGCTCTTTAAAGCCCAAACTGTTGGCTGAAACAATCAACATACAGGGCGGTGCAGGAGGATCAACCATCCACCCTGTTGTTAGAGCGACTAACCTTGTTAGTTGTGGTTGCATAGGTGGGCGTGAGTATATATTATGTTGCCAAGACGACAGGGTCTGAGCGTGTGCCTTTGTCTGTTTCACTTGCAAAGAAGCCCAGCCAGCAAAAGGACAGACTCATTTAAAAACAACACGAGACATGAGCATGTAGCTTAAAGCAAACTGGGAGGCTAAAAACAAAAAGGTGAGCATGCCAAGACACTCAATCAGCTTTATAATACGAGGCTAACTCTCTGTATGCATGGAGTCCAAGGGCTGGTACAGACACAGATCACCGTTTTAAACACATTTACACTTCTTTATGTTTTGAATTATTTTGGGTTCAATCAGAGTTTAAGTTATTCATGCAGTCTCAAACACACGCACACAAGCCAGCTAATATCTGGAACGTTTGTCTCTTTTCAAGATGCAGAAAAGCCCGGAGGTTTTTTGGAAACCACTAGGAAGGTTTTTGCTTGTCTCTGATTGGTTCGATTTCTTCTCAACAATCAAGGATTACAGCAGTCGATACGTTTTAATCAGGGCTCATTCCAGGACACCGTTTTATCTCTTCCAAAAACCTGCTTCGATGTGTGTTTGGGATCGTCACCTTGTGTCACATCAACTACTCTGACCCAAAGCATCCTCTCAGATAAACATACTGGTTTTGATACTCAGGAGCAAACCAGAAACCACCAGAAACCGGAAGGTGAAGTTGAATGTCCGTGTCTGCAGTGACGCCAGATTGGACCACAATGGACTGAGACTGTTGGGGTTCCCTGGAGAATTTCAAACTAAGAGAGTTTTAATTAGCGGCAGCTTACCTACAGCTGAGAGGAAGCAGTCAGACTCATCAGGAAAGGCTCCTCATCCTAGTGCATGCGGTGGAGACATTAAAGTTCTCCCAGTGTCTCCAACCACCTGCATGAAGCTGTTGCTGAAGTGGAGCTCCTCCAGCGACAGACTGCTGCATACTGGGTGCATAAAGGAGCGTTTTCCTGGTCCTTCCTCTATAGTTTTTTATTTTATTTCTTGTATGTAGTCTGTTGTTGTTTTTTATGCACAATTATGCACCAACATTCAGTACATTTTTTTAAATGAGTCTACTCAGCTGCAGTAATAAAAACCGTACAGTGTGATTTTTCTCGTGTTGTAAATTTGCCTTTAATGTAGAGTCTTTTATTCCCATTCTATCCAATCATTTACCTTGGGCTGAATCTGCACGCTGCTGGTCTAAGATGTTTTTTTCATTTCATGGTTCCAGTTTCTAAAACTTTGTCAGGCGCTTTGCGTGAAATCAAGAAAAACAGAAGGAAAAAGTGGCGGTGAAGTTCTGTACCAGCCCTCGATCTGCCTGAAATCACCGACACCAGCTGGTTTTTCCAGACAGGCCGTGTGTTTACTCTACAACAGTGGGATTGTACTCACCCCGTTCCACTCCACGCCCATACTCACTTCCTCGCCGGTCTCAGAGCCGCTCTCGTACTTAACGCTGGTCAGGCTGTCTCTGCTCCTCCGCCTCTCGCCGTCTGCATCTTTCAGGATCTCCACCACACGCGTTTGGTGGATGGGATCGATGCCCTGTGCGAGTACAAAGGGAATTAGAGCCAGCACAGACGCAGACGTTAGCTTGTGGAAATGGGTGGGGGTAGAGCGTTTTATGGGAGAATTAAAGGGATTTCCAATTTCCTGCCCCTCCTGATGCAGTTACGTCACTGTTTCGGCAACAAACGAGTATTTTAAATGATTGTGAGATGGAAGTGATGTTAGATGGGAGAGGTGGAAGCTCTATAGGAGCAGACAGAGATTAACCACTTACTGTGTTGCTCTGGATCCATAGCAATGCAGGGAAAGGAGGGGAGAAATATCATGAGATTTGCTTTCCTAACATGATGGATATGTTTCAGAATTTTTAATGAACAGGAACTTAAGCAGCCAGCATGCAGAAATGGGCCTTTTCTAGTTAGCTGTCGCTGACCTGCTTGCGAGACCTCACGGCGCACTCTTCCAGTGTCTCAGCAGCCTCTAGTTTGCCTTGGCGGCGGTACAGGGCGCCAAGGTTCCTCAGGGTAGTGTTCACTGTAGGGCTGGAGGGAATGAGACCGAAATTTACTTTAAAAAGAAGCAAGAGGGTGAAAAAGAGACGGATAAAGGCCCAAAGATGTCATTAAGAACTTTCTCTGAATCAAAAGGGGCGCTGCATTTAGAGCCTGCATCAGGAGGCTTTATGACGAAGCCATAAAACACAGTTATCAGTGTCACCTGTTGACTTTGCAGGCCTTGTACCAGCCTCCATATTCTCCATATGGGGTGTTGTCTCTGTGCTTTCCCTGGAAGAAAATCAGGGAGGAAGAAAAACAAGAGACGCTGTAGTTGAAAGCTGATTAGTAGCATTTTTCTGTCTTAACACACAGATATCCTCTGGGGTCCGTTTAAAGTGATAGTCTGGACTTTTTTGATTTGAAAAAATGACCCAAGCTCCCTCCCCCTCCCTTTCTGATTGGTCATGAAGCCGCGCCTACTTTTCCGTGCACGCGCCAGGTCAATGGGCCAAGACGTGCGGAGGAGAGAGAGAAAACTACCAGAGTGTCAACAATGGAGTTATCGGAGGTTTTTTGGTGTTGATCCATGGCTGCGCTCGGGACTAATGGCGGAGGCTCCGTGAAAACAGAAAACTGAGCATGCGCGCAGTTACGAGCACACAGCGTTCGTGATGATTGACAGCCCTTGGCAACACTGGATAGGTTCAGGTGAACGGCACCATGTCTTTAGAGCCATATCTGAGATACGGGAAGGCGGGACTTACCTGTAATGTTATAATTCATAAAATGAATTATTTTATATCAACATTTAAGGCCAGTAGGTCAATTTAATACAATTCTTAAAATGTGTAATTCATTTAGAGATCCAGACTATCACTTTAATCTACCACACATGAACATTTGGTTTTTTGTTTGTTTTAGGGAAGGTTTCCTCACCTTGCTCATCTCCTCTCGTTCCTCTGCATGCATCCAGATGGGCTTGTTCTCAGCTGCAGGCAGACAGACAGACAGGAGAACGTTTCACAAGTAATGGAATACAAGATTTTAAAATAGGAAAAGACTGAATTGTACAACAAACTAAACAAGGATTTAAATATGATATTTGCAATTATATACAAGGAAATATGTAAAAAAGTATATCATGTTTGTGGAGATCTGCATCTTAATGAATGAATTTTTGAATATATATATATATATATATATATATATGTCTATATATAATAAAAAAACAACCACTCATACAACATGCAGTCCCTAGAAAAAGTTTTCATACCCCCTTAACTTTTAGTCCTTTTCATCACAATACAAGCACCATTTTTAATGTATTTCACTGGGATTTTGTGAGCGAACTCAACACAAAGTAGTGCATGATTTAAGTGGAAGAAACAATGCATTACTCGAGACATTTTCAGAGATTATAAAGTTGAAGATATGTGACGGAAGTCTAAGATTAAAGGGGTAAATTTAGAAGATGAGCATCTGGACATTTTCCACAGATTAAGGCTTTGATCTGGGCTCTGTTCCTGTATCAGAACGACTTCTCCTGGGTGCAGAAGGGAATCCAGAATATACGCCTGAGATAGAGAGGAAGAGGCTGTAACATGGATGCATGGAGTCAGCATCTGACAGTTGTTCTGGTACAGAAAAAAAGGAGTCCGGATCTACTCCTTACATGCTGGAAAATATCCAGATGCTCATCTTCTAAATTCACCACCTCAATCTGAGAGGACTTCTGTCACTTTCTGCCAAAAATGTCCAACTTTAAAATCTTAGTAAACTTATGGGGTTACAAATGGGTTTTTTTTTTTACAAATGCCAGAGAGCATTCAAGTTCTGAGACCATAAATTTAGGCCTTCAAATAGTGAAAATAGAAAAGAAAACGTGAAATTCTCACTAACCATATTTCCTCCTCAATGGCCAATTATGTTTTTTCACTTTCATAATAAAACTAATACTCCACGGTAGCGAACCACAACTTAGTGTTGATCTATTGTATAAAATCTCCATAAAATATATTGAAATTTACTCATGTACCATGACAAAACATTCAAAGGTTCAGGAGGAATTGATGCTTTTGCAACGCACTGTATTAAGTGAATGAATCCAACATTCCTCAAGTTTTACTACTTCATCCTTGAAGACTGAAAAGTTGAGCGCTGTTTGATGAAATCGACTTCTTAAGGAGAAGGTGAGAGGTTTTTCTCTAAAGAGATGTACAAAGCAGCAGACAAATGATTTCTGAGTTGTTTTAAGGCATTTTGTTCTTTGGGTGAAAGCTAAAACATCCCACGCTGCAAACAACATTACAGAAGTTTTTCCTCCAAAGGCAAATTTTACATTTCTTTCTAATTTTGATAAAGTTTATGCCTAACTGACTGGAACATAATCCACTTTCTGCCTGTCATTGAAACGAATTGACCCAGAATATCTGTACTGTGATCCAAGGCTGGCAGAACATTTGTATGCCCAACAGAACCGCCTCTCTGAGCTTCATCCTCCATCATCGGCTCTTACCATCAACTGATCCAAACTCCTTCTCGTGAGCACGGGTCAAAATCTCTTTGTAAAGAATCTCAGCCTCTTTGTATTTCCCCTGTTTGAGGAAGCAGGATGCCTAAAAGGAGAGCAGAAAATACATTTAAATGTGCATGCCATTTGCGACTGTTGACTCTACAACCCCCCGAGGAGAAGAATCTGTCTGCATATGAGTCACGTAGGAACAATACTGCAGCACACAGCCTGCCGTTCGCTGGAAGATTTTAATGATAGACAGAAAGAAAAGCGCTGGAGAGCAGAAGGTAGCAAACCGTCAGATAAAGGAAGTCAGCTGTCATAAAAATATTCTTAATAAAAGTTGAGATGAGAACTGCACTTTACTGAAGCCAAGGACACAATAAATAAAAGAAATGAGTGGACCACAATTTGAATAAGGAGGAAACTTTAAAAGTCATATTTCCTTCTCTCCACCTTGACGTAGACGAAGTGTCTACAGTGCTCAACATGAGCTTTTAGAGCAAACAGAGTTCTGAAAAAAGAAGAGCTAGAATGAATCTTTCTCTCACCAGGTTGTTCTTGGTTTTGGCCACGTTGGGATCGTCTGGCCCCAGCCTGCACTCGTAGATCTCCAGGGCACGGCAGTAGTAGTACTCCACCTCCTCGTATTTGCCCTGGTTCTGGCACAGCAGGGCTAGATTGTTCAGCTGCTTGGCCACATCCGGGTGTTCCTTTCCAAGGACCTGAAGGCAATCCACAACGAAATGTCTTAAATTAACCTTTTGTTTTATCAATGTTTCATAACTGCACAGAGAAACCAGCTAGCGAGAAAAACAGCTATTTCTTCATACAATGAAAGCAGCAGACTATCAGGTGAAGCTAAAGAAGAAAAAAAAACACTCTTCAGTGTGGAGGCTAACACTGAGCTATTTTAAGTTTGAAAAAAAAAAATGTATTGGAGGAACCAAAGAGAATGTAAGAAGCAAAGAATGAACCAAGATACTTCTTTGGTTCATTTAGGTTTAGGGAACACGAGCGAGAGCAAAACAGATAGCGGATAACAGGAAGGCTGAGTGTATTACTGCAACGTTGCTCTAGTATGATCTCCCTTCTCTAACTAAACATGCTGGTTTTAAAATGCATGTTGGCACGCTTTTGGAAATCTCAAGACTTAAGATAAGGATGTACCTTCCCCAAAGACATCCAGAGTGTTAGCATTAATGCTAACTGAGATAAATTACTAATCTAAGATGCTATAGACAGTTGTAAAATGTATCCCATAATCATTTGACCTTGGTTTTAAAACAGTAAAAACACATCTGCCCTAAATATAAAAACACTGACTGCTCATAGTAGAGCAGTTCCTAAAGAGAATCAGAATTAGTAAAGGTTAGTCAGAAATTTGTGACAGAACTCTGATTGGTGCCTTGGTGCTCTTGGCTCCTTTGCTATCTCCTCTGTTATCTCTAACCCTATTGTTGCACATCTTGGTGTCGTTTCATATTACTCGCTGCTAGAACCTAGAATACGTGATAAACCGCTGGCGGGTCCGTGTGCACACAGCAGTGCTCTCAGGCTCAGGGCTAACTTTCGCACTCTCCAGAGTTCAATAGTTGGTCGTGTCTCTAATCCATCTCCTGCCTCACTTCCCCAGTGCCCAGTATCCATTTTAAGTGGTGCTCTCAATTAAAACCCGAAATTCCCCCTCCGACCAGGGAACAGCCCCCGGTAGGAACGTCATGCTCAATTTAAAACGATAATTTTCTCTTTCCTCTATTTATAGATGACGTTCCAAAGCCCTGTGGTGAAACTTTCCCTTGCTGCGGACTGCGGTGCTGAAGCAGTCCAGGGATATGACCTACCTTTTCTCTGATCTCCAGAGCCCTCTTACAGAGAGGCTCGGCTTCCTTGTACTTCCCCCTCTTTCCGTACAACACGGCCAAGTTGTTCAGTGTTGCAGCAACCTGGACGCAAACAGAGACAGACAAGATAATTAGGGCCCTCGTTTGCTTCTTCCACTGTAGTCCAGAGAGCTACAAGGAGCTCAGCCAAGCTGGGCGCTCTGAAAGCTCAAACCTCCAAGGTGGTTAACACAAAAAGCGATGAACATATAAGGCCGACTGTAAAGCACAGAGCTGTAGCACTGTGTTTTATCAGTTTGCTTTGGGGCTTCAGAAGAGTTTCTGCAGAAAGCTAGACAATTCCTAAAATGTATTTTTTAAATTATTTTACCCTGCTTCTCGCCTTTTCTAATTGGTACTTTTACATATGCAGCTCAGTAAATGAGAATATCATGGAAAACTTGATAGTGAAACGCATAAATGGATTCATAACCATAAATCACAGCTAAAGAAAACTGAAGTTTTAGCTTGTTTGTTTGTTTCTTTTGAAGACAAATAAAAAAACAGGATTCTTCATAGATGAAGCTTAGCTTCTGAGTATTTTATTTCACCGCGCCTTTTTTCTTCCACTGAACTTTCCATGAATATACTTGGATACAACAAGAATCCTTTAACAGGCAAGTCGTAACATAAATATAAGGTTACACCCCTGTATCAAAACAGCCTTGCTTCTGCACTTCATTATATCACATTTCTTCCACCCACTAAACTTTCCATTAATATGGGTGAATACAGCACTCTAAAACAGCTGGCTTCATAAGCAGTGACCTTGTGTGATTTACCTTCCTCATCGCTGTCAAGTCAGCAATTTACCCTATGACTGTGGGAGCTATTACCTACATTTTCTGTATTAAAAATCTCTTTAAAAAAAACTATTTTATATTCTAATTTTCTGAGAAAATGAACCTTGGGATTTCAGTAGCTCTAAGCCCTAATTTTAAAAAGATCAACAGAAATAAGTGCTTGAAATATATCACTTTGTGTGAAATTCACCTATATCAGATATCAGTCCAGCAACTCTATGCATCTAGAGCTACTCTAGATGCATCCCTGCTCCAATAAACCTGAATCAAACAGCTGAATCACCCCAGTAATATTTCTTCAAGTTCTGTAGATTCCTGGACATAAGGAATGAATAGAGGAGTTTTGCAACAGGGATGCATCCAACTGGCTGCTCAGTTGCTCACAGACTTTAAGAGTTGGTAGACCCTCGCTTTAAATAATCGCTCGTCTGTGTGAGGATTGTGGATGCTGGAGCAGTGTTCCCTTCATGTCCACAGCTAAACGACCAGCAACCCGTACATTTCCAGGGGGGGGAAACAAATGACTGAGCAGGACGGCAAACATGTCAGAGAGCTGGTTTTGCCTCCCTGTTCACCAGTTACATAAAATAAACAATATGCAGGAACAGATGGCTGTGACCAGGCTGCTATACAAATAAAAAAAGAAGATGCTTACAGCTGGGTGGTCTTTTCCCAGGGTTTTCTCACGGATGGATAGTGCATCATTGAGCAGATGGGCTGCCTCTTTGTATTTGTTTTGATCCCTGCATGATTAAAACAAAAAGAAAGAAAACAAGACATGATCAAACCAATCAAACAAAAATGGAACTGACCACTAAGAATGAAAGAAACAAACGTTTGTTCTTTTTGACACTTGTTCTTAATTTGTCTAGTTTTGATTTTCTACCTATAGACCAAAGCCAGGATGTTGAGCATGGTGGCGACGTCGGGGTGGTCATGTCCAGATGTCTTCTCCAGGTCCTCCAGGGCTTGCTTGCAGAGGGGCACGGCCACCTCGTACCTGCCCTGAGAGGCGTACTGGATCACAAGGTTGTGCAGGGTTCTCAGGCGGGCCGGGATCTCATAGCCTCCCTGCTGGGCTGCAGCCACGGCAGCGCTGTTGTGCTGGTGCTGCACTGTGGGAGAAAAGGCCAAAGGTCACAAGATTGATTCGCTTAAATGTTTATTAGGAGAACATAAAGGCCATGTACACGTAGTTGTTTTTTTAAATATAATATTTTCCCCAGTTCCTTTAAAAAAAGAAAAATCTCCATCCACACATAACCGGATAAATGCGTTTTTTAGCAATTCATAGACATGGCAAACCTGTAGGGGGCAGTAGTTGTCCCAAATCCTCTCCTCTCAGAGTAACTTTCTACTCTCTTATGCGTTCAAACCGCCCCAAACGGCAGCGTCAGTTGCAGCAAGATTACATGTAAAGTCTACGGTAGAGTAGGTCAGAGGTCTGTCAGGGGTTCTGCTTTGCGTTGTGTCCATTGGCTCCGTCAGCTTCACTCGCCTTTCATACGGCAACGCAACAACGCAGAAGTTCAGCAAGTTGAACTTTTCACGGACCCAACGCTGTGCACCAACCAATCAGAGCGTCTCACTGTAGTGATGTCACTATACACGTATCATGAATGAAGTGGGATAAGAAAAAACATTTTCAACAATGGAAGACAAGCTGATCGTGGCCATCTGCAATCACAGAGAACTGTATGATCCGTCCTCGTCTTTGTATAGAGACAGGACTGTAAAGGAACTTGCTTGGATAAAGATCGCTGAAGAGATCGGGGTGTCGGGTAAGTTATCAAATCTTTTCTCAACTTAGTCACTGCCCGTGTCATTAGCCCCTGGAGCAAATGGTTAAACTCCCCAAACTCAGAACGCATCTGAATGCGGTGAACCCTCAAACGGCGCTGATGTAGCCAAAGTCTTCGTTATCTAGCTTTATTTAGCAAGTAAAGCCAAGCCACTTTCTCGATACTATCCGACATAGTTCAGAACGTACGGCAACAGAAGAAACCCCGCCCACACGTTCTTTTTTCCTCAGATGCAAGCGTTGCATACGTTTTAGGACATGCGTCAAACTTCATCCAACGGATGCGGTCTGAATGCAGCATAACTTCTGCATGCAGCAGCGACAGAGCTGGTTATCGATAATAATCGATAATACCATCATAGCTCTGAGGGCAAAAAGGCTGTTTCTGGGTGGAAACATGCTACAAAAGTGATGGAGCATTTTTTTGTCGCGGACAGTGACGGGACGGTACTTAAATCTAAGATTTCATCTGTCCACACGCAGACACTTAAAACAGAGATCTTACCTTTGGCCAGAGTTTTTCGAGAGACTTCTTTTTGGGTTTCCGTGCGGATGACAGGCCAAACCGTAGGAAAATATCTCAGTTTTGTCAGACGCCCGGCTACGTGTGGACAAGGAAAAAATGTCCGCTAATGTGCATGTTCCACATTTTGTCAGGTTACGACCTCAATCCTTTGTGGGGGTTTTTCCTCAAAAACTAAGTAATTGATCATTGTAAAGTCAAAGTAAAATAAAATGCCCTGCAGCCAGTTCGCTGTTTGTTAGCAAGTACTGAACATACTTTCTCTTTTCACTTACTTCCTTGACCTTGCTCCTCTTCATCATTAGGGAAGAGGTCATCCAAGTTGTCCTTTGGCGTCTCTCTGTCTTTTTCCTCCTGCTGGTAAAATGAAACCGAGCCGTTAGACCCTTCTTCAAAAAATATCAAGATGATAAAGTTAAGTCAGGGATCACTCTTTGTTGATTAAAATAGGTTATAAGACCACACAAACAATGGTAAAGTTTCCCCTTATGTGCAAAAACCACCACAAAACTAATCGCAATTACTTATTTAACTATAAATATCAGACTCTTAAGATTAAGGAAAATGCTCAGAGTATCTCATTTTTCCATTTCCATTATCTGGTTTCTTCTTGAAAGTGGAAACTGAAGGTGGAGGATAAAGTTCTCTGATCCATTAAGGTTAAGAGTGATTTAAATACAAAAAGCTGCAGGTTCTAATCTAGAGGGTCCCTTAGGCATCAGGCAGGAGGAGTTCCTGCTGATCTAAGCGGTTTGTAAATAAAAGCCAATACGGTCTCATTTTGGGAGCAAGAATATGGTAAAGGAACAAAACGACTTGTTCTTCCTACCGCGTCAATAACAGATCTTACTGTAGCTAATTCCTGGAACAAGGTGGTTTCTAGGAACAGCAGCATTTTTTTCTCAAGTGACAACAGGCAGTCAAGATATCAAGATAATAAATGACTGCTGGAATTGAAGTGAAATTGACTTCAGATGAACAATGTAAAACATGTTGAAAATTTCTTTTAACAACTAAGCTACAATTAAAGCTGTTTGATTATGAGAAAAACATCAGACTGTAGCCAATTATTAAACAAAATAATAAAATCACACAGCTTGGAGCTTCATTTGAATTAAAAATGCAATTAGAGTAAAACACTGTTTTAATATAAAATTTTTTGTTTGTATCATTATTATGAACCAACATGTAACAACACTTAATGACTCAGCAGCTTTCGGAAGCAGGTTTAAGGACCCTAAACAATATTCTCCTCTGAAATGCTGAGGTCTGCACTTTGAATATGCCATAAAGAAAACTTGGTCCTTATTTTATCTACAAAGTTATTGAACATAATTGTAGGTTTGTGATTGTACTAGGGCTGCAACCATTAATCTATTAAATCGACAAACTCGATAATAAAAAAGCTTCGATTAATAGTTTGTTGCTTCGATGATTCGTTTAATTAATGTGGCGCATTAAAATCTCACCCAGTCCTGTTACATCGTTTCATTTCAAACAAATTAGCTTGAAAGTGCTCTGGGATTGTTAGATGCAAAATAAAACCAAATCTCTATCTGTAGAGTTACAGATACACCGACCTGTACTTCTACATCTATGCGCATAATTACGAGATTCTTATTTCAATACTGTTTTTTTTTTCTTTCTTTAGGCCACTTTAAAACATCTTTCAATTTGCATAAAAAATCTCACACTGTTGAGGGGGTAAAACATTGTGAACTAATAAGTATGTTGTCCTAACTATTTAACAGTATCTACTTACGGTAGGTGAGACGTCTTCGTCGTACTTTTTCAGCTGGTTCATGAACTCCAGGTGCTTCTTCTCCTCCTCCAGCTGGGCCACGCTCTGCTCGCTCTTCTGCAGCTTCTGCTGGGTGTTGGCCAGCTCGTCCCGCAGCCACTGGTTCTCTTGGCAAAGCCTCCTCACCTGCGCACGCAGCTTCTGCTTCTCCGACTCCACCGCGTTCAGGTGGTTGGACAGAGCCATCATCACCTGGGATGGAAACCGTTTTGGAGCGCGGTGATGTTTAGCGGAACAAAGAAAAAAAAGAAAACGGCAGGGGACAAAGAGAGCAAAGTACAAATTTGGTCATTTTCTGAGTGAATCATGATCACCGTGCAACCTTAGTATAGAATGAGGAAGCTTTAAGGAGGGAAAAAACACCATATTCACATTTACACTCCCCCCCCCCCGCCATATCTCCATCTCGTCTTACCTGGGCTTCTCCCAGGCCCAGCTCGATCATCTCTACTGACTTGCGGAGCAAGTTGGACTTCTCGTGGACCAGGTTGGCCTCTTCATCCTTCTTTAGGCACTTGATGGTCTCCAGCAGGCTGTGGAGGATCGAGTTGTGCTCGTTCTTCAGGGCCTCCAGACCCTGGATCACCAGCTTTGTGTTGGAGATGATCTCCTCCTGGGAAAGCTTCTCCAGCTTCTCCTCCCGCGGATACACCATGGTGGACATTTTTTCTGTAGCTCAAGGAAACCTGAAGAACACAAACCCCCAAATAACAAGAAAATGCTGTTAAAGGTGCTGTCCCACCACCTATATTTTTTCCCCACCAATGCAAAACAAGACGATCTAAAATAAGTGCATTTCAAATGTAAAAATAGACGCGGCAGGACACTTTCTCCCACGAACTGCCCCTGTCAATTGAGCTCTGCATCTTCCTGAGAAACCGAAGGATTTTCTAATTCTGTGACTGAGGAATAGCTCAGCTATTTCATTTTTATGTAAGCTGCATTAAGATCCGAAGAGCTGGACCTGCAGCGCTGAGGACCCAGAGGTTTAAGGCACAGTGACAGTGCAGAAGCAGGGGGGAAATTTTGGGGAAAGCGCTGCGAGGGTTTTAGATCGTTTCTCGCAGAGAGGCTGCGGGTGAAGCTGGAGCCGTCTCATACAGCAGAAGCTGCAGAGCCGCGATGAGTCATCTGCAAAACCAAATAGGCTAATTAAAGAGGAGGAACAGCAGTTTATAGAAGACGATTGTTGGAAGAAATCATGCACAAAAAAAGGCAATGTTTTATGTTAGTGTAAGGAGAGATGGAAAGACATTGCAGACAAACAGGTAGTGATGAAAAACACAAACCTTTTACTGCTCTCCTACAAGAAGCAGGAAGTTAAAAATATCCCCTTACAGAGCTCTCAAAAACCTTCCTACGCTTTAATTAGGCTCAGTTTTTGTGTAAAATAAAAAGATTATTGTCAGGTCGATCAATATGTCAAACTAGCTTATGTTTGAACGATCAGAAACCACACAATAGAACCAGGCAACTAGACTAAACGTGTGTAACTGAGGTCAATTTTAAAAGGAGAAGCTAAACAATCAATCTAGTGCTCATGATGATCTTTCAATGACTCAGCTCTGCTCAGTAGACACAGAAACTCATAAAACCCCATCTGAGAGCAGAGATGGTTTAGGCTTCATTTCTCGTCGCCTTCTCGAAAATTAATGCATCTTTGGTTTCAAATATCGCTCATAGGTAAGTAACCATTTTTAGGACATGAAAGAAGATCTCGGCGTGTGCGCCAAACGCCAACCGACACCGCCTCAAGTCTGACTCTGGAAATAAGATCGTCCTCAGGCGGCAAGGTTTTCTCATCGCTAAATCTGTGACTCAGCATTTCTTGCACTAGGGAAACTCATCGGGAATATGTCAGGAATAAAATTAAAGGCGGATTTAATTGTCAGTGTGGGCTAAATAAAAAAAGGGCCACACCCTGTACAAAATAGAAATATTTGAGGGCCTCAGAAGACCTCAAACCATCTGCAATCTATTGTTATTTGGCGTCTATAATAAGCCGCTGCTGGGAGCGGAGCTGCAGCGTAGAAGCTTTCTGATCCCACCATCTACGGACAGACAGCCATGAATGTTTGCAGCTCAGATAAAAAACAGAGGAAAACTAAACAAACAGTCCAGCAGCCGGAAAAAAAAAAAGTTAAAAAAGCATAGACCTCTGAGTCGTACGGTGTTCAGTAATAATGTCAGGCATGTAGAGCATGCATGGAACATGTGACATTTCCATCCAAGAGTCTGAAGGTTAACTATGACTCAATGAGCCACGTTAATGTTGACTCCACGCTCAGTGGAAAACATCCAAACGCCTAAGCGACTGGGTCACACAAGAGCTACCCGCTGCAAAAAAAAAAAAAGGTTTCATGCCCTCAAAATGTCACAGTCAGCAATTACTGAGTTTATGAGCACGTCGCTGAGGCGTCAAGCAGGGATGACGGGGAAAGAAATGTTGTTGAGGCGGCGTGGGAGGAGAATTTATCGGACACAACAAACCTGGTGTTGGAACAGCAGAGTTATGAAAACATTTGTCACGAGAGCTGCACGAAGAAATCATTGATTTTCAGCTCGACCGACTGACCAGTGACCAGAAAAAAATAATTTCCCCCCCCATGACTAATAAACACGCTGTAACCAACTGCTACCAAGTCGCTGTAGCAGCAACACTCCTCAGTGTGGAAGTTCTTACAAAGACAACCAGTTTGTGTTTTTGTTTTAGACATTTGTTGTGCTATTTAGCGTCTCAAAAGCTCAAATAATGTCTGAGCTAGGAGTCCAACACCACAGAGGAGTTGAAAAGGAGGCTTCGTGGATGCAGAGCAGGACCAGAGAGGGGAGAGAGGAGGAGGAGATTCAAAGGGAAGAGGAAGCTCTGAAGATACCACGATGATATGAGTTATTACTAAATTTAAAATAAGGTATATAAGTTAATTGAAAAGTAAAGGCAAACAAAACGGAAAAAATGAAGATGCTACTAGGATCTATGTTGACTCTTCCCTCAGGGAGCTACTTTTAAAAAGGAGGCTACACATCTTAAAACAACATTAATATAGAATATATTCATTATGAATGCTAAAGACACTTTAAAGTGTTAACGCATGTGGTCCTTGTTTATTTTTATGATGGTAAAACCTTTTTGTCTACTTATTGCCCACCCAGAGAAGGAAAAGGAAGAAAATAGTATTTATCTGTTAATCATCGTTCTTAGAAATAAATCAGAACCTGGCTAACACTATATTTTTTCTGTAACATTAGAAAACCAATCAGAAAAGTTCTGCCCACATGCCGGAACAACACATCCTTCACCGACAGCATCATAGCACTTCCTGCTCCAGCCGTCCCGTTATCATGTCCTGGTACGCATGTCATATCATGTGAACACAAAGGGGCTCGCTCAGAAGTCGCTCATCGTGCTAATTCGTGTCCTGACGGGCAGGCAGAGCGCCGACTGAGAACAGCTGGTGCTCCACAGACAGTCATGCAGCTGTGGACGTGATCTCTACTCAGAATGACACCGGTGTCAATTTACTAGCAGCTGGACGCTCTGGACGAGCCTGCAAGCAGCCAGACACTAAAGCCAAGTGAACGGCCAACGTTGAGCAAAACGCACATTGACACGATTATGTGACTGCTGCCGGGCCAAATCATCTGAAACAGTAGAGCATCAGTGATCAATCTTGTCACCTGATGAATGAAGCCCATAAAAAAACAATCTAAACATCTGACAGAGATACAGACCTGCAGTTCTTTGGTAAATGCTTGAACCCTCCGCTACACAGGATTAAAAATGGACTGAAATCACTCGCTATGGTGGTTCTAACAGTCATGAGTGGAGCGCATTAGGACATAGAGAAAGCTGAACTGCTCTCCTGCACTTCTTATATAACCATCCATTCATGATGTTACGAAACCAACCACGAAGACCTAACCAGCAGGCGCAGTTTCACAACAAACCGTAACTGCGACCATTCACAAAGGCGATCCAAGCCTTCCTCAACAACGGCAGCCGTGTTCCGGTACCTGCTGGCGCGCTTCCCATCATGCCTCGCTGTCCTGGGAAATGATACATCTCCTCCAATAAAACACACCATCGTTACGAAGAAATGCTCGGAATGAAATTCCTTCAGAAAGTTACTTTTTGAGTTTTGAAACGTCTTGTTGTGTAGCCCAACATATTGCACGTTGCTGCCAAAAACCACTACGTACAATTTCCTCTGGAGTTCAACCTGCTCAGTCTGAAAAGTCTCCAAAACAATTTATTTTGGGTACTGGCAAAATTCTAATAATATTCTTATAAAACCACCTCTACATTTGCAACAATTTCCAATTTGTAGAAGATCCAAGTCTTCTTGGAAAATCCAGTACTGGCTGTTATTAAAACGAGATTTCAACAACAAAAAGACATGCATATACTCTTGGACAATACGCTCTAAAATAAAACATTCTATACAAATCCTGTCCAGATTAAAATAATATTTTGAAATATTTCTAGTGTGAAAACATTGACTTTGCAAGGTTTGCTTTGCACAATAACTGCTCCCCGATTAACCTGAACAATTTTAACATGTATTTCTATTTTTGTTCGCCGTTTAATAAAAAGAAGACCAATATTTTTGACAATACGGTTAGACTATTGATATGTTTTGATGGACTGAAAAGTGCGTATCTAATAATGCGTACGTCTTGTTTTTGCAAAATGTGTCATGATCTGCAAACATTTCTGTTTAAAAAAATAAAAAATAAATCTCCAGTTGATAGGGAGCTGTGCTGCACATGAAAACAAGAACTTATGAAGAAGTTAATGACTTGGTGAAAACATGTAAAGCAGAGTCAGCTGAGAGCAGCCTCATTTCTTTACGCAAATCCTTCAAAACGAATCAGGATCAACTTATGTTTGCATAGTCAAATAAATAACAGTGCCATTATTGTTTCCAGCTGCATTAGTTCAATTAGGTTTGTGTTAAAAAGTTTAAATAGAGTCAAAATAGGGATAATAGGAGCCCATCATTTTATTTCCTTCCTTATTAGATCTGGCTTCAAAGCTGCAAGCGTCTCAGAACGCTTCCCTTTGACTGATCTAGAAACATTCACGGATCACACAGCTCGTTACACTTTAGAGCAACTCACAGTGACAGCTTGGCTGTCAGGCGCCTGCATGGATAAAAGTAAAGACTAACCCAGGACGCACATTAGCTGACAAAGACGCACGCTTTCATCTCAGGCAGCACCTTTCTCCAGGATAAAACGCTCCAAACAATTCCCTTCTTCAGAGAGAAGTTAATGTTTGCCGAGCCTTTAAAGGAGGAGAGGTAAAGTCCAAAAGCGACGATGTTTGGACTTAAAGGAGGCTGCCATTCAATTAATTTGTAACTTTCAAACATTAGCAAAGATGAATACTTTCAGGATGAGATAAAGGATAAGGAAATAAGAACCGAACTCAAAGAACTGATAAAAACCGCAGCTGAAATCAAATTGACGTGCATTCTGTTTTAGATCTACAATAAAACCCCACAGTGTTAGGTTTTCTCTCCCTTTAGGCTCCTAACCTCTGAGTTTAGAGGCTGAAATGAGGAACTCAACCTATCAGCCATCTTTAAAAAACTGACGAGATTTGCTGCAGTAGCACTCCAGCAAACTGACATCCAGACAGAGCAGAAACATAACCAGAGATTTGCTGAACAGACATTAATGCATTTTACGCTGCACAGAATATTCCACAAAGCTTCACGAGTCGTCTCATTTTTGTTTTTGCAGATGCGACGTGACAGAACGGGCGTAAAAGATGCAAGCATCCTACGAACATGCAGGTTGGTTGGCTTCACTAGGAGTCTGCAAAAAGCTCAACCATCGATCGCTCGTGCATGTTTTGTTTTCAGCTGCCACACCTTGGTTAAGCCGAAGAGACAAACCTTTATTTCACCTGCGGAGGCCTCATCTGCAGACTGGAGGGGAAAAAAGCTGATCAGCCACTTTCTCCTGCCAAAAAGCTAAATGCCAGTAAAACACACCGTCCTCCTCCAAGAAGGGGGAGGGGGGAGCTACAGGAAAACCGAGACAAACGTGGACGAAAACGAGACTGTGAAGAGAGGGATGGATGATGATGCTGCAGAGGAAGAGAGAGAGAGAGAGAGAGAGAGAGAGAGAGAGGGGGGGGGGGGGGGGGGGGGGGGGGGTGGGAAAGGGGGGGAAAGCGAGCTGCCTGCAGGATGACTGTGACCTTCCCACCGCTTCGTCAGAACAAGCAGCATCAGCTAAGGGTGTACATTAGGAGGGCGGTCCCGCCCTCAGCAGGAGGAAAACAGACGAGCGCAGAGAAGCAGGCAGGGTGGGGGAGGGAGGGAGAGAAGGGAGCCATGGAGCTCTCCTCCATTCTCAGACATGATGGAATAACCTCAATGACACCGACGCGCGGCGTTAGGCGAGAACGGGGCTCCTCAGCATTCTCTCCCCCTCTCATTGGAAAAATAAAAAGGGCTAATTTCCTCCTGCTTTAAGCATCGCAGCCATCTGCTTTTACAATCTATCCTAATCAATAATCGCAAAAATCCCTTTTGAAAACACAACCAATGCAACACTAAACTTTATGGAGAGCTTCGGTGGCTCCACCTCACAGGATGTTCAAAGGTCCTGAGATACAGCAGTGAGCCAGAAAAAGCATCATGTTCAGCTTGTTCGGATCGAGTATCATTTAAAACAAACAAACAAAACTAAAAAAATAATAATAATTTTAAAAAAAGACTACTGAAACTACTGAATGTCTTATTTTAAAAATTGAGGGGACAGAAGAATAGATTATGACCCGATTGTTTTTGATTGAGACGGTTAGACTTTACAATCTTCACTGCTCCCAACAAACTCAATGAATGTTCACATATCTGCTGTAGTTTGCAGTTTTTCTCAGTTGAGAACTGGGGCTGTTATTTGCACATTTCTGTTCGCACAGTTCACATGTTTTACTTTTTCTAAATGCAAATGCACATTGTATAAATATGTTTTAATTATCTTGCCCAGCAGTACATCAAACTTGAGGAAATCATGATACACTGATGAAGCCTCCACTCTTTAAAAGGCCCAATCTCTTTTTCTTCCTCTAAATCGGGGGACTGGAGTCGTATGCGGCTCTTTGGTCCCTCCACAGTTACTTTTCCTCAGTTTGGTCAAAGATTGTGTTGAACCGAGCGGGTTTCTTTAAAACAATACATTGTAATAAAAGCTGATTTAGAACAGTTTTTCAGTGTGGTTTGGTGCAATATCTGCATAGACACTCCACAAGAGAATGAATCAATGCTTCTTTTTTTTTTTGCTTATTAGACTGCAAACTTTTTTAGTTTCCCATAAACATGGAATTAAGCATAGTTTCATTTCAAATTAACTGATTGATTTTAATATTAACCTAAAAACAACCAGATAAACACGGTTCCACTTATATCTTATGGATTTAAGTTAACACAGACTAGATGAACCAACAAGTTTTATATAACAGCAGCTCTGCATTTTAAAAGCTTGAGGCGGGTGGATCAGCTAATTATAACATGTTTTATTTTTCTACAATTGTTTTTATAAAGCAATTGGTTGCAGACCGCTTCTAAATGGTTAATAAGAGGAAAAACTGTATATGGGTAAAAGGTTGACATTTGAAAGAAATCACAAGATCGTTCTTATTCTGCATCAAATCTATTTTAAAGCTCAAAGTCCATCAGAGCAGATGCTAAAAAGAAATTATGGGACATCCTATTTTTCATCCATTTCAAAAATATAGAATCCGATTCTGTTTTTTTTTTTATATGTAGCAAACTATTCTGTTCTAATTTAAATTTTAAAAGTGTCTCTTTCTGTATGGCATTTGGCTCTCAGTGTAATTTGGAAGAGCTGCAGCCGTGAATGCACACGGAGACCAAATGCAAAGCACTGGTTTATCTCCATAAAGATGCATTTCTTCCTCCGTTTTGTCGCACAAACATTGAGCCAACATCAACGGTGTCACTGTCAGACACAAAGCAGAGAAAGCAGGGTGTGGCAGAAGTGCCACCGACACCATCTTCAGTCATCCATCACTACCCCCTCCGGTTTTACCTTTAAATATGCCCACCAATAAACAGCTGCACTCAGCCTCTACCTTCGGGTTCACCCTTTATGAAGTCATGTCCGCACCTCACTGTGTTTATTGTTTTATTTTACTTGGAGATAATTACATGTTTGTGCCACTGACTAGGCAGAAAAAAAAAGAAGTAGAAATTTGAAGTGGCAAACAGTAGCGGATAAATTGAACTATGATCTGGCATAAGCGCGTTTCAGGACTAAAAAGAAAAACACGTAGCGACGTAGATCACAAACTTGGCTTAAGATGGCTCGTTTCACTGGTTCGTAAATGTAAATGCAGCAGTAGCTTTCTTTAATAAGGTACATTTTAATTAATTTTATTTCTTTCTCCACATTAAACGCGAACTTGACAGAGTGGAGCCATCTGATCGGGTTTGCTTGTTCCCCGGCTGGCTAACCGGAGGGTTAGCTTCACCACTCCCTGGCTGTTTACTGCGGCTTCCAGCTGTTTCCAGCCTCGCTTCGAGCATTTCTTCACACCACGACTTTCATGGACGCGACTTAACTACTCATCCTAAGAAATCAGCAGCCGAGATTCAGGTTTCCGTTGTTATATCGTCTCTTTCACTTACCGAGAGCTGGGACCGACGGCTAGCTTAGTCCCCTTTCAGATCCAAAATGTCTCCAACGCAGCAAAAATCTCCCAGAGGGCCTTGCGGCTCGTGCTGCTTGCAGTGACGTCATGTTATGTTTTCTGCCCTGAAACTGTGGAAATGAGGAGAAATCATAGGGAGAAATCTACGATGGAGTAAGGGGCCATTGTACACAATAGAAAAATATTTTAGAGTACATTTCCTCCCCAAAAACCAAAAAAATACTGAGATTAAGTAACATATTTTCCAGAAAAAAATTATCAGAAAAAGTAGTTAAATTATGAGTTAAAACTCAGAATTTCTGCAGATATTTTCTAGGAAAAAAGCGTAACTCTCTGGTGTAGAAACGTAGAAAATTTGTTAAGGAAAAAATTAAGAAGTCTATATGATTAAAGGCATACTTTTTTATTTTACAATCTTTGGACTTTAAAATGTCAGCAATATCTTACTTATCTTATTTTCACAAATGTTCTACTTTTCTAAATCAGAGAATTATGCTTTTTTTTCTCCCTGCTAGAATCTGAATTTGATCTCAAAATTTCTGTTTTTAACTTGTAATCTTACGATTTTTGTGACAGAGAATTTCTTTCTTTTTTTTCTGGAAAATATGTGCAATTAATCTCAGAAATTCTGAATTGTTACTTATGTTTTTACTACTATTGGACATCAGAAAATGTCCGATTTTTTTCTAGAGAATATGTGAATTTAATGTCAGAATCTATTACTTTTTTTGGGTGGAAATTTACTACAAAATATTTTTCTTTTGTTTATAACGGCCCTAATACTCCGTCATAAGAAATCAGTCTATAGAAGAGGATTAATGCTACTTAAAGCAATACTGCCCGAGAATAAAAGTTCAAATTAAATCAAAGATTCTGGGATTTAAATCAGAATAAATATTTACATCAATTGAAATCACAATTCCTATAATTTAGGGAAAAGTGAGTTAAAAAAAATCATGATTCTGGCATCTTTCTGCTTTTAATGCAGATTGGAATAAGGTAGCAACCAACTTCAATGGCCGAAATGTGAGTTGGGCAAGAGGAAAACTAACTTTCTGAATAAACCTGTCAAATATAAGTGACTGCTTTGATGCCTGATTAAAGTCAGAATTCTGAGAAAAAAGTACATATTATGGAGAAAAAAAAGGTCATTCTGGTACCGAATTCAGATTTCAGAGAGAAAAAAAAATAAGAATCCTGAGATTGAAGTCAAAATTATATGGGGAAAAAAACAGAATTTTCATTATGAACTATCATTCATTTGATCAGTGATTAAATGATTGAAGTATTTTACTTTCTCATGAACCTCAAGAACATTGCTGGACAGTTTAAACATGGGAAAATGTAGTGTTTTATCTAGCCTGGTCCTACATATCCAAATAGCACTTTTACCAAAATATATAATTTAATTACATTTAATTCAATTCAGTTTATTAAAGTAGTGGCAGTTTATAACACACTATCTGAAGACACTTTACAAAAAAAGTTCTTTTAATTCGATCAGGCATGCATTCCCAACAATCTTATTAAACTGTCCATCCATCCGCCCATCCATCCATGTGTTGGTGGCTGGTCCCTATCTTCAGCAATCATCGGGCCAGAAGCGTGGTACATCCTGGACAGGTTGCCAGTCCAACGCAGGTCAAAACTGAGACACACAGGACAAACAACCGTCCACTCAAACATTCATATCTAAGGGCAATTTAGAAAGATAACTTAACAGTCACTTAACACTGGGAGGAAGCCGGTGTAACCATAGGGTACCCACACATTCGCAAGAAGAAAGACCCCAGCCTGCAAGGCAACAGTGTTACCAACTGCACCACTGTACAGCCAGAGTTCAGTTCATCATTCCAGTCATTTAAAAAAATTTATTTCTAAAGAAGCCCAGAAGATTACATCAACTTGCAGGATTCACTTCTCCTGGATGAGCATGTAGCAACAGTAAACAGTTGCATCTTTGATTTTAGAACAGAATAGAATAGAATAAAATAGAACAGAATAGAATAGAATAGAATAATCCTTTAATAGTCCAACCAGGGGAAATTCGTTCGTAAACAGCAGCCAAAGAAACAACAAATATACAACATATGTAACAGAACAGAAAAATATATACAAAAAAAATACAATAATAGACAGAATATGTACATCAACACAGGATAAGAATATGTACATCAGGTTGAAAATAATGTGGAAATTATATCGGTGTGGTTGTTTAGTGCAAATGTAAGATACAGTGCAGGTGTTAAATATTTATATTTGTTGGGAGCAGTTTTGGTTGTACAGTCTGACAGCTGCAGGGAGGACGGACCTGCGGAAATGCTCCTTTGTGCATCTAGGATGCAGCAGTCTGTCACTGAAGGAGCTCTGCAGTTCAGCAACATTTCCATGCATGGGGTGGGAGACTCTGTCCATCAGAGATGTTATTTTAGCCAGAGTCCTTCTGTCTCCCACCACCTGCACTGGATCCAGGCTGCATCCTAGAACAGAGCTGGCCTTCCTGATGAGTTTATCCAACCTCTTCCTCTCAGCTGTCGATAAACTGCTGCTCCAACATACAGTACTGTAAAAAATGACGGAGGCCACCACAGAGTCATAGAAGGTCCTTAACAGCGCTCCCTGGACTCCAAATGACTCCAATTTACAACAGTCCTTTGTACTCAGCAAGCAAATAGAGGCAGTGGAGAGGAACAATTCCCCTTTTACTGGGAGGAAATCTCCAGCGGAACCAGAACCTGGATCAGATCAAGTGGCCATCTGCCACACCAGATTGAGGGTCTCAGAAGACAGAGCAGATACACAAAACAGAAGAATTTATAGGAGCAGAAGAGGGTAGTAACTAGATAAATTTACTTGAGTAAGTTAAAAAAAAGAAAAAATTAAGGTGTAGTTTTACTAAACTGTACTTTTTACTTTTACTCTTGAGTAAAATATCTGACATGTTTTAACCATGTGGGTTACACAATTTAGTTTGGAGTGAGACCTATTGTTTGCACACAACCTTTACCATATTAAGGTTATTTTCTATCTGCTGAGACTGTGTGAAATTTTGAGGTCAAGTGGGGGTACCTTATCCTGGTAATAATATGTTTTGAAGAATAGAAAAGAAAAATATTTTATTGTCCCACAAAGAGGACTTTCAGCTGTAACAGCAGCAAGGGACGGCTGATCGAAGCATTTGTAATACACAGGAAAAGAATATAAAGTATAAACACAGAAATAAGAATAATATATGTACATTAAGGATACAATTACAAAAACAAAAGTACTATGCAGTTACTTGAATGTGCATACATAACCTACTGTAAGTATGGGTTGCATTAGTTCTACTTTGAAAAATATTGATGTTGAAAAATGTTCATCCAACTTGAATTTGTTAGTTTGTAATATGTCATGCCTTTCTATTTATTTTCATCTTTAAAATGAGCCTATAACTATTTTGCGTAATTACGTCATTTTAAAGTATAAGATCAAATGCTATGATCTCAAAAGTTGTACTCAGGTACTTAATACTTGAGTAGTCTTTAAAAAAATACTGTTTTCCTCCTACTTGAGTAATTGTTTGGATTATTACTTTCTACTTGTACTTTAGTAAAAACATGTTGAAGTAATGCTACTTTTAGTTGTGTACAATTTCTGGCTACTCTACCCACCTCTGTGTCCTATGTTACAAAAAGCATATACTTAATAAATACGGTTAGTTTTTGGGAGCATTTTCAAAGATCGATAGCCACCTCGTTGCTAAAAAGAAGGTGCAGCCTCTATGGAGAGAAAACAACAACAGAGAAACCATCAAATTAACGAATATAACAGCAAATACTTCGATTGGTGAGAGATAAGAAGAAAGTAGCAGAAAAGTTATCAGTCTGTCCTCCCGCAGTCTAAGTATATGATAAACTATGATGTGTTTTTTTCTTTACGTCATATTAATCACTATATTCAGTAGAAATGTAAATAGAGAAAAGTTAAGCAGTCCTCAAATATGTTTACTTTTAGTAGAAATTATAGAATGAAAACGCTTTCAGCAGGTTCAGGGTTTCCTTGGTGACGGAGAAGTAATTGATGCCAGAATAAAAATATTAGATGTTGTAACTGGATAAAAAATAAAAACATGAAAACAGGTTTTACATTTCGTGAATATCCTCGGGCCTTGCACGTCTTCACGTGTAAGTTCCCTACGGCAACAATGCAATGCTGCCCCCTCGTGGCGAAGTTGAACATTCGCATCGTCAGACAGGTAAGCGCGCACCATTAGTCACCCGGCAGCGCAAACGTGATTGGACTCTATTCCAAACACTGTACTGGCTTCTATTTCTCTTTTAGTTTATCAGATGTAAATGAAGGAGCCTTCTCAGGTCGCTCCGCTAGTTTGCATTTAAACAGCCAAACTTATAATATCCATTTAAGAGGGAAGCAGAAACTCCTCCTGTTCCGCTTGGGGATCAGCTCTGCCCAAGTCATCCCCCGGTTGACTGGCATGGAGTGTACCCCACGCCTCATTACCAAACTACAGCACGATAACAAGCTAATGGTTTAGACAAATAATCTTCACGTGTATCTGAACAGAGCAATGTTGATTCAACTCAATGGTTCGGCTAAATTCGGAATAAAACGAATTAATCTGCAACGCTTTCTCATGCGTCATCAGTGCGCGACGTCGCATGCTGGTCTGTGAAGGACGCCAAGCTGAAGTTCAGGAAGAAATAAGTAAAAAGACTAAAAATATAGGCTGGATGTTACAATTGTTTGGAGTTATGTTGGAGGTTTAACTTCACCTGTGATATTATAAAACAGAAGAAATCAAGAGGAAGTAAGTGCGGCGCTGTAATCTATGTTGGTAAACCTGGCTCGTTCATGTCGTTCAGCTACGCTATACCAAATGTCATTTATTAGGAAATAATACAACATACACGTTTAGTACGCTACAAGAGTTGTTAATTTCTTCGTCTAAAAGAAAGAAGCTACAACCTCGACCAGGAGCCGCAGTTTGGGGGAAATATTGCAATAATTTGTGTTAAATATGTATGACAAGACCTGAAGGGTGGTGCATGGTAAGGTTTGGATTAGAACTGCAATATAAGGAAAACAATTTAAAAAAAAGTACTGCAGTGGTGATATTAATGGTAATAATTCGGTCACTAAGATTTACCTCAGATTTGGTCATAAAGGGTTGAATCCATGGTAATTAAATTAATTTAGATTTGCGAACAGCAAAGCTGGATTCATTTATAATTATGCCGTATAAATTCTCCTTATAGGGACTGTATTTATCCTTTTCAATGAGCTCTGTGATTGAATCTGATTCCATCTCTTCCTCTCTTTTTTGCAGCTGTCATGGCGTTGTCCTGTCTAACCCGAGCTCTGCGCTCCCTGACTCTCTCCCAGCCTGTTCTGCTCTCATCACAGGTAAAAACTCATTACCTGTTTGGATCAGAGTTAACCTGGAACCTTATAGCCTTTAAGTGAGTTGTGCGTCTCTTTTTTGTGCTTGTAGGTGGTCGCTCAGCAGAAGCTGGGAGCTCGGGTTCCCATTGCAGCCAGTCAGTGCAGAGGCTTCCTGACCACAGCCTCTCTGGAGCAGAACAGGACATTGTGGAAGCAGAGGGACAAGTACACCGTAAAGCCCATCGGGATGAAAAAGACTGGAGGCAGAGATCATACAGGTAAGACTAAAGGATGCTGAGCTTCACCTTAATTCACTATTATTTTTTGGAGCGGATGGTTAAAACCTTGACATACTTGGGTGTTCCATCACAACAATAATTTCAAAGAAATTTCAAAGCTGCTTTATGAATGGATCTAAAAGGCGGACAATAGGACCTGATCCCTAACCCTGTTTAAAATTGGCCAACTATACATAAAGAGCCACATCTGTGCTAGGAAACTAGTACATTTAAATGGACTGTCCCCGTTTCTGAAACATTCAGCCAGAATTACATCCAAAGCCTTTGGTCGGCTACAAAAATGTGTGGTTATTTACCCAAACATTAAAGCGTGGGTGTGTTTGAGCACAACAAGTTCACCTTTGCAGCCTGGAACATTGTTGTACATTAGATCAGCGCAAAGAATGTTTAAAAAAATGATGAAAAGCCCCAAATTAATGACTTCATCAATCATCAGATTCTATGAATGATCATTTGAAGCGAAAACGTAAACTTAAAACTTTTATGCTCTTGACTTCCTGTTAACGTCTGAACTGGTTAAGGTTTATGAAGACAGCTTCTTAAAAGATATCGAAACAGGAACAACTGTCAGATTTTATAGTGAGCTATGATGGTCTCATGAAGAGCATATTTTGTTAAAAATCAAATTAGATTTTGGAATTTCAATGAGGAATAGAAGTTTTGGTCGTCCTTTTACAGTCAAGCATCCAAATCAAGCAGTTCCTGCTGGAGTTGTTGCACCACTCTCGTTGAGGGCCGTGAAGCACTTTGTTTTTCATTCTTCTATTCAATCGTTTATTTACAGGGAAGATACGGACACGGGGAATTGGTGGAGGCCATAAACAGAAGTACCGATGGGTAGACTTCCAACGATTACGCTATGAACCCAGCAAAGAAGGTCAACCTTTCGAGGAGAAGGTCGTCGAGGTGCGGTACGACCCATGCAGGTGAGCTCATCTTCCAACACTCAGTTTCTAATCAGTTGAAAGCAGACAAGTTAACAGTTATTTTTCTGTTTCGTGTAAAAGGTCGGCTGATATTGCTCTGGTAGCGGGAGGCAACAGGAAAAGATGGATCATCGCAACAGAGAAGATGCAGGCTGGAGACATCATTAAAACATCTGGTGTTATCGGACGCATGGCAGGTATGAGACCAGTCATCTCAAATTCCTAACATGGTTGATGACAGCATTGGTTGATGTTAGGTCATTGTAACGTTTTGGAAACTCTTCAGTTTCAGCAAATGAAGGGGATGCCTACCCGCTGGGGGCTCTTCCTGTGGGGACGCTAGTGAACAACCTGGAGGTACAGCCAGGTAGAGGAGCAGAGTACATACGAGCTGCAGGTACCCTGATTTGTGTTTGTAATGTATTTTGGTAGCACTACCTAACATACCCTTCAACATTCCCAGAACCTTCTAAAAAAGTTTTGGGAAGTAATAATCTATAAAGTAACAATCATGTTCTCTGAAAGTTCTGGTTATGTTCCAAAAAATAACTATAAAGTTAAATACTTTCTGGGATCATTAGATTCTATGAATTTTCATTTAAAGTGAAAACTTAGACATAGAAAGTAGCAGTTATGTTCCAGAAAGTAACCAAACTGTTTTTGGAATGTTTCAGAACGTAACTAGGAATTTCCATGAAGGTTCAGGGAAAATAATCATCATAGGCTCTTGATTTTTGAGGAAAGTTTAAGAAAGTAATCATTAAATTGCTGTACTGAGAAAATGACAAGTTTCAGAATCGAAACCATAAAGCCTTGTCAGAGTACATGGAAGGTAAATGTTCAAAGAAGCAAAGACACAAAAAGTAACAACTTGAAAATGTAACCATAAAGTTCTGAGAAAGTCCCACAAAGTAGCCTTTGAGTTCCATTGAAGTTCAGGGAAGGTAATTTAGATGTTTCAATGAAGTTCTAGGACAGTTTTAGAAAATGATTAGCAACCAGCAGCATAACCATAAAGCCCTAGAAGTGATTAAAGTTAAATGAAAATTCAGGAAAAGTAACTGTGGGATTCTATGAATATTCTGAGAAAGTAACAATCAGGTTCCATTACAGTTAAATTAGTAAACTCCAGGTAAGTAATATTTTAGAAAGTTACTGGAAAGTAGGGGCTGGTAGTGCTACCTAAACTATTAATGATGCAAACAGTATTTAAATTGGTTTCTTATCTGATTTTTTTTTTTTTTAGGCACAAGTGGCGTTCTGCTTCGTAAAGTAAATGGGACGGCAATCATTCAGCTCCCTTCAAAGCAACAGGTTCAGGTGTTGGAGACCTGCATGGTAACGGTGGGCCGCGTTTCAAACATTGACCACAACAAACGGATCATCGGCAAAGCCGGCCGAAACCGCTGGCTCGGCATCCGCCCGTCCAGCGGCTTGTGGAAGAGGAAAGGAGGCTGGGCGGGGCGGAAGATCAAACCGCTGCCTCCGATGAAGAGTTACGTTAACCTGCCCTCGATCTCCGCTAACTGACACAGAAACAGCCTGTTTATGTGTGGACTGGGGGTGATGCTCTTTATATCGCTGGAAGAAAGAGAACCAATCAAGACGAGCTGCTTGTACGGAAGATTAAAAATTTTATTAAACACAACTGCTTGTGAGAGCATGGAAAGAAAAAAAACAAATATAAAAATCCAAAACATATTTACATCTATAATAAAACATGCAGAGTAACCCAGATTTTTTTTTTTTTTAGTGGTAAATTTAAAAATACTGTCATGTCATCTAAAATAGGGTTTGTGCAAAGACACTGGGTGGCAGTTCAAGTAACAGGAGCAATGAGATGGCATGGATTACCTGGATCCTGACCGCTTTTGTAAGCGTAACACTGACGTTTTTGGTTTCTTTAGCCGTGTTACGGTAACAGAGTGAGCATGCCTGCTCATTGATCCAGCCTTGTAAAACACCCAAATGCTACCTCTAGAATTGGAGGGGGAGAAATGAAGTTAAACACACTGAAATAGGATATAATTTGCTTATAAGTATTAAAGGCATCAACCCATGTGGCTGGTTCCCTCAAAACCGAGGAAGTAGCTGGATTCCTGACCGAGAGACAATACTGACTCCTGTAATAAGCAGGTAACAGGGAGACGCGGATGAATGGGCTGTTAAAATTAACTGGCAAAACATCCGGGACGTCAGCCCGTCAACACATAATCCCTATGAAATAAAAAAAACTTTTTACTATACATTTAGGGAGTGGTTTCCATTTCAAATATAACATCTCAAACACTTTAAGCTAAAGTGTGTCCCAATTAGTTACTATGCGCATAAAACCACATGAAAGTGCATTACAAAGTGAGGGAAATGTATGAGAAATAACACCTAACAGTGTTTGCATTGTTGACTTTATACTGAGTAGTTCTGGAAATATATTTGGCATTCATATCGAGAAATAAATTTGCTATTTGTGCTTTCAATTTAGTGGAGGAGAGAAGAAGCAGTTTGTGGTTCACAATGGTATTTCTGGTAAATATTTATATACAGTAATAGGGGGGGGGACATCAGCCTATCATAGCTTTAAAGTTCTCACTTTATAAAAAGCAACAGAAGGCCCTTCGTCTGAGGAAAAAGGTTTTTCCTATAGCGAAAGTTTCACGTAACGGTAGTCTGGGAGTACCATCGAACGCTGTAGCACACCGATGCAGACACACAGGCAGTGGGCCGGGATATCTGACGAAACTCTGTAGGTTTATCATAGTTTTCAAAAGCAAATGAACACCTGCGCAGCGCTTAAAACTACAGTCGAAGCATTGTTCAAGTCAGAAAAACTACTCTTATTTACAGTGCTTTACATAGACTTCATCACATTCCGCCATGTTACAGCCGCAGATTTCAATGTAACAGATTCGTTTTGTATGCGGCATAAAAACAGCCTTAAATGAAACGGACTTATTGGACGAGCTGGAGCTCGGGTGGTAAAATCTGCTCAGAGAACAACTCTGTCATGCACTCCAGAAATTTGACCTCTATACGAGAGCGCATGAAGGAGCTACGTAGGGGATGAAGGTTTCAAAATCACCTACATGAATCACTGTTTCCATGGTGACACATGGGGATGCAGGTAGATGAAAGACAGTCAAAGTCAACCTGTCAGAAGGTGCAAAAGACTTCCAGCAGGACGGCCCTATTTATTCAGCTAGAGCAACCGTGAAACGGTTCTGATCAAAGCATGAACATGTGTTAGTATGGTGGTGGCAGCATCATGCTGCAATCTGGGATGATTCCCAGTAGAACACATTGAAGTTTGCGGTTGTAACGAGGCGTGATGTTGGAAAAGTTGGAGCATGAACACTTGGCACTGTATAAATCCTCCGTCACGCATCACCGAACCATAGAACATCGCAGCATTTCTCCCATCAGCCTCAAAAAATGCAACTGTAACTGCTTGGTTAGGACATGCACCCATCTAGTTTGACAACTGACCAAATATGGAGTGTTAACACTTATACAAGTATAAATTAGTAACTCAGTAATATTAATACTGATCTCCACAGGGACCACAGATGCATTAAATGCACAGTTTCAGCTTTGAGTATCACACAATCTGAAATTTGGCTAAAGAAAGAGCTCATTTGAACAGTCTGGAAAAAAAACAAAAAAAAAACTTTGGCACATCACTGCACAGTTCCAGCATCAGCTAAATTACTGCAGGTTTAACTCAGATCTAGACGAGTGCACCGTGGTTATTATTACTAGATATATGCTATTACATCCTGAAACGTGCCAGAGAAAGCTAAATTAAAACACCTGTCGGGAAACTACAGGACGAGTCGTTCAGCTGCAGCTAAATTTTGGCTGTTCAGGGTTAAAACGACGTTTCGTTTACCCTGTCAGTACAGTCTGAATGCACTCGCCTCGATGAACCAATGTTTGTCAGGTTACAAATATAGCTACATTCATTATAGCTACCTACCAATGCCTGTTGTTTTTTTTGTCTCGATTTGCTTTAGTGTGCTTCAAAGCGACAAGGCAACAAGAACTTGGCGCTCCTTCCTTACAAAAGTTATTCGAAAAAAATTAAAGGGACGAGTAAGAAAAAGCGGAGTTCGAAGAGAAGGATTCCATCTAGATTCACAGCAATATTCCAACTTTCAACGGCAAAACACACAAACACGGTCTGTAACAGTCTCACGCACACCACTGTACGTCACCATCACGCTCCTCCACTGTCTATAGAGTTAACAACAAATGTAGGATTTCACAGAAATGATAAAAATGTTTAACAAAATCAAAGTGCATACACAGCTGCCATTACTGAAATGTGGCAATTTGTCGAAAACCTCAAAATATCCACAAATCTTACAAAAATTGTTCTTTTTGTAGTGTGTACAAAAAAATAAGGAAAAAAGAAAGAAAGACAAAACAAAACAGTAACACCCTACAACATCAACAACATCTAACAAACGACATGAATTGTTGTATGCTGAACATGTGGTTGTCAGTCAGTAAGATTTCCACAGGAAAACGTTCACTTCCAGGTGAGATAAGTGCAGCCGAGAGTCTGGTGCTTGACCGGATGAGTGGGGGGGGGTCACACCGGCTTCGTGTAACCAAAGATTCCCACCGGGAAGTGCTTGACATGCGTTGGCCACTGGGCAGCGAGCTGGAAAAACTTCACATCGTTCCACTCCACGCCGTCGATGTTGACTAAAATGACCAAAGGAGTTGAGAGATCAACGGAGGACGACATGAACGACTCAAGCGTTATTGTGTGAAATAGACAGCAGGGGGCAGTCTTACCTCTCAGCATTGTGTGTTGGTGCTTGGCGGTGCAGATCAACCTGCTGATGCCGTCGATCACTTGGCTCTTAGAGTCCAGTTCTTTCTCCTTGGGCTTTTTGCTGAGAAAAATCACTGAAGAAGTAGAAAGTGTTGAGCTGAGTCACAAAACGCCCAATTTCCAAACTTTCTCTCAAGCACGGGAACTTCCAACATTTACTGCTACAACAACAACAAAACCGTCTCAGGAATGTTTCAGTGCCGACATTTGGATGAAAAAGAAAACAAGCATCAGCTCATGCTTATCGTGCAAGTAGGAACATTCTCCAGACTGGGAATTTCAGACTTCTGAGTTTTTTAGTGAGATTTTATTAGCAGAAATACATGAGTTTACCATACATTTATGGGAGATATTACTACAGAGATCTGGTGTTGGAAATAACCTACAAAAACCACAGAACGGATGGATGGTCAATCAAAATAACGGAGGATGGATGTTGGAGATGCTCAGATGGCCATTTAGAGGATAGAACAGGGGAATAATCCAGACTCAGCTGCAGCGAACATTAGTTCATTACACTCAGTTGCTGCAACACAGTCCCTCTTTGGTTTATAGGGCCATCTGATATAAAACTAGAGGAATGACCTCAAGTTCAGCTTACCAATTACCAATAGGTCAGCCACATTACATGAGCTTACCTTTCTTGTTCTTCTCCTTGGTGACGACAGTCATGGCCATGCTGGGTGGAGGAGTGAGTTCTCCCCCGCAGGGCAGGCGGCTGACTTGTAGCGAGCGGAAGTTGCACTTGAGGGTGTTCTTCAAGGCTACGTCCCTCTTCTCGCCCTCCTTCTTCTTCTCCGAGCCTTGCAGCGTCCAGTAGTCGACCTGGAGCCCCATCACCTCACTGCCCGAACACGGAGAGCTACGGGGAAAGACAGGTGGGGTTTAGAATTAAAAATAACTCAACTAGACGGTGAAAACACCAAAGTCAAAAATTGCTTTGTACCCAGCTCCTGACAGGGCCGTGGACACAGAGGGAGACTGTGGGGGGGTGCTCCCAATCTCCTTCCCATACGGGCCAGCCGATGGGGGCGGTGGGGAGGACAGGATGCTCGTGTTGCCTCCCATTGCATCATCAGAATCCACTGTGAGAAATAAATACGTTTTTTTTTTTTTAAACCGTTGCCTTGAAAGTAAAAGAATATGAAGATCTCCTCATACTTTGTTTTAAGAGAAGTGTCTGGCAAAGTGAATCAGTGTTCTGTTGTAATTCTCAAAAGTATTCCTGCTGCTCAAAAGTTTTCACATTTTGTCACCTTACGGTTGTTGCCTCCGCCGAGGAGGTTACGTTTACGCCAGGGTTAGTCTATCTGTTAGTTAGTAACAGAACTCAAAAAGCTATAGGTGGATTTTAATAAAAGCTCTCCATTGGGACCATGAACAAATTATTAGAATTTGGGGTGGAAACCACCAGTACCAAAAAAGCTATTTTCGTGAATAACTACTGAATATAGATTAAATCGCACACAGGTGGACTACTTACAGTAATTAGGGTGACGTGGGTGATTTTATTCTAGAGTATCAAACTAAAGGGAGCTGCATAAAAATGCAAATCAAGCTGTTAAGATTCCAGTTTGTAAAAGTATTTAACATCTTAAGACAGAGACTGTTTTTTTCCCACCCCCTACACTGTGGAAGGCTTTTTACAGCTTGTAAAAGGTCTAAAATGTTCAAATAGCTCTCATATAATAGGAACGTCTATGGAGATACTGTGAATGTGAAAATTCTCAAGAAAATCATAGTGGGCATGAGTAATTAAGATTCAAAGAAAGAAAATAAGAATTCCGCCTGAAAAAATACACATTATAGTAACTACTCATTCTTATTGACTTTAGACCAACTGTTGGTGTCTGGAATAATAAAAAATAATTAAAAGTTGAAAGTTAAATGTTAAACCAGCGGGGTTAAGAGGTTAATGACTATTAATTCTTTTTTTTTTCATATTCTAAATAAATACTCTTTTGTGTTGGTTGGACACATTAAATCCCCATAAAACACATTAAAGTTTGTGGCTGTAATGAAAAAATGGTTTTGCAAGGCGCGTCAGAATAAACAAATAAAAAAAGACCCAAATATGATGCAATCCTAAATAAAAATGTTTCCCTACTTGAGGTCGACAGGCTTTGCTCCACAATTCCAACTTTGACAACCTGCAAGAGCAAACAGGCTTCAGTGTGAAACACAGCAGACGTGCCTCGACCATAACACATCCGAAACGGGAAAGCCGATCCTTACCCCGATGAATGGCACAAACTTCTGACAGGAGTCTTCATCCGGGCTGTGATCAGAGAAAGAGGAAGAATTCTGTGAGGGTGGGAAAAGGCGTCTAAACATTTGAAAAGGTCGACCGGTGTAGATCAACACTTAACGTTCCTGGAGGAGAGATGGCTTAGGAATGGCTTTCACCATGTCCCTTTGCAGCAGAAATGACTAAGATGGAATATGGGATTTGGTTGGGGGGGGGAGGGGGTCACCTTACAATGAGATGAATATGAGGACCGCTCCTTACAACCAGAACAAGAGAGAGCATTTCATGTTGGCTTGAAGCCTTTTCAAGCCGAGAGTCTTCATGGATTCTTAAGCAATGAGTAAATTGCAAATCTTTAACGACGCATGCCTCTGCAGGGATAGAAAAACATGGAGCCACTCAACTCAGGCAACAAAAGAAAGAGCCAAAACGCACTGTACTGAGAGGTTACACAGCAGCTTTTAAATATGGGACAGCATTCTTCTAGTTGATGTGTCAAAAGCATTGAAAGAAAATAACTAATGCCTCGTTTCCACTGAGCACAGGTCAGTTCAGTACGCTATTTCGTCTGTTTTCATTTAAAAATAGGCCCATACTAAATTACCAGCTGTAATACTCTGTTTGATAAAGTAAATCTTTCGGGCTTGTACTTGGTACTCAGCCACCAATTCTGATAGCAAAAAGGACAAAAAATTCGACCTGTCCCTCCGTTCAGTTGTGGGTGTGTACGACAATGGTACGGTTAGGGTGGAGCTACTGGCGACACACAGGACAGTTCACTGACTGGAGGACAGTAATGGTGCATTCCAGTTGTCCTTGAAACCAGGAATCTCCAGCCCGAAAATGATGCAGTGAGCTCGTTTTGCGTTCCAGCTGAAGCAACTTGGAAAAAATTGAGGCCACCAGCAAAGCTGTGTGTGTTGCTGCTCAGAGTACAAAAAACGTATACCCAAGTATTCTCTGCAACCACAGTCCCTCCAGGAGAAATGCAGGAAACGTAGACGGTAAATTATAATAAATATATAACTACATAAATGTCCAGACATAAATCTGTCCAAAGTGAACATTACTTATAATGTAATAATAATAATAAAAATAGTTAACTATCTTCATAATTTAAATAGTTTTTAAAATGGGCGGGTAAAAAATAGATTGACATTTTTTGTTACCCTGTCAGTTAAAAAGACAGACAACAGAAATCTCTAGCATGACCTCTGAAGTATAAGTCAGAAAAGGAAATATGTGTGGTAGAAAAACAATACTTAAAACAAATATTAAGGTGGGATACTTTAAGTTGTGTGAGTTGAGAAATGGAGCAGGTTGGGCTGTCTTTGATGCTCAACTTGCCTGTTCTGAGGAATTCAGAGTATAAGGGAATTGGGATTGGTAATCGGTTCCGACAAATGGTAGTAACCAGACCGAAAAACAGCGCACATTTCGGTGCCTTATTTCTGTTCTTTTTTTCTGTAGATGTCAAACACTGGATTCTGAGCATGCCATCAGCCAAGAGCGATTTCCTATATCACCAGAAAAGGTAAACATGGCTATTTCTTTCCCCCCCAAAAAAAACAACTGCTACAAGGGCTGTCAAAATTAACGTACCAATGCAGGTCGATTAATTCCAAGAATTAACTCTTTAAAAAAAAAAAAATTTTTTATTTACGCTTGCACAGAAAACCACCCTGTTGTATAATTCAGCCGGCATTACATCAGCTCACCTTCCTAACCGGCCAAACGGACTGTGGTGCAGCAGCATTTGTTTGTGATCCTAAATGACATGTAAGTATATTATTAATGGTGTTTTGGCTTTGTGGTGATATGATAATTTCATAAATTGTCTGTGGGAATTAGCCATCTGCTTCGGATATCAGTTCGCTGTGCGGTTTAAATGCTCCGTATTTATGTTGATTTATGCACAATGGTTCACTGTATATCTTAAGTACATTTTATAGTGAGTTACCGCTGTGTTAAAAATGCGGAATTATTCAGTTAAAGTGATGTTTTTGGACATGAATTAGTGCTAACTATTAGCGGAAGTAGTGAACAGAGTGTTGAACAGTACAGAAATAGCTATTTTTTAGATTACTACAAAACAGCTTTACAAAAAAAATTCCAGTGCATTTCTGTTGTGCAATAATTTAATATTTACGTTTTTAGTATGTACCATTGATTCTAAAATGTGTTTATAATACTTGCCTCTTTTTTTAAACTGTACTAACGTTCATTTTTTTGTTTGTGTCATGTAATTTAGCTGAATATTGTGACTTTAAGGTGATGGTAAAGGACAAAGTGAATCTTGAACATCCCACCTGGAACCTAACAGGTGTCATGACAAAGCAATAGTGAGTGTCATTCATGTCACCTGGCAAGTGGTCATAATGTTCTGCCTTGTTGCAGTTCCAAGCGTTCAGAAACCATGATCTTTTTCTGTTATTTTCACAGCATCCACAGAAAAACATGTTAGTAGTTAGTAGAGGTCAAGCATTTCCAAACATGAAAATTACAACCTTTAAGCAGGTATAAAACATACTTTTTGATGAGCCAACATTGAAAATTGTATTTTATTGTTATGATATAATATGATCTTAATAGGCTTTAAAATATTAGTCTCTGTATAATTAATCTAAATAATGTGGTTCACTAACTTTTCAATAATATTCTGATGTATTGAATTTAACAGCATATTTTTCGTTTATTTATATTTGGAAAGCTTAGAATAGATCTAGGATGCCCAAATGGGGAAAAAAAACAACTTTGGAAATAGATAAGGGAATCTCAACTCTTGTATTGCCCACATTTGCGTCTGATTGGGTGACCAAATGTCATGGGATTAGTCAGAATTGAACTGTTTTTCTGAGTTTTTACACCAGATCCAGGAATGAAGTAAATTGTCCGTTAAACCCAATTCCATTATGAGCCAAGACGGAACAGCAGCACAGTTGCCCTTCATCCTTGGAGAGTCCCCATGGTAATCAAACAGCTGTTTGTGCTGAGGCCGGACCATCATCTAAGCTGAGGAAAAAGTGTTAGAACTAAAGGTCCACGAGACCCCTGACACTTCCATGAGAGCTGAAATGGCATCGAGTCGGACCTCAAGAAAGGCACTGTATCCCTTTTATGTTGGCTGCTGTCTGGTACTTGTCTGGTGAAGCTGACTGATGTTGGAATTAGATCATAAAATCCTTTGTTCTTGCTGTGAGAAGCCGACAAGCTCCTGGTTTGTTTTTAGATAAAATTAAATGTTTTGTTGCTCTCAATGTTTCCTGGTTATTTTTCCTTTAATCACTGAAGTAAGAATGAGTGTGAAGATTATAATTCGAACTGTTTGGACTTCTTTCAGATAGTTTCTTTTGATCTAGCTTCTGTAATTGTAATTGGGTAGATATTGACTGAAAGTAAATTTAGTTTCAGTTTAGAGCCCTAGAGAGTAAAAGTACTTACTCTTTAGAATTATTTTAAGGAGTTATACAATTGATTTATGAACATTAATGTAATTTAGTGTATTTTTTTCCTAATTAAAAATGCTAATTTTGAATTTCCGATCTGAAATCTACTTTTTTAAAATAAATATTTCTAAACACATGAAAAGAGAAAACTGCACTTGAAAATATATTGTGATGAATGATTTACTTGACCGGTTTTAATCTTCTACCAACAGATGATCCCCACCTGGTTCCCATTCTTTATGATTTATTTTGTTTTACAGTTGGCTACGTGCTAAAACACGAACTTGGTTTGTAAAGGCTTGTCTTAAAGGTTGTGAGGCAAATCTTCACAGCAAAGACACAGAAGACAGAGCAGGAATCAGTCACAGCAAACCAGAGACACGGGTCAGGACAAAAGTGAAGTTGGACAGATAATAGAGTGTGAAAAGGGAAATGTAAAAACACAGCGAGGAGCTTAGGCCAAATGGCGGAGAGGGAATAAAAAAAAAGTTCCAACAAAAAGAGCTGAGTTAGGTACCTGATATAAAAATCAAAATACAGACTTCTTTTCCTTGAAAGCAAATCAAAGGGGAGGAGGGGGAGGAGAAGGAATGCAACAGTTAAAAACTGTGTTGTTTTTAGTACTTCCGACCAATAGGAAGCAGCACGCATTGAGAGGGGAAGAGTAAAAATAAATAAATATAGTTTTACAGTTTTTTTGTTTTGTTCGTTGCTTGATTTTAGAATCAAGATATTAGCCTGTTCCAATTGTTGCGTCACAAAAAGCTGCATGCTTGTATGTATATATGAAGAGTTACAATAACGGTCAGGATTAGAATTATGAATTCTTCCTGAGAGAATATTCTTTAGATTACATAAAAAGCACAGGCATAAAAATGCATACAGTGGCTGCATGAGTATGGGTGAGAAAACACACATAATCCAAGTTTACCTCTTCTGTTTGTAGGTTAGCATGGCTTCGGAGATGGGAAACTGGTGGGACACGTTGGCTCCGGCTAGATACTGAATGATTCGTCCCGCTACATCTATGTTATCTGTAGGGAAAAGAAAGATGGTTCAACAGGGAAAACAACTGATTCATGTGCTGATTTTCATGTACATCAGACTGATAGGGGGTGTTGCGTTTGTCATTTGAATTGTGAAGAGTTCCTGCACCGTTTTAGTGTTCTCTCCTCATTTTTATAAGTTAATATTTTATTCATACCAAAGGGAAACTAAATTTTCTTAAGTAATATCATTCAAGTAACTTTAGAGAGTCGTGAATGGTTATTCTTTGAGAAGGATCTAGGGCAGAAGTGAAGAGGTCTCTGACTTAAAGCCAGGATCACACTGTGCGTTTCTTGGCCGCCTCTAAAGACTGCTTCATGCCACACTGCGAGCTCCACTGAGCTCTGGTTCGGTGTCACACTGCATGGCACCAGGTTTCCGTTGGTCAAACTGCACGACGTCTCGCTGTAGCAGGACGCACCAAAAGCCAACGTCACTGAAAGATGACAGATGGATAGAGCCAAGGTTTTTTTCTTTTTATTTTTTTTTATTTAACCTTTATTTAACCAGGAAGGCTTCATTGAGATTACCAATCTCTTTTCCAAGGGAGTCCTGGCCAAGACAGTGGCACAATTCAAGACAATTTAAATTACAGACAGATTTGCAGCAACAATTTCAGATGGTGATAGGGAAAAGTAAACAAGCACTAGCTACATTATTAGTTTTCTTTCTAGACTCTGAAAGAAATGGCGAAAAGAAGACGAGGAAGAAAAGACGAATCTGGACTTGCTCGTGGCCGGGAAAATGGGAGCAGTTTGGGATTCCTGCCTTTCAAAACGAGCTTAAGGTACGTTTGGTTTAACATTATCTTAGCGAACATGTAACTCACAGGGCGCAAATTAATTGGTCAACGGCAGCCTGGAGTCGAAGAATTTCGGACTCTGTCTCAAGACCACCGGAGGCTGGCTTTGGTGTTAGGTGCAATAAATACGCTGTTGGGCAGCACGCCCAACTGCACGGCCACAGACCAGCAAATCACAAGCACACTAATCTAAGTAAAGGTCTAGGATGGCTGCAATTGCACATTGTGATGACAGGCTGCTTTAGACTAATGCTGTATGACTGTCCCATGACTGTCATGACATGCTAACAGGTCAATATCAGGGCAGCAGAGACAGTTTTTCACAGTATCATGTCTAAATAGTGTCTCTGGTGATGGGGTATGGAGCTGTTAGTATCTCATGAGAGGCATGAGACAGACTAACTTATGTCCTGACAGTTTCGTGGCCAGGTGGATGGACAAACTGAGAGATGAATGAGCGGATGGAAAGAGAAGTCTGGCTAGATGGATGGATGCAAAGAAACAAGGAAGGATGGACAAACCATTTGTACATCTTTCCATGGATTGGATATATACATGTATGCATGGCTGTACCACATGTTAGATAGAAAGACAGATGTAGGATAGATTCATGAATAGATGGACAGAAAAATGGGAGTCAAGATGATTGGAAGGATGGCAAGATAGATCCATAGATAGACTAGCTTTAAATTTTAGGTAATGTAAATTTTTAATGTAGAAACCATCATAAAAAGGGAGAGTCTTCAAAGACAAACACTTTTCCTTAGTTACATTTTCCATACCTTTCCAGAACAGGAGTCGTCAGGAAAAATCTATTCTCTTACAGGTTTTTCACTACATTAGATGCCTACATCCATTTCAGATCGACAACATGCTAGATGTTCATATGCATTGCTTGGAGACTGGGAAGTACTCATTTACCTTCTTCAGACAGACTGAATGGGAAATAAAAGACTTTGTGGGATGTTAAGGCAGCTTCTGGTAAGGATGAATGATTTAGAGGAAAAGTATCCTAAGCCTTCCCGCTTTCATTAGCTCTTTTTAAGGAAACTTTTTAGCAATGACTCAACATGATGTGTGAGAGACCGTGACTCTCTGAGGATGAGATTAGGTGAGATAAAAAGTGGAAAAGAATGTTGGTAGTTTGGCTTGTTGAAACTCTAAAAATTATAATGAAGACAGTGGATGGAAAACAAACCTGAGAGTTTAATCATGCATTCACTTTACAAACTAGAAGGGATTTCTAAAAATAAAGGATACAGAATCAAATATTTTTTATATTCGATTCATGAAGTCATATCCGCAGAATACGTCTAATATAAAAAAACAAGAGAACTAGGTGGCTGATCCTGTTTTAATCTGCTGGTGGTTTTCAGCCTATCGCTCTGAGGGTGTGAGAACAGAACTCTTTCTAAAAGCATCTGCTGCAACAGCCAGAAATCCGTCCTCTACTTGCCAGGTTTGACCTGAGCTCTGACCCAGTTTCTTTCCCTTTCAAGTTAGCAACGCATTACACATGCAGAGTTTCGGGCCGTTGAGTCCTACCTGATGTGGGCCGTTCCGTCTTGCAGAACAGCTCCCTCCAAGCCGTGTCCATGAATATGTTGTTGAAGCGGCTATCAAAAGAGGCCACGTACTTCGCCAGGGGATGGGAACCTGCGTACAGGCTGGGTTAAATATATGCACCATCTTCGGCCAAGGTACATCTCAATTCGAGTTGACTCACCGATGGGGATAACGAGGAAGCGTATGTAACTGAGCCAGTCAGGGGTCTTATTGGCAAGCTGCTCGACGAAGAACCTCAGGACGGTGCTGAGGTAACTCTGGTCGCCCGCAATGGCCACTTTTATCGTTGGTGGAGTCTGAGCATTGCAGTTACAGCTGGAAGGTGTTAAATAAAGGAGGCAGTAAGTAGACAGAAGAAAACAGGCTTTAAGAAATGTAGGTCAGAGATGCTTGAAAAATTAAAGGCTGCCTGACAGAGAGATTTGTATCTCTATAGGATTCTTGCTTTAAAGCAGGTCAGCTTTGTTTTTCTCTCTCTCCAAAGAGCTGCAATGTATCAGGAAAATTTTCCAGCATGGACGACTTAAATGTATCTGTAAGACTTCTCAGCTTTAGATATTAAGCATCTCTTCTGATCTTGCCACAACAAATATATATATATAAAAAAAGCATCTTCAAAAATAGCATTACAAAAATATATCTTTATGTCTAAAGTTTTTCCCTAGCTGAAACTGAACCAAATAAAAAAGTTATTGTGATGCTGTGGCAGGACCTAAATAAAAAAAAACCTCCAACTAATGTGGAGGTGAATTTAACCAATTCTCCAAAAAAGTGGGGTGACGTTTAAAGTTAAGAGAACACATTACCTCAACCTTTAATATGTTTCTGAAGGTTTTATAGTGTTTTGATATCGTATGATTTTATGTTTTTTGACGAACATTTTAAAGATATTTGTAGCTGTTGTGTTAAGCGTCGTATCAGTATTGCAGTTAATTGAGTTTTTTATTTTACTCTGTTTTAAGCACTTTGGTCAGCTTTTGCTATATACCTAAAGTTGGCTTGACTGAGAGGTTATTCATACTTTTTCGTGATGATGTATAGCGGATTGATATTTATAAAGCACAGTATTTTCTCTCTTTTAGTATTATACTGATGACATTCAAATTTGTTTCTCTTTAAATGTGAACTTTGTGTTCATTATACGATTTTTTTTGTTTTACGTACCTTTCAATAGAATCATGTTAGTAACAAACTGCATCACGATGAAACAAAGAATGTTTTTTCACACCTGAATCAAATGATTAGTTGATTACCAGGAAAACTCCAAGACATATTGAGGAGATAGTGAAATCTTAAACCTGCAGGACATCCCTTCCCTACAGAGTGTAACAATTTAGCACATGATGTTTGCACGTCTGTCAGTTTGACTCCCATCTCGTCTTATTCTGTTGAGGTGTTTTTTAGTTTTAGCTTGATGTTGCTGAAGTTATTGTTCCTGTTTGTTTTTTAAACCATCTTCTGCTCAATCGTGTTGTTTTTAAATGTGCTTGAGAAAATAAGATCGACAATGAGATAGTAGCACAAGGATTGCGGTTGACTGAGTCTAAAAGTCCCCTTTCAGTTTGTTTCAGGAAGAAGAAAACATTTTAACATTTATTAAATCAAAACACAATCTTGTCTAAAAATGACTCGAAATCTTGCAGAGATGACAAGCGAAGATGATGGATTTGGAAAGAAGAAAGTTGAAAAGTGCAACCTATCTGAATAAGGTGATTTTCAAACAGTGGCTGTACAGACAGACAGACAGACAGACAGACCACCTCAGCAAGATGAGAAAAAGCAACCTAAACTCGAAGCCCCCATAAACACATAACTCTGCAAGATTCAACTCCAAAGTAGGGAGGATGAAAACGTTCCCGAACTGAACGTGTCATACAGACAAAAAAAAGAAAGAAAAAAAAACCCATGTATATGTGTGTTTGTGACTCACAATCTCTGGATGCGTGTAACGATGGTGTTGAAGGCAGCCTGAACGTCGGCAGCGGAGCACGTGGAGACAATGGGCTGGCCCTGTTCATGGAGCAAGTCAGCTACATACTGCACAGAAACACACGTGAGAGGGACACAATGACTTAATGGATATGCGAAAGGGTGTCTGAAAGACAGCAGCAGCCAGACAAACTGAGATACTTCCTGCAAACCCAAAGCATGAAACAAACCCTCGTGTTGTACTTCTTTATAAGAGCAGCCAAGATTAAATGAATAAAGCATGCCCAGCGAGTATGTCCGGTTCGTTATGACTGATGTGCCAAAATGTCTTATTATCTTCCCATGGTGGCATATTAGGGTAAACTTGCGGGGATGGTGTGATTTTGAATGCAGCGATGTGGGAATACTGCAGCATTCGTACGGGTATGCTTGATAATATTACAACAACATTCTTGCAACGCTGGACTTATGAACGCCTTAGTGCAACAGAGTGCAATGTCATGACGATGTATGGAATGTGTGCTGTTCCCCGGCAGGCAGCGCTTCATATCCGCCAACAGCTGACCACTTATTAATGTAAAAACAAAACAACAAAAAAAGGATTGGATGGATTAATGAATAGATGTACTGATGGATGCATGAGCTCATGGATTGATGGATGGATGGCTCGTAGATTGGATGGATGGAAAACTACAGGGAAAGACTGATGGATAAGAATTCCAAGTGAAAGGAACATAATAAAATTATGCTCTTTTTGTAGAAACCCTGTACACAGTCGGCAGAGGAGTCGGCCAGTTCAGCAGGCTGCTCTCTCTGAACATCTGGCTTTCCTCTGCCACTGTGATGCACGACATTGGTTTTATAGACAATTTTAACATTTTCTTGGGCAGTAGTCAAAAGTTTGGGGCTGATGGATTACATCTGACAACACACATGCTGGCAATAAGTTTGGAATACCCTCGCCCACCACACCGGCCTAGCTGCTCCTGCCCCATCTGCCACTTCCACCACATCCTGATGTGTAGCTGGTCCCTGCTCCAATAAACTCAGCCGTGATTTCTTTATAAATAAAGTCTGATGACTATATTTATGAACAGATGACTGTTAAGGTAAGTAATGAAGTGCTATTTAAGGAAAACACACCTGTCCTTGCCACTCTGTAGTGTTGATGAGAATGATGCTCTCTGGCAAGCGTTCATCAGAGATGAGGATCTGGTTTAGCTGGTCATACACAGACTTCCTGGGAACCTTGGAGAAAAACGAGGAGCAGAGACTCTGAAACTGATACAAGCAAGTGCATCTGTCAAGAACAGAAACTGGGACTGGCAACGTTTCGCGTCAGAGAGATGTTTACCTGCGCTACAAGACGGGAGTCTGGGGAACACTCGCTCTCCATGCTGCTGGTCCTGTCACTCTGAGCCTTTGAGTTTTGTCTGTCTTTCATGGAGGTGCTGCGAGGACGCCTCTGCAGCCTGTTCTCCACTTTACTAAAAAACACGGAATACAACCATTTCAACATATACGATAGGCAGTGAAGAAAGACACTAATGATCTGGACCCAACATGAGAATGAAAAAGGAAAACATTGCCACATGCACACAATCTCTTTAACTTGCATATTTAAATACAGATGTTGTCTTGTTTAGTATTGGATTATTGTGTTTATTCTCAGATACAGTGATGAGTCACTTACCTGGGTGACATGTGGTTTTGTGACTCTGTTTTGCAGAGCTTGCCAACAGTGCTGGGCATCCGCTCAGTGTTGACATCCCAGTTGTTTGTCTCCCCTACTCCAGAACCACTGTTTTCTGTCTCTTTCTCCTGGACCTAAAATAAAGAGGAGAAATAACCCAGGTTCTTACAGGGATTCTTACATATTTTTCATATCCAAATTCCAAACTTTTCCCAATTTGAAAAAAGTTCAGACCCCTTTTTAGCCCATAAAAGAATACAATCAACAAGTGTCATCAAATATACCACAGGAAGAGAGAACCTGAATGCACAGTACTTACATATTTAGCTAACATTTATAGCAGTGCAGGAAACTCTTCAAAATGTGCATGTTGAAATGTTGCGATATGTTGTAGAGCCATGGCACAGAATTGAAACACAAAAGCATAAAAAAAACCAGAGTCGAAGGAAGGAATGCGGGCACATAGATGAATGAAGACAAATGTAGGAACCAAGAAAGGAAAAATTAATGAATAGATGGACGGAAGAAAATAAAGACAGGCAGATGAATGGGTATTTTGCAGAATGGAAGGATGAACGGATATGTGTTTTAGATACTTTTAAATCTTATCCAAAACTGGATGTCCCATAATTTTCTCCAACTGAACAGATAGAAAACTGAAGTAATAATCTTTGGACCCAAAGAGGAACAATCAAGAGTCAGCACATGGCTTCAGTTAATACATCTACAAAGCACTGATCAGGCCCGAAATCTAGGTGTGTTAATGGTTTCAGAACTGAACCTCCAAGGTCCCACAAAAAGCAATACCAAGGTCAGCCTTCTATCACCTAAACATTTCTAGGATTAAAGAAATTATATTGCAACAGGACATTGAAAAACTCATCCATGCATTTATCTTTAGTCGGATTGATTACTGCAACAGTGTCTTCGTAACAGTCAATTAGACAGCTGCAACAGATCCAGAACTCTACTGCTAGCGTCCTCACAAGAACCAGGAAAGTAGAGGATATCACCCCAGTTCTAAAGTCCTTACACTGGCTCCCTGTAGCTCAGAGAATAGACTTCAAAATACTTTTACTAGTTAATAAATCACTGAATTCCCAAGAGCCAAAATATGTTGAAGACTTCTTATTATACCAACTCCAACCCACTGACCATCCCTAGAATTACAACAGAGAAGCAAAAATCATTTTCTATGCTCCTCTTATCTGGAACAAACCTCCAGACTACTGCAAATCTGCTATAGCGCTGAGCTGCTTTAAATCAAAACTAAAAGCTCATGTGTTTATAGCTGCCTTTGAGTAAGCGATTAATAATTGCTATAATATCATACGTTTTAATATGTTATATATTCTGTGTCAATAATATTGTGTTTTATGGTTGTTCTTCCCAAGTCAGGCAAAGCACCTTGAACTGCCATGTTGTTTAAAGTGTCCTATACAAATAAAGTTGCTTTGCCTATTAGGAGTTTTCAAGAGAACAACATGATTGTTTAAAATCTATTTTCATTCTATACAATCTTAAATTTAAAGTAACTTATTTTGGAAACATTTCTCAAGCCTAGATCTTCTATCACAAGCATCACAGTTCATTAATTTCCAGCAGTGTCACTTTCTGTGTACCAGAGTATTCTAGAGTATAAACTAAGATGTTGCTGCTTGCTTTACAAAGAATTGAGCTTAGTTACTGAGGCTGTGGATAATTATACATCCCTGCTGTGACAGAGGAGATAAGAAGTCGTGGTCTGTTAGCAGGTGGCTGAAGATATAGCTTCGATATTCACTTCTAATTGGCTCAGCGAAGCAGATTGCTGAGACGGCTGCCCTGGGCTCGGAGGGGGAGCTGTGGCTGAATGAAAAAGGTTAGGCTGACCCGGCAGCAAGAAAACAGCAACAAACTCAGAGACCCCTCTCTCAGTCCTCCTCATTCAGAGTTATCTTTGTCTGCCGTTACACAGTCCCTCTCTTTGTTTCTTTTTCTTCGAAGACCCAAGGGAGGAGGAGGCGGTGAAGTGAAAAGGGTATGTTTGGAAGGAGAAAATGTGAGAAAGAGAAAATGCTCAGGAGGGGGTTTAAATGATGTGCTGCATTTCTAAAAACACACCCCAACAGCCGTCTCTGTAACGCTGTCCTCTTGATATCGGCTCCCTTGCACTTTACATCTGTCCACAGTCAGGAACTCTCCACTCTGCAAGGGAAAGAAACACATGGCTACATTAGACTGTTTCCTCCATAAAGTATTTTTTCCAGTTTCCAGGGTTCCTACACATGCTTCATGATGAGTTTCAAAACTCTTTCAGATCTAAATTTCCTAAGTTCTGAATTATAAATACTAGGGGTGTAACTGTTCAAGGAGATGTCTTGAACCGTTCAGTTCCGCCTGTTCGGTTCGGTCCACTTGCAAACCGTTTTGGTGTATTTTTTAAAATTAAATAATGTAAATTTATTATTAGTGTGGTATTAAGCGCAGCGAAACAAAGTTCCTAGGCGAGTTTCCGCACTGATGCTGTATTGAGTGACTCTTAAATAGTTAGCTTGTTGATATTCAAGCTAAACCTGTTGCTGCTATTTCATTATAAAGAGTGCAATTTATTTAAGATATCGCCCAAATTGATCGCTTTTATTTATGTTATGCAAGAATTCTATTATATATTAAAAACCTTTCTTTTGAAAAGTGTCTAAGTATTTTTTATACCAAAAATTAACCAAACCAAGCCCTTCTCAACACTGAACCGATCCGAATATGATTTTAGCGTACCATTACACCCATAATAAATACAAAAGTTTGCTTTAGATTTTAGCTTAGATCAGTGTTTCTCAACCGGGAGTCTGCAAATGCCTCGTGGTCCTTAATAATAAAATAGATATTTTTTAAAGGATCCTCTAAAATTTATAGAACTATATCATAATTTTACTCAGATGTGACAGAGACCTTTATCTACCTAAACTACAGACGGTAACATAATCTTATTTGTCTCTTTCACAAGTGTAATTTATTTTACAGGTGATGGTCATAAAATTAGAATATCAAGAAAAAGATTATTAATTTTAATAACTGCATTAAAAAAGCGAAACTTGAATATTAGCTTAATTCATTACACACAGAATAATATATTTCAAATAGTTTTTTTATGATAACTGACAATTAACAAAAGTCCCAAATTCAGTATCTCAGAAAATTTGAATATTGTGAACATTTTATATATTAAATACCCCTGATGCCACAATAATCAGCTAATAATTATTTAGCTCAGACAAAGACCAAACAAAGAAACAGACTTAAACTTACATCTGTTGCCACTATTCAACCCAGATTACAGAAACTCATGAGTGGGAGATAAGTGCATGTGTCTCACTAACACACATCCAAGTGACATACAAATAGAAGCAAAAATTCTGTTTTGTTACGAAAATATTTCTGAAAGCTAATGTATATTTATTTATACAGCAGTTTTCAGAAATATGCAACATAATGTTACGTACATATTTCCAAAAAACACAGTAAAAAATGTTTTGTTACTGTATTTGAAAGTAATTGCATCTGTTATTGTTTCGTGATGTTCTGAGGCTGCTGCATATATATCCTGTTCTGTTAAATTCTTTGGAAACTTCCAAAATATGCCAAGGAGCTGATTTATGTTTTTTGTCCCAGAATGTACAACTGAAAGCTCATATTTGCCTGAAAGAGTGAATAAATGCCACAATGCAATTAAAACGGTTGGGAACTACGGGCGTAAACGTTGCTACAGATGTCAGGCTTTACATACAAAAAAAAACTTCACAAGAGATTGATGGATGGATGGATGGATGGACGGACGGACAGACAGACAGATGATGTAAAAACAACTCAATGGAACAGGGAAAAAAGTGTGGAAACACAAAATGTTTTTTAGACCGTCACTCTCATTCAGACCTGGAAAATGTTTAGACTTAAAATCAAACTGTACATTTTTTACAGGCTGTTGGTATACTATATGACCTAAAGGTCTAAAAGTTGGGATATTCATGCTTTCATTTCATGAACTCAACTAAAGCTCCTTTACGTGCTAAGAGTTGAGGCATTAAAAATAATCCTGTGCATCGTGTAACATCTGGGTGAATTCATATAAGCCTGAGATCAAACAGCTTTCCTTCCTGGCTGCGAGACGTGATCATGAAGCTCCACTGCAACACAACAAAATATAGGACTACAGCAGCCTGAAATGCTTTGGGCTATTTTATTACAAGCTCAAATGGTTTCCCAGATATTTATAAACACCCCCTCCCACCACGTCATTGAATTCAACATGCCTCTCCTTCCCTGCATGTGTTGTTCTAATGGGCCATAAATCTGTAAGTAGGAGTTCAAGGCTGCTCGATCCAATCTTCTCTCTGGAGCATGGGAGCATAGTTGTGTCTAAGCGTGTGTGTTGATGGTGCTGGAAAGGTCATCTGGTGACACTCCCTATAAATACTGAGAGCCTGCAGGGGTGGACAGGGCTAGGACTTAAGTCTTCATCCTGTCCTGCTAGTGGCTGCGCTGCACTAATGCTTAAACTTTGATTCCCTGAACCTCAATGAGCCGAGCGCACACAGAACTTTACACAATACCCTTTTCTTTTTTAATATAGAAACCTATAAAACAAATGAGACGGAGCTCTAATGATAAACAATGAGCCTGGAAGAGGGTTCGTTTATACACAATGAATAATGATCAACTTACAGGACAGGACAGCTCTCTCTGCTGACTTTTTTGGCTGTGTATGCTTCCGATCTCTGTCTGCGAGCTGGAGTGAGACATTCCTTCAAAGAACGGCCTAAAAAAAGACAATATTATAAATATTAGGAGTTTAAAAGTAAACTATTCTGCTCAGCCTTGCTCCAACAAATGAAACAAACCTTTAGAAGAAGAAAATTCTGTTACATTAAGGGGAAATCTTAAAATTGATCATACTCATTAAAAACATACATGCTTCTGGATTATTTTGAATATCAAGCATAACATGCAAAAAATTCCTAGAAAAAATTTACAAAACAGCAAATGCAAGATGTGGTGGTGCAGTAGGATAGCAACATCTGTATCATGTGGTGTTAAAAGGAAAATAAATGCAAAACATAAATTGACTGTTTAGTAGTTTCACTCATAAAAAAGACCTTTATTAACATAGGGGAATTTTTTACAGTGTCTTATCTGGAAGTGTGGCACTCAGAATTAATGTTTGAGTACCAAGTAAAAGCCAAAAAGATTTACTTTCTCAAGTGGAGCATTACGGCTATTAGTGTAGTACTCCACTTGATATATATATGTGGTAGAAATCTTTATTAGAGGTTACTGTAGGTTTTATTTACTGATCTTATGGACACAGAGAACAAAGACGAGAGGGAAGGAAGAAAGAAGATGAAGAGGAGAGATAGGGAACAAAAAGAGTGAGTTAACGATACAAGAGAGAAAAAAGAACAAAGAACCCAGGAAAACATCCAAGTCTGCCTCCACAGCTGCAGGATGGCAGAGAGGGGGAGAATAAAAAATGTGAACAAAGAAAAACACAACCGCAACACGCAAATATGGTTATATAAATACAAAAACGTCCATGAAACACTCATGGAACGAATTATTCAGAATCTATTGATGATAACCTCAGTTTAAGAATATATCTGTAAACACTAGAGTCCCCACACCTGTGTGTGTATGAGCATGCTAGTGTATATAAGGTATATACGATCGAGGTCACAGACATCTACAGGACCCCAGAGCCTAGGAGCCCCCAGGTGGACTAATGCAGGACTGACCAAAGGGAGGAGCAGAGGAAAGCCCCCGGGGGAAATGTCCAGCAGCTATAATGCAGGGACCCAGGGGGCCACAGTGACGAGCTCATGGGATCCGCCGGCAACCGGCTATGTAGGGGTCGGCCCGGCTAATGACCCAGGGCACCCCACACAAGATAGACTATTCACGCTAATTTTGGGACATCACATTGAAAGTTTTCTAGCTGACATTTGAGATTAAATTAGGTTAATAAATTATAAACAACCCCATGAAAATATTAATAGAACATTACACATTATTCATCATATGAGAGACATTAGAAGTATTAATAATGGGAGTGGATGCAGAAAAAGCATTTGGTTCCATAATATGGCAATTCTTATTCAGAACAATGAAGAGGTTTAACTTTCATGAGAGCTGTAATGAGACTATTTGGACTTTATATGCACGTTTTATAGCAAGGATCATGGTCAACGGTAGCTTATCTAACACTATCAAACTAGAAACGGGATACCAGCAGGGCTGTTTGCCAGTTTTCTGGAGATACTAAGACAATATTATCTAACGTAATGCAATTTACAGGAGCAGAACAGAAAATAGCATGATTTACGGACGACGTCCTGAAAAATGGAAACTCCTAATTTATCTTTACCTATATTATTTGCTGTTTTTAATGATTTTGGTATGCCGTCAGGGTAAAAAAAGCAATGTTAAAAAAACAACAACAAGTTATTACTTTCAAATTTGAACCAAACGGAAAATCTAAGTCAGACTTATGTCCATTTAAATATGTTGTCTATGAAGTATTTGGGTATTTATATACACAAAGAGCCTGAATAGTTTAAATTCACAAATTATGATCAAATATAAAAGAAAAAAAAGTGGACTTGGGAAGATGGAATTTAATACTGTACTTGAGTTTTGTATCAAGAGTGGAAGTGATTAAGATGAATGTGTTAACCCGACCTTTTTCACAATCTTCCAGTTGAGGTGTTGGGGAAAGAATTTAAAGAGCGGGGCAAAATTATATCTCAAAACATATGGTAAGGGGCTAAGCCATTAATTAAATATAGAGCATTAACAAAGAGGAGTGGAGGTATAGCGTCACCATGTCTAAAGAGTTACTTTCAGGCAGCACAATTGAAGATTTCGATAAATTTATGAAATCCAGAGTATTCTTCAATATAATATGGAGAAAAGACTATTCAATGGAACACAGAGGTCCTTTTGGAAATCAAAAATAAAGCTGTGGTTGGGTGGAACTGCAAAAATGTGGACTGAAATTGAGAAGAAATACAATTTAACAAATCATTGTATGTTTTTGAGGTGGATTGTGCATTATAAGGAATTCACTCCCAATGAATTTGATGGCAGGTGGAAAAATGGCCCAAAAACGCATTAGGCGGTCATAAACAATCAAGCTGTAAGAAGTTTTCAAAAATGAAGGATATCTATTGTATCCAAAATCCAGTGTTTCACAGATACTTACAGCTAAATCATTATTTGGGTGAAGAACTAAAAAAAACTGCACTATGGTAGATTCAACATGGCCAGGGGGTTATAAGAATTATGACAGAAGCATATAGAATACAGGTAGGGACAGCCATTTCTAAACTGTATAGAGTTCTGGAGGAAAAAAAAAAGGCAACACAGAATATGTGAAAGAAAGATGTGAGAGGGAGGCAAACCTAGTGGTGTCAGGAGTGGATCGGGGGGAATAAATGAAAAGCAGTGGCAAACCACAAACTCTTTATTTTGGAGGGAGTAAGGCTGGAAGAATACAATGAGGTTTTTTTGCAAACCCCACACAGAGAAAATATGAAGACATCAAATGTTGGAGATCTTCAACTTAATTTAAAGCAAATCCCTTCAATATCTTTTGGGAATGCTCCCTTATTAACCAATATTGGACAGAGTTAAAGGACGCAATTGAAGAAGTGAAAGAATTTAAAATCCCAACCAATTTATGCATCTTGGAAAAGTAGAGACTCTTAATTTAAACAGAAGGGACAAGTAAAAATGGCCTTGAATCATGTTATTGGCTAGAAAGAAAGCAATAACTGGAAGATGGTGGCATGATATGGTGCCTAAGTGGAAGAATTGATGAAAGTGATGCTAAGTATCTGCAACATGGAAAAATTAATTGTCAATTTGATTGGAAGATGTTTAATTCAACAATATCTAGGAAAGGATGACTAAAATTTATAGGGCAACACGGATATGCTTTTGTTTAGGACTTGTGCAGATGTTGGAATATGAACACCTTTCTAATGAATCATGCAGAAAAATGAGGAAAGCATATTTACAAGAAATATCACTAACAGTAACATATACCATACCTGGTCCTAAGCAACAGTTTCATTAAACGTAATTTATTTTTCATGTTCAAAACTCAATGTTCAAAAACCTGTTGTCACAGCTGCATAGTATCGGCCTTGTTTGCCTGGGTATCTTGTATAATTCATATTGTGAAAAAGACAACAGAAAATATATTTTTCAAAATTATTACAGAAATAAGAAACATCCATGCCAGCTTCAATTAATTCTGGTGTACCTTCAACGTCATTTTAACATTTCGAAAAGGTGGAGAAAAAAATAAAAAATAACATACTTGAGTTTGGGTTTTGGGGTACTCAGTACACTCTCATTGTCATCCACCTCTGGCCCGCTGTCACTCTGGTTGTAAACCTCCAGACTGTCGTAGAGCAAGTCCAGATCCTCCTCAACCTCCTGGGTCTGGTCCACTGGATCAGAGTCCAGCACCTACCACACACACGCACACACACATCTTCAGTATACTACAGATACAAATTTGTCTTCATAGCCATGGTTTAAACAAGTGTAAAAAAATCAAATATTGGTTTCCACTTCTGCTCTAATGCAGGAAAATAAATCCCAACCTTAGTTTCAAAATGATAGTTAAAAGGTAGCTGAGTGTTAGATGAGAGCTGAGGTGCTGCACAGTGGGGATTTATATCATAGGAAGTGCACACAGGTAGGCTTGTGGACTAATCAGGTGATTAATGCCACTCCATAAGAGCAGAAGCTGGCGGGAAGCAGATAAACAGTCTGTCCCCCCGCCTCCTTCTGCCTGGGTATTTATAGAGCCGAAGCCTTGCACATTACCCAGGCACAAGGAAGAGATTAGTGACAGTGAATGTGATAAAAGATCACTGGGCCACCTGGAGTTTTCAGAACAATCCAGTAAAATTCAGCACTAAGGTTGTTGGGACAGAGCATCATTAGACATACAGTGTCTTGTAAAAGTTAGAATGCTCAGGATAAGAACTACAAACTTGAATGTGAAGAGAGCGACCTCCTGAGTAAATACTATGTAGAGCTTTTCAAGAAGAGGAACTTTCTACCCATTCTTCTGAAGATCTGTCAGATTCAATTCAATTCAATTCACTTTTATTTATATAGCGCAAATTCACAACAAATGTTATCTCAAGGCACTTTACAACAAAAGTTGTTTCAATACAATTACATTCTAATCAGTTAAAAGTTTTATATGTAAGGGAATCCCAGTCGATTGTGATTAGATGGGGAGACACTGTAGGGAACTATTTAAGTCTTTTCTTGTGCTTTGACCTTGGTTTCTGGTATTTGACTGGGCAATTTTACCTCTTGCTTTGCTCTAATCCATTCCATTGTAGACCTTTAAAATGTACATTTAGGGCTGCTGCCCTGATGTAGAGCAAACCTCTTCCCGTTTTTATTTACATTTCTTGCAACCTCCAACAGCTTTTCTTCCATTTTCACCAGTATTGAACACCATCGCTCAACTCGTGAAGCTGCCACAACATAGCTTCATGAAGTGTAATGTTAGCATTCTATCTCACACAGCAATTTGTACAAACATAAAACGCTGGTTCAAATCTAATCTGACCATCTAGGCTGTTTCCCTTACACAACTTGTGAAAAAATGAAAGCAGGATTAGAATTAGGCGGTGTGTGTATAATAGTTGTCCTGTAGTCAAATTGCTGTGGATCTCTGCAGCTCCTCCAGCGTTCCCATGCACCTCCTTGGCCAGTTAATATGGGTAGATTGCTGTATTTTGGTACCCAGACCACTAAGGTCCTCCAAATCGAGTCTACTAATCATCACTAGACTTAGAACCAAAAATGCAGAAGCAGTTATCAGTTTCTATGCTCCCCTTATCTGGAAAAAACTTCCTGACGACTGCAAAGCTGCTGAAAAACGGAGCTGCTTTATATGGAAACTTAAAACTCATCTGTTTAGAGCTGCCTTTCAGTAAACAATTATGACTCTTAACTACTGTTTTCTTAGTTTTACCTTGCGTTGAAACTGTGCTACACAAATAAATTTGCCCTGCCTAGGTATTATACTCTATCCATAATCCTATGATGAACTAAACAGAGATATGTGAGATGTTCAAAGCGTGGGTTACTGTTTTTAAACCTAAAGCTCTTTTGAACGTCTCCAAAACTTTCTCCCTCATCCGCCTGCTGTGTTCCTTTGTCTTCATGAGATGCTTTGTTCACCTTCACACATTTTAATTTTTGAAAACGTTATAACCCATGTTATATTATTTTTTTCATATCCGTTATGTTAGTCTAGTAACTACAACCCCTATAAAATACATTGAAGCTTGTGGGTGAGAAAAACGTGTAACGGTTCAAGGGGTATCAATATTTTAATCTCCCGATAGTAGACGAGCAATTTTTCTCTTCTAGATTTTACATTTTAAATCTAACTATGCTCATTCTAATTGTCTAATAAAGCTTATCTACTAAATGACATATGAATCATACCTTACAAAATGTCTAACTGTTAACCTTTCAAACAATGTTTTAAACAGAACAGAAATTTATGAATCAGACATTAATTAGCAACACTGCTTGTAACCTTGTCCCTCTCCCTCTTCAGTAAAACGCTGTATCATAACAAGTGTAGGCATCACATCTGACTAACCAGAGACTACATAACAGTGTCGCTGAGAAATTCCCGAAGAGAACGCAGGAAGGAACACAGCAAACCTTTTCTTTGTGCCACAACCAGAACAACAGAAGTTGTAACTTACCTCGTCTGTAACCTTGAACCTCTTCAGCAAAGCCACGAATTTCTGCTTAAAGTTAGGCTGCTGTGAGAGAAGACCAAACAGGTGTAAATACAAGAAAAGAAAAAAACTGTTGTAATAAATGTAACATTTAATAGGCACATCAGCTGGGCTTGCATTCATAAAAGCTCCTCGATCCCAACTACTGGATTACTTATTTCATGTAAAGACCATTATAGTCAGTTCAGCGAGCCCCACATTGGTCATTTACATGCTCATCCACATCCTACTAATGGCTTGGACAAATGGAACACGGTGTGCTGCTTCTCTTAAAAGCTTGTGCAACAGTACGCTACAAGTTTTATGCTATTCTCATGGTCAATGATTGGCGAACATTAAGCTCTTTGTGACAGGGGGAAGGTGAATTACCCTGGTCATGGAGGTGGTTCTGATCATTTTCCTCCGGGGTTTCTTGGGCTTTCGCACTTCGTCGTCTTCATCATAAATATCCTTACAAGAAAACAAATGCAAATGAGACAGACGTAGATATGCTGTAAATCTTTTAGTCGATGAGAGACTTTGGTCATTTCTCTTAAATTTCTTACAACTTTAAAACATCTTTAATACAATGTGTAGCATTGTATTTAAGATTCATAAAATTCTCACTTTTGTTTCCATTACTTCAATGTATTTTATGTGATAGACCAAAACAGAGGAAGTTTTCCAATTCTTTATTGAATAAAAATCTAAAGCGTGATTTGCCTTTATGTGTAATCCGCTATCATCTTACACTTCAATTTCACCTGCATTTGTGAGTCTACCAGCTTGGTTCATGAAGAGACTGACAATTTTGACCATAGTTCTTTACAGAAGAGCTTAAGGTAAGTCCGATTTGGTTTAAAAAAAAAATGTCTGAAAAGATGAGTTATTAAAGGGTTGCCAAAGTTCCTGAACCAGATTTAGGTATGGACTTTGACTAGACCATTCTTACACCTGATACTTTCCACTGGTGAAAGTTAAAGATCATTCTTCTGTTGGCAATTGAACCTTAACTGTTATCTCAAGTGTTTTGCAGCCTATAATGGCTTTAGTCCCGGACTAACCTGTGTTTAGTCCCATCCATCTTTTCATTGACTCCAGCTGAATTGCCTATCCCACGACCACTATCATGTTTGATGGTGGTTGTACGTTCAGGGTAAGGTGCACCATTAGTTTTATGCCACACATAGCATTTAAAAGTTACATTTCCATCTCCTCTTCCATAAATTTGCTTTCTACCCTTTAGGCAGACTGCAAACAAGACTTCTTATGACTTTCTATGAACAAGGGTTTTCCTCTTGTCGCTTGTGCAAAAAGACAGAGTTGTGAAATGCAATTGTCTTTTGGACAGATATTCCCACCTGAGCTATAGCTTTCTTCAGCTCCTCCAGTTAATGCGGACATTCTGGCTGCTTCTCTGATTAATGTTCTCTTCATCTCAGTTTAGGTGGACAACAATGTCTTGGTAGATCTGCAGATGTGCCAAACTGTTTACATTTCCAGATGATAAATTAAACACAGCTCTGTAAGATGTACATGTATGACCTCAACCACCCTTAAACCTTTACTTGCTCTCTGACCTGCTGGCTCTATTCCCTGGTCTTTATAATGATGTCTGTTCTCTAATTTTCTACAATGAACCTCTGAGCACTGTACAAACCACACTTATTTCCCACTGTAATTTGCAAATAAATTCTTAAAAAAATTTATTTTGTGATTTTCTGTTTTTTTTCTTCTCTCTCATAGTTGAGGTATTCTTATGATAAAAATTACAGCCCTCTCTCATCTTTTTCAGTGGGGGAACTTGCACAATTGGTAGCTGACTGAATACTTTTCTCCCCCACTATACAAAATATCACACAAAATTTGTAAATAATAAACAAATAAAAATCTTAAGTACAGCAAGAAAAGACAGGAGAGGGAAGGAAAAAGAAGGGTCAGCTATAAATTAAAGGCCAGCGCAAAGAGAGCACAAATATGCACATTGTGTTGGTCAAACATATTAAATCTAAATAAATACACTGAAGTTTGTGGAAGCTACTGTAATATTCTTGGCAAGACTAGAAGCGGAAAAATAATATGAAACATGCAAATAAACCAGATTTTTTACAGAGAATTGTAGCAGTGTCACAAAATGAGGCCGTTTCTGGCACCCACCTGGGCATTAACTGCGTCATCACTGGCCTCCTGCTCCGATGAGTAGCTGTCGTCATCGTCCTCTGAATAATTATCCATATCAGGGGAGCGGTCTGAGGTCGGGGAGTCACAGACAGATAAACATGAATGTCAAAATACAGAGACATTGGTTCCAGTAGAGGCTATTAAACATATTAGGAATGCTAATTACCCACTTTTTTGTGCAAAAGTTGTTTTGAAACGAGCAAATCTTAATAAATACCCAGCCAGGTTTTTAGCAACAATCAATAGCTTTAACTTTAGCATTTATTAGCAAGCCAAATTTTGCTTTTTATGGGTCTGTCTTAAGAGTGTTGGTGTATATTTCTTGCCATTTTATTCCCCTTTAAAGACAAATATTTTTAGCTAAAAAAACTGCTTTTCATTAATCTGGAACAGCTTCTTTGGACTTCCCCTTGCCTGTGAAACATCCTGTTCCATGCTCCTCGTTGGGATGGATGCCATTAAGGATCAATGCATGGAGAAACATAAACATCTTTTCTTCCCTCCCTTCCCTCAGAGTGACACTCGTTTCATGCTTGGTGCATGAGCTCATGTGTTATGTTCGAGCGGCTTCTTTAATATCATCCAGAACGGCAGCATAGGGCCACAGAGTATGGACTGGACCGCGTATCACCCCACCGTCACTGTCCAGAAATAGACTAGTGAAAGGTAATAGTCCCTCCATCTGTTCAGGTCTCAAATCAACATTACAACCACAGCTGAAGAGAATAACATTTCTCTGGCTGCAGGACAGCCTTGGATTAATGGAATTTATTCTGTTCTCAGTTGGGAAACTTGAGCCAGGTGGAAGGAGGGAATAGAGAGGCCACGGCAGGGAAGACTGGCTCTGGGGTGGAAGGCTGAAACACATTTGGATTTGGACTTTTCAAACATGGGGAGGCAGGAGACGGCGCTGCCCACCTGAGGTTTTGGTCTTGCGACCAGCCTGTCCGCTGCCGTCCTCGTGGTCGATGGGCTGGCTGGAAAGAGAGAAAACGCTGATCTCCGCCACACGCACAGGGGCCTCCTTCACGTTGCTATGGAGACCCAGAATCTGCCCCCCGTCGGTTGGGTGTTGCATCACCTGGACACAGAGCAACACTGAGACGCTGAATCAAATTTACAGTCCAGGCTCTCTGTTAATTTCCTTCCCATAAAAATGATTCTTAGTGGTTGAATGATTGAATTTATCTGCCTCAATGTCTCTGCAAATGAAACACCATCTGCTACCATCGCTCTGTCTGTTTCTTAAAGCAATAATTAAACATGCTGAACCAAAGGCGGGAAATAAAAATGATCTTCAGATATTCATAACTGATCAAGAGATTCAAATAAGCTCTTTCAAACCACTGAGATCTGGCAAGCTGACAGCTAAAGTATATGTGAATAAAATCTTCTTCAGACAAATAACTGCTTCACCTAAGTGACCCAATCCAATCTGCGTCATCATCCAAACACAGCAGTGCAACACGGTTTCAAATAAACCCCTTGGAATTAGAGGAGAAAGGATGAGGTTTCATTCTGAGCTCTGTCTGGGGGCTGCTTGGAATTTCTGCTGATGACTCGCTTAACAGGGGGCTGCCTCATTTTTGCTCAACCACCAGCAGGAGTCCACTTGAACTCTCCGAGCAAAGCCCAGGAAGCCTCTTCCTCCCACACAATGCTTCGACGGTTTCAGAATGAGAGGCGCAAGAGGGTTCGCTCTGCAGCTGATGGCCACGCAATTACCCTACGGGGTTCAATAACGGCCAATTTAGTTTTATTCATGAAAGGTCTGTGGGTTTATTTCCCAGCAGAAAACATAACAGAGACAGCGGCGCAGCTGAAACACAATAATACATCAGTCTAGTTTGCAGACGCCGATCAATTCCTGCCCCAGGGCTGCAGCAGGAAAACACCTCTGGCTGAATAATATGAGTGATGAAACCTGCGTCATATCTTGCAAAATTATGCATACCTCTTATCTTGGTTGAAATTCTGACAAGTTACAACACGAATTATAGGAGTGGATAGGTGTGAGACGACCTGATTCGTAGTTCCTTCTCCAAGAGCATGATGCTGCCACAAAATTGTCTACAGGATGACAGACAACCAACAGGTGGACTGTATTTTCTAAATGATGCGACTCATTAAGGCAGCTGGTTACACTGGCTTTATTTAGGGGCATCAGAGTAAATTGGGAAATTCATCCATCCTTTTCAGTCCAAATTACAATTATACCTTGCTGTGTGTTAGTCAGGATATAATAGAACAATCATTTACTGTCTCACAGAGGGAAATTCGGTTGGAACAGCAGCAAAGTGTCAGGAAATACAAACATTGAGACTCAGAGTTTAGAACGTTATGTACAATATGGACATGAAAATAAAGTTGAAGTGGCAAACCCAGTGTTGAACGTGCAACAGAACAGGATAGTTTGAAATATTTAAAATAATTAAAAATGTTAGACATTTTTGCCGTTTGTCATTTTGACTGACCTCGCCAAAAATGGTCATAATTTAATTTGTTTTTTAAGTATCAATTTTTTAAAAATATAACGTATTCAATAATATTGATTTTTTATTTCATTTTAAATCATATTCAACTTGAACAAGCTCAGCAGAGAACTACATGTAAACTACATGTAAGAGGACAAACTAAAGAAAAAAAAATACATGAGGGGTATGAATATTTTTGGGAGGAAGAAGCCTTTTTACTTATCTGCATCTGTGCTATGAGGGCTAATACCAGGCCAATCATCCTTACAACATGCAAGCATGGTAATTTTGTTGTCTCTATAGCCAAATATGCTTATTCAGTCATAATTTCTCCACAGTATCCCCAGCTGAGTCTGGGACCACCTCTTAAGAGGTAAAAGGACAAAAATTTAAATCATCTATTTCTTTTTCAAACAATCAACTCAAATGTACTTCAGAAACCTACTGTCAATGAATACACTCAGAGTTTTCTATTTATTTAGAAAAGCATATATGAAGCTACCGCCAGATGGTCGATCATTTCACACCGCTCTGTCTGATGAGAATGAATCACAGGAGCCCATTCTCTCTGGCAAGTGGAACAGGGTAGAAATCTCTCACAAACCCAGGACAAAATAACGGATTTCTCAAACAAAATGACTGACAATGACACATGAAATGGGCCGGGCGAAACCATCTCCCCAGATGAGCGCCTGGAGGTTACCTCAGCCATATTGATGACTCCCACGGCCAGCGTTTTGTAGCCAAGGATGGTTCGATTTTTGTAACGCTTCCGTCTCTGGAGCATGATTTGCAGTCTGTTGGCATCCCTCTTTAGAAAGTGGGGGTACTGTAATGAAAAAAAGGAAAACACATCATTCACTTTTTCATGTTTAATCTGTTTATATAGTCTAGAAAAAAAAAAAAGATTGACCTGTTTAAAGTTAATGTGCCATGTCATTTTTTAAGAGAAAAATCGCCTATTATTGTTAAATACTTCACTAAAAATAACTGAATATTCTAAATTACGATCCAGGGTCATATATAATTTCCCCCAAAGCTCTTATGCGCTGCTTTTTTGTCAATTTTTATGAAAGTATAATATGGCATTACTCAGCAAATTCTTTGAAAGAAAACTACTTTTAAGAGTAGTTTCAATATACCACAGTTTTTACTTTTACTTAAGTAATGTAATTATAAAGTATCACTACTCTTGCCTGAGAGAAACCTCTAGATAGTCTACCCAGTGTGAGTAAATATATTGAATGAAGAAGAAACATGTATTTAAAAGCAAATACACCAGATAGAGACAGACACCAACAGTTTATTGAAGGCGAGCAACCTTTTTCTACACAAAACACTTTCATAATTTAATTTTCTAACTTGCACTTTGAGGTGAAGTAAATATACATAAACAAAATACATTTTCACTCTAAGATATATATGTACATTATCTGTTGTAAGTATTCAGAATCAGAAAGGGTTTATTGCCAAAAGTTGGGCAGATTTACAACATTAGGAAATTGCTGCAGTACTTTGGGCAAACATACGAAAAAGACAAACACTTAAATAAGAATAAAATTAAAATGTGCTAAACAGATTGATATATACAGTCAGGAAGTTTGTACCCAGACGCACATTTATTGAAAGAGTCGTTTTCCTTTTATACTGTTGGTGTGTCAATATTGCAAAGCAATTCCCCACCAGGACAGCAGATAGGCAGACCCACTTTTTCTGGTGGGTCTGCCTACCATTGCAGTGACGTCACTGGTCAACAACAGTTTATTTACTTCAGCTTGTAAATACATCCCCCTTTAAGCAACAATGGCCGACAGAAAGTAAGTTTTGACTGAGCTAGAAAGCTTTTTATTAGAAGAGCAGATTAATGAATACTCAGAAAGATGCATGTAAACAAATACAGTGTTCGGTTTTGTTATTTTTTACACCTCCTGGTGTTCTAAAACACCATATAAGATCAACTGGCCTTGCAATATAAAGCATCCAATGCCCAAACACAGAATTTACTACTGATTACATTGACTATAGAGCACCGTTCTGGTGAAATTATCTCTGGCTGTTGTTGAGCTGAACAAATCACAGGTATACGCTCACTCCCCGTTGATGGAAAGTTAAAAAATTGAGCTCTACTTAATCCGTGCTTGCGTAGGTCACAGTGAGCCATTGCGTGTCTCCGTAACTAAGCAGACAGACCAGTATAAACTAGGCTTAAGGCTTGCCCACATATACATCATTTTTTTATTGAGGCGATATAAAGAATCAAAAAAGAGTTTTTCCCACCAGGATTTCCTGTATTTTTAATGCAGTCTTAATTAAAATTAAGGTACTGTCCAATGTACCTAATACAAAGTGCTCCATGCCACAAGATCAACACAGGGTTTGGTGATCTGAATTAGAACAACCATCGAAACAACATAAGTTGTATTATTACGTTAAATGATTCGCTCTTTATTTGTGGTGAACATCTTGGTAGGGAACAATTAAAATTTCCTCTACTGGAGTCCATAAAGGTATCTGTACTACAACAGCAGTAATAGTAAGTTAACCTAAATACCAAAAATGACAATGCGGAAGCATATATATAGTTCAGAAATGTTGTAAAAGACACAAAAAACAAAACAGGATTTGAAAATGCATAAGAGCAACCTGCTGGCCAATACACTGGTTGTTGATGCTGATTCTGCTGTACTAATATTTAACTGACTGTAAAAATGATTGCATGTTTATTCAAGAGTAGGAGGAACATGAGCTGCTCGCAATTTTATTTTGAAGATCAGAAGTAGAAAAGTTTGGAAAACGCTGATTTATTCTGCAAAAGACACCATTGCCATATGCATTAATGTCCCAATTTAGCTAATTACAGACTGTACATACGATGATGTCCAAAGGTGAAAGTATCCTTGATAACAAGAAAAAAAGACAACGAAAGAAAATGCTTCAACAGAACTGAGCCTTTTAAGACACAGTGACATCTGTGTGAGAGTTTGTAGAGGAATGTGAGAGGGCTTGCCTGTAGCGAGAAGGTGAGCTCCAGGTCTGTCTCCATCAGTCCACTGGGAGGGAGGACGTACTCGTTGGATCTCAGAAGACGCTTAGAGCCCTGTGAGATAAAACAAAGTAAATGTTGCTGTTCGACGCACAACCACTGAAAATAGATTTTAGGCTCAGTTTTCCCTGTAATTAATTTACACCAGCACAGCACATTACCTGGGATTTGGAGGGGAAAAAGGTTCAAAATAGACTCCTGAAGAAAGGTTAATCAAACTTAAATAAATCAGCATTAAAATCTCAGATAAATGCTGCTGTAAAGTAAATCTGCCTAAACATAATGAAATCCAATTTAATAATGCCCTATAATCGAACACAAAATCCTTTCAGAGAACGGTGACTAAATCTGGAGTTTTTTTTTGGTGTTGTTGCGTTTTTTTATTTAAATTTTTTTAGAAGAGACCTGCTGCACATTCACACCTCCATGAGGATTCGCACCTAACCGTAGCCTAGAACAAACAGTCCTCCACTCTATCCCTTCTCTCTAGAGAAAAGTTTTTTTTTTTTTTTTTGCAGAATAAGAGAAATAATCTTATTTCAGAGATTTAAATAGGCAGCACCAAAATCTTTAACCTGGTAAAATGCTGTAATGTAAACTATTGCTGTAAATATTCTCTGTTGGAGAAGCACAGCCACTGATTCAACCACATTCAGATTTCTTATCTAATACTTGCCATTCTGCTTAAGACAGACTCATCACCTGAGCTAATTTTGGGAGATGGCTGCTTGGGGATTTAAATACAACTGGTCGTGGCAGTCGCTTCCTAACGGAGGCCAAACAGCACACGGCGTGTCCCCAGACGACCTTTCTCAGGATTTAACATGCTTCTCTTGCATGCCATGGATTAAATCCACAAAGTTACTGTTGAATTACAGATTTCAGATTAATTTCACAATCAATCTTGTTGTTCTGCTGGTTGTGATCCTAAAGATAAAAAATAAACAGATAAAAAATAAAACAGAAAAACAGGAATGTATAAGGCCAAAAAAGGCTCATCAGGTTATGACAATTTTATATGCTTGTTGTAAGCAGACTTTTGTTGTGTAACACTTCTGGCAATGCGTCAGTGAGCGTATAAAAATTTCACAAATCTTCCTAGCTTAGTTCATGTATTTGGTGCACATCCCAAATAACTTAAGACTTCCTCTTGGATAAATTCTTGAATAATGATGATGTAATGCTTCAGTAGGTAAGGCCTTAGGTGCGTAGTTACCAGAGTTTTCGACTGATAACAGGTACTGCCAATCAACTCGTTTACTCAATGAAATAAAAAGATAAAGCTACAGTCTTCAATACACAGACTACTAAAGCTGTAATCTGGCTTTAAAAGTTGGGCCAAAGCCCGGGACCATTATTAAAGCCTGAACCCGATTACAGCCCGACATTATTCAAAAGTCCCACACAAGGGTTTCTGCTAGAAAAAATTGGCACCGCACAACATGACCGGCAGGTTTTCCATTTACTGGACAAACATGAAAATAAAAAAACTGAAGGCCTACCTATTATCAGATTAAATAATTTGCGAACACATCTTGACTCAATCATACCATCTTGATAGTGCAGCGTGTTCCTGATCTGAAATCAAATAATGTCGTTTGAAAGATGGGGAAAAAAAACTATGAACTCTGAAAAAGAAACAGAAATATCCCTAAACATGGATTATGACATTTTACTTTTTATAGGTTCCGTCCATTTCTGTGTGTGCTCTTGACCGCTTGTTCTAGATTTCAGTAGATTTTATCTGACTTGTGGGCATCAGGGAGATGCTTTGCTTGGGAACCGACAGTTCGGGCAAAGGTCTTCAGCTCTACAGACTATTCTTTAAAGGTATGGTGGAGAATCATTTTCTTCCAGGTGGATCATCTAGACCGTTAGTCCTACTAATTATATTTCATTCTAAGAGTGCAAACTCATGTGTTACATCCATTTTTTGTACCAAACAGTTCTCACCAGGTCCTTAGAAAATCGCTGAGTCGCAAGAGAAAAAGTGTATAAGAAGAGAAAGGCCTCAAAAAAAACAACCAAAAAACAGAGTGTTATTAGGATATTCTTTCCATTCATACATAAAGGGTGGGGTTAGACTACGTAATACATTGAAGGTTCAGTATTTACGGATTCTTCTATGAAACGTAACGCCAAATTATTTGTGGAAAAACCTGTCCTGTTGCTCAGTGGTGCCCCGACCCCGAAACCCAATTGAACAAATAGCATTGAACTACCAGTTTAACAGAAATAGACCGAGACATTCTTGCCGTCTCGCTCAAATCAGAAAACATTAGTAGCTGCAACAGTTTAGTGGTTTTCTGGGCCGTATTTGTATTTAAAGGCACAAATGTGGTTAACTGGGGTGCCTGTGGCTCATGCAAAAGTGTTACACTGTAAACTGAGAGGATAACCAGCTGAGATCATTTTATTCAGTTTCCCAAACAAAAAAACAAAAACTTGGACAATTGACTCTGTTGAACAAAAAAAAAGTGTGTCAGGCCACACTGCCAACAGTAAGCAAGAATGTATGTTTGCAGACCCTTTAGTAAAACAACCTTCTTGTATAATGTTAGCGATCGGATCATATAAGTTATTACTGATCAATTAAAGCCTATCAATAATTAGCTTTCTTAAGCTAGCTGCTTAGCAGGCCGTTTTTATGTAAACTGATGGTAAATTATTTTAACACATTACCCTGCTTTACATGAACAACGTTGGTCTTCAATGATGTTTCCTTTTCTCAAAATCAACTGGTGCCAGATGAGACTTCTTCCCATTTCTCTAAACAGCCATGCTCTCATTTCAGTTTATTTTCATTATATTTTACTTTGAAGTTATTTACATTAACCCTTCTGGGCATAATATCAACCTTTCTGAAGACTTTGCGGCGCATTTAAATCTTTGGCACCAAAAGTTGACAAGAGCCTATGTAGGAATTGTTTAGACACTGACCACTGTCATTGTTAACATGCAGATTGCTGTGACAGCTTGTCCGAGTTAGCAACGGTAACTAAGGAGGGTGGGACTTAGAGGGACTGAGCAATAGGTGAATACAAGCATTGTGCAGTGATGTGCTGAGTTCTTTACACAACCAGAAAAAAATGTACATCAAATTAAGTTTCAGTCAGTTTTCCATTTCCTTGAACAACACCCTCAACCCCCAACATGCATTTAATCAACTAGTTGTAAGTTTTCTTGCACATATCATAGTAACTCAATGTGCTTCAGAGTGGGACAAAAAGAGAGCAATAGGCCCTTTGAGATGTTGTCCTTCTGTTGCATATAATAGCGATAATAATTATAAAAAATGAGGATGAATCGGCATCTGACCTTGTCACTATCAGCAGCTCCACAAAGGGGCCTTCTATACAGTCCTTTCTCTTGCTCATTGATTAGTATAATGAATCAAGGCGAAAAAGAAGCCCACATTGAAACTGCTCAACATGCAGTAACAATACACAACCTTGGCAAGGAAAGCTTGCACCCAATGTCCTCGGACCCCCTTTTACTCTCAGCTACAGCTTCTAAAAAATCCCTCTGGGGCCCCACGAGGATGGAGGGGTTTCTGGTTTAGTTAGCGAAGCCTTCAAGCCACTAGTAGCTCATGGAAAAATGAGTTCAACGTCACATTTCCTCCTAAGGTTATCTGTTTAAACACAATTAGACCTTTTAACTGAACCTCTTGTTTGCAGCAATGACAGGAAGTGTGTTCAGGTCACTTCAAGTGCTCGATGGAGAATTGTATTACGGAGGTTTTAAAGGCGTTTGGAGGCTTCTGCTTCCACCCAACACACACTGGCGAAGACGTGCATTTATATAATTGGATTATATCTCAGCAAGCTGCAAACCAAAGCTCTTTTGACAGCCAATTGCAGTCAAAGTGAGCCATTTGTATCAGAATCAATTATAACATTTGCTGTGTGTGTGTGTGTGTGTGGGGGGGGGGGGGGGTAGCTTTAAAGATGTTGAACATACTTTAAGTGAGATGCAAATCTGATAAGAGATGGGAAACTATGCCAAAAGAAAACAAGACTACATCCTCATTGCAACTCTGGAGTCCATCTATACGGTAAGTCATTAGAAGGGCTGAGTCTGTGCATGCATGTCACTTATCTTGATGAGTCCCAGGCAGACAAATGAGACAGCCGTCTTCTCTGCTCAGCAGACAAGAAACAACGTAAAAGACGAATTTCTGTTATTCACCATAAAAACAAAGCCACGTGAGTCCAGGCATATTCCCAACTTGTTCTCTCAACTCTGCATCGTCTGATTTCCCCTCCTCGCCAAAGCTGCTGTAAAATGCATTTAATGCTCCAATTCCGGAGCTTTACTCAGCTGTCCTCGGGGCAGCTCAGCAGAAATGGGGAGATTTCACGCTCCGGAGACGACAGAGCTCATGGATACAGCCACACTTGGTTGGTCGCCGTTACCTTCAGGATGACTGCAGCAGGAGGATGTCGTGTTTTCTCTTGGAAGGGAATTGTGCAGCTCTCCATGGAGTAACAATTTATTTTCGATAATGAAGAGGACAAAGTTGAGTAATGACACACGAGACATTACTCAACTACCATTTTCTTCAATGTCCAGTAGTGGCCTAGTTTACATTATGTACTTGAAAATGTGATGGCTTCTTGCTATTGAACGGGTTGCAAAAGGATTTTAATTTATTTTCTGATTCCCACTCCTTTCTGTATTTTTTAAGAGTCCAGTTTAGACTCAGAGAAGTGCTTTGAGTGAAATTGGTGATTTTAGTGTGCAGTCGTTTTTTTAGACAGAAAATATTTTACATTTTCATCGGAGCACAGGTAAGATCAGGCAGCAGTGGCTTCAATCGTTGTATCAACATTTTGAACTCAGCTGGGTTAATATCTGCTCCAAAGAGTGAGCAGGACCTGGGCGGGTGGAGCTGTTGGGCGAGAAACACTCTGGTTCGACTGCAGCACCATTGTCTTTTTAGCATCTACATGCTCCCACTAAGCCAAATTATAACCACCAACAATGTTAACTACCATAACTATGCTGACGACACTCAGCTTTATATGTCAATGTCACCAGCTGATGTTGAACCCCTACAAATCCTCAATAAATGCATTGAGCAAATTAACAGCTGGATGTCCCATAATTTCCTCCAACTGAACAAAACAAAACTGAAGTACTTAGCTTTATACCCAAAAGAGATTGACTACATATCTACATACATACTACATAATAATCTTAAACTGGTCCAACTAGAAACTACCAACCAGGACTGTAACAGTATCTTTACAGGTCTACCTAAAAAAATCTATGAGATAGCTGCAGCTGCTTGTGTTCTCACAAGAAGATAGAACACATCACCCCAGTTCTAAAGTCTTTACACTGGCCCCCTGTAGCTCAGAGAATAGACTTCAAAGTGTTTTTATTAGTTTATAAATCATTGAATGGGTTAGCACCAGAGTACATTAGAGATCTGCTATCAATGTACAAACCATCCAGATCACTCAGGTCCTCCAACTCTAGTTTACTTATCGTCCCTAGAACCAGAACCAAACATGGGGAAGCAGCTTTCAGTTTCTATGCTCCTCATATCTCGAACAAACCGCGGGGAGAATGCAAAACTACACAGACACTGAACTCTTTTAAGTCTAAAATTAAAGCTTACCTATTTAGACTCACATATGAGTAACTGTTTTTACTTGCTTGTTTATAATTTTCACACAAATTATAGTCTTGATTACTGTAAATGCTTTGTTGTATTTTTTTCACCTGTTCGTCCTTAAATTTTAATATAATTATTGTCTTATTGTAATTGCTTTCTTATATTTTAATGATCAAAGTGATTTATGCTGTGTTCTAATTTAATCTTGTAAAGCACCTTGAATTGCCTTTTGTTGAAAGTGTGCTATACAAATAAAATTTCCTTGCCTTGCTGCAGGAACAATCATACGTTCTCCGTGTCTAAACAATCGCTAAATATAGCGACACAGTTGCTGTGTAAGCAGCGCTGTTTGCGTCTGAATGAGATGTCACATGACTGTACATAGTCACGTGACTCATGGGAAGGCTCATTTCTTAAAGGGGCAGGAGCACTGCTAAACTAAAACATCTTTTTTTTAAATACTGAATTTAAATGGGCAAAATGGCGTCGGTAACATACATTTTGGTATCAGTAAATTTTCAGTATATCTATACTTAAAGTATTTGGTTTTCCTTTAAACCAAGAAACTATACAACTGTTAATGAAAATCTGTTTTGTTGGTTACACACAAACACAGCTGAAAAACATCGCTGAAAACTTAAATGTACTTCATCGGGATTTATGAGACAGACCAACATAAAGTAGCATGTAAATGTGTAGTCAAAGCATAGTTCAGATTCTAATGTTCAATTCAGGAAAATAATATTCAATTTGATCCTATTTATGAAGTCAAGTTCATTTCACTATGCCATGTTCCCCATCTAAGGAAATACCGCAGTTGCATCGGTTTCGTAACTTTGCTTTGGTACCTCCCACTGAGTGTGCATTGGCGGCACTGGAGGGGAGAACTCACACATGGGATTGACACTTTTTTATCTAACAAGACTCCATGCATAAAAGTTTGCCATGCATTTGTGTTCAGTGCCCTGCAGTGTCAACATGTTACTCAATCCCCTTTTGCTGTAATTACAGCTGCAAGTCGTTTGAAGTAAGTCCCTACCAGTTTGCACATCTAGGATTGTAAGACTGGTATTTTTTTACCAAGTCATTTTTTAGAGCTTGTGATACTAGTGGCCTTTGTGTCACAGTAATTGACAGGAAAAGGGGCAAAGAAATGGCCAGGGGCCTGGAGGGGAATTTAGGGCCGCTGTGTTGAGATTTATAGCTTCCTAATATTGTGCACCTGCTCTGCAGACTGAGCAACAGGGTGCTCCACTTATTCTTCATCATGAAATAGCTCAAGCTGAGTCAAAATGGATAGAGAGCAACTGTGAACATAAATTTTCCTACTACAGTTTCTAATTTGGATTTAGATCTGGATCTGACTTTCTAACACATAACTATGCTTTGATCTGAACCATTCCACTGCCGCTCCGGCCGTTCGTTTGGGGTCATTGCTCTGCTGGATGGTGAACCTCTGCCCCAGTCTCAAATCTTGCAGCCTCTAGCTGGTATTTTTTTTCAGGCTAACCTTGTTTTTAACTTAATCTCATCACCAACTCCGACCAGTTCACCTGCAGTTGGTGCAGAAAAGCATTCCGATACAATGTCTACAGATCGAGCCTTCAAAGCAAAAGAGACGCGTCTCATGGCAACTTCTCTGAATTATACTTTCTATGCCGGTTTAAGTACCAGTATTGCTTGTTCACACCACGACAGAGTCATTCGACCAAACTTTGCACCCCATCTGTAACCCTGCCAATCACTTTACAGTAAAATGTTAAAGTATAGGTGCACCGATCGATTGGCCTTTATTTAATTAATTTGTGGGATTGAAATAGGCCCATATGTCCATGTGAATTTGATCTTATCCACCTATATTATATGCCTATTACAGCTGCTGTGTTGATGCTGACACATAATGGCTTCCATGCTTTAAATTACCGCAACTCTGAAACTCATGTTTCATGCTATCAGCTAAATTAGGAGGGAAAAGTCAAGATTGGGATTTTAATATGGAACACCAAAGTGTTAAAAATGTAATTAATAGAAACCTCATCATATAAATGTATACATCAATAAATAATAAACAAAAATATAATGTGACACTGAAAAAAATTTGAAAAAAATTGAATTAATATAAAGTTCTAAGTTCATTATAATAAAATATTTTTATTTTCCTCTATAAATGCATATCATTAACATAAAACATTATTTAATGGTAAAAAAATCTAATAACGGATTTTAACTGCAAAAAACTGAATTTAACTGCAGTTACTGCAAACAAACACAGCAACAGTGGTGGTGCTGTTTCGTAAGCAGCGCATTACCCTGCATTAAGTCCAGTGTTCCTAACTTAGCGACTTTGTTGTTATTCCTAACGACCCTTTAGATCCCCTTTTTCCAAAAACGGCTAGCAAAAAATCTAGGGAAATTTCTGACCATCTTTATCTACTTTCTGTCAAATTTTGCCACCGATATTCCATGCAGATTAGAGACCCGACTAGCTCTGCAACCGCACTGTCCTACAATGCAGCTCGACTTAGAGCCATACATAGTTAGAAAGTTAGAAAGAAATCTGCAGGTATACAAGCTCAATATTTGTTTTATAAGCCACACACGGACATCGTTCTCTATGCAAAAAAGTTCTCTGTAACCACACTGCATCTGATCTGCACAGCTGTGGTGCGTTCAAGTAACGTTCGAAATGTGTTCAAAACGTAGGACATTTATCACTCAACATAAGCCATAAACTCTTGTTTAATGGCAGTTGGCAAGCAAATTTTAATGAATACTAAATATGCCCTAGTTTTTTTGTGTTTTTTTTACACAGTATTAAAAAAAAATTATAACTATATTCACTCCATTAATTTCATTTTAAGATATCTCATTAATTTTTTCGATCAAAATTTTTTATTTAAAACAATGTCCAGTTGTATATCTTGCATCACTTCCCTTCTCTGAACTGTTAGCTTCAGGAAAAATATTAAAACGTGTTCTACATTGTGGTACAAAAGTACCACTTCCCTGTAGCATGTTTCCCCTGTTTAAATAATTGAGTTAGCTCATATGAAAAAAAATCCTAATCTAGATCTATTTATTTCCTCCTTTCTGTTTTGTTCTGTTTTCCTCATTATACCAACTTTGCATTGTTATAAAGCCATCTACCAGTTCTTTATGCCTATACTTTCTGCCATTTCTGCTCAACTTTATGAGGCTTCCTGTTTCTGCTCAGTGGGTTATTAGATTTTATTTTGACATATCTGAGCACACAGGTGTTTCATATTGTATTTATGCAAACTGCTTTTATTTGTATTAAACGTCTGAGGAGAAAAAAAAGATTGCCACATTATTGATTATGTCATAAATATGCCAATTATCATGTGACATCACTTGGCAACTTCCAGCTACTTTCTGGGTCAAAATCAATGTCATTTGTTGAGTAATTATGACTTTGAATTCATGATATTGGCTACTAACGGAAATTCATGTGGGTCAAAAAAAAAAAAAAAAGTGCTCTTAAATCCTCCAGTGCGTACCACCACTGACCGTTTTTGACCTAGGAAAACCCTGTAATTCCATCAGTTTTTATCCCAGAATGTCTTCTCACAAAGTCAGCTTTTATTTCATATTTATGTTTTCCCCAGTGGATAACTTTTTTCAGAACAACACTCTCCATCATAACAGCGGATCTGCCAATCAGGGTCAATGGGTGGGACCTGCAAGCTCAATGGCTGGTGCTTCAATATCGATCTTACTGGATAGCTATTTTTTCTCACCAGTGAACAGCCGGCTGTACAGTTTAGCACAGCATGCCAAGTCAGGGCTCGGAGTTGCTTGAACTTCATCCAGCTCCACAACTCTGGATCATTAAATTGAGAGACATTATCATATTTGTTTATTTTATTTATGGGTTGTACCTCCACCTAGGCCTCCTTCCCAAGTCTCATCAAAGGCATGGAAGCCCAGGCAGCGTTACACTGATGCAACACAGGCCGACTGGATTTAGACAGCCACATTAAAAAGGTTGGTAAATATTCAGCCAACATTATGAGCGCCAGGGTGAAGCCATACACAAACTCCAACACGTATTAAATTCAATTACAATATAAATCGACTTCAGCCCTTCCCTCCATTTTCCTCCTCCAGTATGATCAATGCTTTAGCACCAGTCGATGAGTGTTTATCACCCTCTCACTGACCCTGATTGGCTAATGAACTCATTCAGTTGAAAAAGGGACCTTTTGAGAAAAAAAAAAAACACCATTATGAAATAAAACATTAGATTGTGAAAGAGCAATAAAAACTGTTTAATTATTACATAAAATTAGCTGCAAAAGAATCTCTTAGGGAAAAAAATATTATTAAACAATATTTTATATTAATAATATTTATATTATTGTATATTTTTTAAAAGGACATTTTAAAATATTTCATACTAATTAGCTAAGAATTTCATATGAATTTAGCTTGTTTTCACAATTTTATTGTCACATATGTTTTTTTTATTATTTATTTATGCACATTTATATAGAAAGGTTTTTGTTATTTACTTCATTTTGAGCACTTTGGTGTGCTAAAGGTTACATTTGCAGTCCAATCTGTGCACCCACAGGTTAGTCAGGCATATGATCTGATGTACTCCATTCTGGTTTACAAGTGAGTTTGTGTCACAACTAGAATACTTTCACCATGATAAAGTCTGGTATACAAGAAGAAGACGGACAGAGTGGAAGACTAACAGGAAGTACGTTTCAGCAGTTGAAGGTTTTGAAAATTATGTTACAATTATAGTAAGATAGAAAAGCTAAGACAGAAACTCTACACAGACTGATCCCAAATGACGGACTGAATGGATCCATGCTGGAAGGGATGCTTGCAGAGTTGTAAGTGTTGATGGATGCATGCAAGCCCTGACATTGACTGATGCATCAACAGCTTTGTGAATACACATGTCAAGAGATGAATTTATAAACGGATGGAATGTTGAAAAACGTTAATTAAACTGCTTGGCTTATTTCCCATGTGAATGTGTAGGAGACAGTCTGGGTTTCCGAGCGACTTCATGACACCCTGAGCTGTTGCATAGTTGACATGGGGCTTCTGTCTGTCAGGAGAGATCCATGTCAAGCATAATACCATATTTTTTTCTGTCTACAAACAGAATTCTTTGCTGCATCTCTGAGCTTGAGATAACTGGTTTTTGTTTCATAATAGAGTACACAGAATTAGAGTTAAATAAAAACAAAAAAACAAACAAATCCAGTCTGTAAAGAGTTCAAATTTGTCGTTCAATTGAATAATAATTCAACGTAAAAATTTGATAAAGATAAATGTTGCAAACACATGTAGGCACAAGCAATCAATGCAAGATGCACAATCCGTCTTAAAGGTGCTAATGCTCCTGCTTAGAGTGGTAAGCCGGTCTGCCACCTGAGTGGATGTAAGGCACTGGGGCTTTCTGTACAGCTAAGGAAGGTTTTATCCAGCAGAGGGATTAGGTGACTGTCTTATCCAACAATATAGAGCAGGGAGCCAGAAGCACCGGGTTCAGACACCACTTTTTGATGGTCTTGTAACTGAACTGTTTCTCATCATACACATGAGGTTATGTTACCAACCTGTATTTTGACGGCTATGGAAAGCGAGTTCAGCTCTTTATCCAGTTCTTTGAGGACGACCAGCTTCTTCAATGTGAGGCTGCACAGCCTGTGGGAAACAACCAAAAGAAAGACAAACATTTAGAAAAAGGAACACCAACATGACAGGAGAGAAGCACATGCCTGAATTAAGGACCGAGAGCACAGATTGTGCAAAACAGACCTTTGGTAGGAATCTAGACATCCGAATTCTGTTTAAAACTGGATGGAAAGTAGAATTTACCAACCTTAGTGTTGCTATTTTACAACAAGTATTTGTGATAAGAAATGGAGAGGCTCAAGTGAACACTTCATTCAATTCATTTTATTCATGTAGCGCAAACTCATAACACATCATCTTGAGGCACTTCACAAAAAAAATAAAAATAAATAATATATTCAATTTCAATCGCATACAGTTGAACTTATCCTACTCCAGTTCAGGTTATTATCCTAATTAATGTTTTCTATTTATGGAAACCCAGCAGACTGCACAGCAGGAGGTGCTAACTTTTCATGGCGTCTCTGCTTACTATCACAGCGTCGTTAGTTTTTTTTTCTTTTCTTTTTTTTTTTTTTAGTAAGTTTTTTTTTCTAGGCTTTTGAACGTATTTCTTCCTCAAGGACCAATGAACGAGAGAGTAAGCTTTGATTGAGCTGTAAAGCTTTACTACAAGTGCAGCTCATAGAATACTCTAAAAACGCATGGAAACAAACAGCAACCTTTTTTGTTGTTTTCCTACACCTCACTGTGTTCAAAATCGGCAATAGAACAGATTAGATAAATTATCGTTTCAACATAAAGCATGTGGTGACCAAACGCTGCATTAACTACTGATTACAGCGACAATAGAGCACTGTTCAAGTGAAGCTATCTCTAGCTGTTACTGAAACTGACCAATTAGATGCATACCCTCTCCGTTGACAGAGACTGAAAATGGGAATAAATGCTGGTGTATCTAAAGCACTTTTCACATGTGTTCAAAGGTGAAAAAATAAATCTTATACTGTAAAGCATTAAATCCTGTCACGACTTGTAAGAATGCTTTCGTTTTCATGAAGATCACTACATTGCGTGCATACTGGGATAAATGGGGCAAAATTTACACCATTCTACTGTATATTTCCTCAGATGTAGTCAATGATCTTAAGACCATCTTGGGCTGAAAGTATAATGGTCTACTTACGCTTAGTATATACTTCTCCGTCTACCTCGAAACAGAGACACAAAACACCATTATCTGTTGACGCAAGGGATCTCCATGACCTATGCAAGCATGGACGGAGTAGAGCCCAATTTTATAACTATCCTTCGTCAAATGGACAGCTTATGTCTTTGATTGGTCAGCCCAACTTCAGCCAGAGATAATTTCACCAGAACGGTGCTCTATTGTTGATGTAATCAGTAGTCAATGCAGCGTTTGGACACTACATGCTTTATATTGCAAGGCCAGTTTATCTAATATGCTGTTTTGGTTAATTTGAACACAAGGATGTGTAGAGAACAACAAAACAGACCGCTGTGTTTGTTTCCATCAATGAGTGTTCTATAAGATGCACTTCTGCTGTCCTGGCAGGGAATGCTTTGAAACACGTCATGCCAATGGAGACTTATTAATCCACCACATTTAGTATTCTTTGTGATAACAATTAGGGTTATCAAAATAATAATACCTAGATATTAATTGATACTAAATTAGATTTTCTGTTCCCGTGGTGTCGATTTTTTCGAGTCTGGCATATGTGCAGCCTCCTTCAGGGTACACAGACATGCCGCACCACCACAACAGAGAACAAGTGTGTGAATAAATGACAAGTGAGTATATTATTATTGACATATTGGCTATGAGTTAGGCCTGGATGGTATACGAAAACCGGTGTTTATTTCGTTATGATATTAATTTTTAACATACCCTTATACCGGTGAATAGCTCTAACAACTTCCGGAACGTTTAATGAGGGGACGCGTTTCAGCCAGGACCGATTTCACTGCTACACGCTCTTCAACACAGTGTAGAAAATCTCGTTTTTAACTAAGTACAGCTGCTGGCAGGAGCGAAGCACACAATTCTGATTAAGTAATTCCAACAAAGAGGAACCTTGTCTATAGTTTAAAAAGTTTATCGGGAGTAACCAGTAGGGGAAGTGTTGAGCGCTATTTGACCGTCTGTAGGTCAACGGCGGCCAAACCATTAGAAAGAAATCAAAAATAGCGGTAAATACAGTCAGGTCCATAAATATTGGGACATCGACACAATGCTAACATTTTTGGCTCTATACACCACCACAATGGATATCAAATGAAACGAACAAGTGTGTCAAGATGAGCTCCAAAGAGCTGTCAATATCAGTGAAGCAAGCCATCATTAGGCTGAAAAAACAAAAGAAACCTATCAGAAAGATAGCAGAAACATTAGCCGTGGCCAAAACAACAGTTTGGAACACACCGGTGAGCTCAGCAACATCAAAAGACCTGGAAGACCACCGAAAACAACTGTGGTGGATGACCGAAGAATCCTTTCCGTGGTGAAGAAAACACCCTTCACAACAGTTGACCAGATCAAGAACACTCTCCAGGAGGTAGGTGTATCTGTGTCAAAGTTAACAATCAAGAGAAGACTCTACCAGTGTGAATACAGAGGGTTCACCACAAGATGTAAACCATTGGTGAGCCCCAAAAACAGGAAGGCCAGATTAGAGTTTGCCAAACAACATCTAAAAAAGCTTTCACAGTTCTGGAACAACATCCTATGGACAGATGAGACCAAGATCAACTTGTACCAGAGTGATGGGAAGAGAAGAGTATGGAGACGGAAAGGAACTGCTCATGATCCTAAGCATACCACCTCATCAGTGAATGGCCAAGTCAATCACCTGACCTGAATCTGATTGAGCATGCATTTCACTTGCTGAAGACAAAACTGAAGGGAAAATGCCCCAGGAACAAGCAGGAACTGAAGACTGTTGCGGTAGAGGCCTGGCAGAGCATCACCAGGGATGAAACCCAACGTCTGGTGATGTCTATGTGTTCCAGACTTCAGGCTGTAATTGACTGCAAAGGATTTGCAACCAAGTATTGAAATGTATACGTTTGATTTATGGTTCTTATTCTGTCCCATTACTTTTGGTCCCTTAACAAGTGGGAGTCACATATGCAAACTTGTAATTCCTACATTGTTCACCTGGTTTGGATGTAAATACCCTCAAATAAAAGATGACAGTCTGCAGTTAAAGCACATCTTCTTCATTTCATTTGATATCCATTGTGGTGGTGTATAGAGCCAAAAATTTTAGCATTCTGTCGATGTCCCATTATTTATGGACCTGACTGTATGTTTTACATACCATCTACAATACTTCTGCCGTCTTTTTTTCTGTTTTTATCTGAATATTAACCAGCTAAAAATCACCTACGATCGGCATGTTTATTTTACTTCATCTTTGGCAAAATCCGATCTGAGTTTATACTCTGCCCCCAAGCGGGGTTCTTCAGTACTACATGCAAAGCAATTAGAAGATGCAATTTGTTGCTTGCGCCAACGTGAGGTTTAAAAAAATTATACTTTCAGCCTTAGAACATTAAGAATGTCTACCTGAATCATAATCATTTTAATTATTTTCATATCATTCACTTGTGTCTGGAAAAAACAACATGATGCAGTCCATATGGCAGTAAAATGGGCTATTTAAACCACATTTTTATATTCTTCAGTATTATAAGATAATGTGGATATGAACAGTCTTGTATGGAAAAAAATACCGTCAAATACAGTAATAACGTTGTTTTTAAAAAATACCGTGATATGAAAATTTTGCCATACCGCCCACCCCTACTATGAGTCTATATGATTACATTCATAAGTTGTCAGAGGGAATATTTCGGACTGGTTTCCATCTGTTCCGGTTGTCGGTTTGTTTGTCTGTCGGCTCGGTCTTGCTGAAAAACCCTGTCTCCCCCCCGCCCCTGTCGCGGTGCAAAGAGTATAAATACGCCGTATTTATGCACGTTGGTTCACTGTATGGCTTCAGTACATTTCGTAGTGAGTTACCAATGCGTTAAAATTATTATTCAGCAAAAGTAATGTTTTCTGACACTGAATTAGTGCTAACTCATTAGCGGACGTGAAGTAGGTGAAGATTAATGCTCTTAACAATATGAGTATGTGGAAGATTTTTAACTGCTGAGTGTTTACTTACGGAGAAATGGGAAATTGTGACACTGGAAGACTGTTGCGGTAGATAACTAAGTCTATATTACATTTAATTTATATGATGTTTAAAACAGACTGTTGGTATCTAAATGTTAACTCTATTCATTTATTTTGGTTAGCTCTATCACATTTAGGAATGTTAATTATGATTAATCATGATTAAATCACAGCTAAATTGTAATCTTTTTCTTATCTTAAGACGTTATTATTTAAAGTTATAAAGTGTTATCTTTCAATAGTTTTTTATATGCACTTTTAAAAACACTGCTAAGTGCTAACAATTCATCTTAAACATTTCAATTGAAATTGATTGCACTTAAGAATTGTCTACATTTTTTTGCACTACAAGTTAAGGTAGCTAGATTAAAGGAATGTTATTTGTTGCATCTACATGTTCAATAAATTGGTATTTTTCAGTCACCTTAGTATCGAAATCATTTATCAAGTTTTTTTTTTTCCAGTATCGCATCGAGTTTGAAATTTTCGTATCGTGACAACACTAATATCAATAATAAGTTACATAAGAAATATTTCCGGCGATAAACCTGTCATTTTTTCCGTCATAGCCCTTCAAACAAAAATAATCCTTTAAAAATAAAAACTTTCTCAAATAGTGTTTCTGTGTACACCAATTAAATCAAATGGATAACTCTAAAAAAGTATATGGTCCCGCCTAGATATCTCATTATACATGCTACAGTATCAAATGCATAGACAGTGATCCTGGATTATTTACTTAAAGTCACATATGGCATATTAAATCCCATAGAAATGCAAGACATATGCTGAGGGGATGACATATTTTACATTTTTACAATGATGCACTGCACATTTTTGAAGCTTGTTTATTCAAATATTTTTAAAAAAGCAGATGAATTGTGGATATTTGGATACCAGATTGTTAGCCAGCCATTGGCAGGATTTACAAAAGAGCTGATATTTTAGAATTTCTGACTCATCACTGAGTTTTCACACCGTCTCTGAGGACTCAAATTTACATGTAATTAAGAAACTTTGCTGCTGATAGACGGGTTCAGATCAGGTGCCAGGAATCCCTTTTATTACTAGACGGATGCCATATCTTCACTCCTGTCTGCCACTGTGTTTTGTTGTAAATGAAACTCGCTGCCATCTGTTCTGGCCCAATGCCCGGATGTCCCTTAGCTCATATTCTGTGCTAGTTTGCTTTGACACCCAAATTATAATTTCAGACAGACCAGATGTTCTGAAGAAACAACTATTCTATTACAATAGCTGCAGAAAAGCTCAGGGTTAAGGATGGTAGTAAGGAAAAGATCCTAGTGGTGTTTCATAAACTGGTTTCCCTGGGTCTACATAGCTTTAAAAACACCAGCCGTAACATGTCATCAGCCAAAATAGAGGACTAAAAGCATCTAGCTGTCATTTCAAGCTCAAGATATCTACAAATATGCAGTGGAATGCGAAGATAAGTGACATGTTCTGTGTGTGTCTCCACTGATAAACCCTTTTAAGGGTAATACTGCCGCAGCTGTTTTGTTGCTTCCTAGCCCTTCTGATTGGCTGATCATTTCTAGAAATTCATTAATAGACCTGATCATAGTCTGGACACATCTCTGAAAGAAAATAACGTCCGTCTCTCAATATGCGTACTTGTCTGGACTTCTGAAGCATCATCGACTGTATCGAAGTACTGTTCCAATTTTAAGTATGTATCAAGGCATGAACGCCAAGTGCCTGTATGTATTTTGCTCCGCCCATTCTGTCAAGGACGGATCAAAGTCTCCTTCTGCGGACCTCAGCCAGCAAAGTATCCCACAATGCATTGTACCACCAGTAGTAGTAAATAGAGAAGGTGAGTACTCAAGTGTATCACTCTTATACCACTATTAACTTGTCAGAGAAAGCAGTTTCACGATGCTTTTAGGCGAGAAAGTAAACCTCAAAACTTCATCTATGTGGTCAGTTAGTTTTGAATCTGTCTACTCTGGAACGTGCTCCGGCGTCTTCAGAGTAGCACAGCACCGCTAATGAGCTAATATAAAATATATTGTTTCTCTGGAAATATTGAGATTTATAATTGCTACAAATAGCTGCTATTTGCTTTTTTGACATGTAAATTCATAGAAACAATTATTTTTTTTACGCAGTACCCCTTAATCATCAAACCACAGTTGCAGGTATGTATCTTTCTTGCCAAACGCTTTCAGTGATCTTCTTCACCCAAACTTCCTGCCATCATCCTATTTATAGTATCCTCATCTTCTTTTAAATTAGTAAATTATAATAACATTTGGTTATGATAGTCATAGTTTCAATTTTGTGTACTTCTTGGCTGAGTTTTGTTATGCACACATTTTTTTTATTAAACTAAAAATATTTAGTCTGTTTTTGTTGTAAGCATCTGATAGGAATTTATCATCAGGTGATGAACATGCTTTACAGCTGTAAAGCAACAATGCAGGCCAGTACAATATTAAATAATACTTTAAACTTTCACTACTTACAGATCCAGTGCAAACTGGCCTAGTCGAAGGAATCAACCTCTAAAGCTGGCCATCTTCTATAATTTGTCAACTGAGACAATAAGTAATCTAAAGCAAAGTACTCTAATGGAAGAAGCAGAAGTTTTCATTTTTAATACACGATCACGCTTTTACTAACAAAACTGAAAATGTAATATGAGGTGGCAATCCACCATTTAATTAGGAGTGCCTTTTGGATTCAAGAATGAAAACTTTAGGCCATTATTTTACAGGTTTTATATTTTGTTATTGATGGTTCTTCCTAATACTGTATATTTTTAATTTCTTCTTATTTTTCTATCTATTATAAATGTGAAAATAAATCAAATTCCTGACTAAAACTGGACCATTTAATGAAACTGGAAGGGTTTTAGCTAGGCAAGGGCAACATAAAGAACACTCTGTTCCATTTGCAGAACTACCGTACTGCGTCCTTGTGCGTCTCTGCAACAACGGACTTTCAACTGCACTTGCCAAGTACGCACTTGCCAAGCACACAAGAACGTACTTGGGTATTGAGAATTGGCCAATACAACTGACAGCCAAATGTCTGTATAATGGAAGGAAAACTTCAAAGAGAGGAAACAAAAGCTGAAAATGTTGGTTCCTAGCTGTAGAATTCAATAATTAATTTTAGTGAGCATTGCCATTATCATTTACAGGGTTCACTACTCATTTTATATAAAAATGCATTACTTTTCCAACACTCAAACTTCCATAATTTCAAAAAGAAGTAGGGACAATGAATACTGATAACAGATGGATGGATAGATGGATACGCAAGCAAACAAATAAATGAATGGAAAGACAGAACTGAACTTTTATGCTGATTCTATCCATCTCTGAAGGTGAACCCTGGTATCTTACTTTGGACCAAATCAGTTGATGAGTTCTTATAATGTTTTCAAGCAGTTGCTTTTATTTTTTCTCACACAGAGAAAACTCCAAGGAACCAGAACCAGGCAAGAACATTCAGTTTGTTTGTCGGCCAGATGTGTCCATGGTGGGAGTACCGAATTAAACACAGGGAGCAGATCTGTTTATTTCAGAACTCAAAGAAAACAAAAGAGAATTCAATCACATCTTTAGTGCATTTCTGGGTACTCTTTCAGGAAAAGATTTAAAAAATATCACCATTTGAAGATACCAACTGTAAATCTTTTACTAAATATAATCATATGCCCTATTTCCACTAGTGCCAGTACGGTATTGAACGGGACAATTAGGCATGTTTCCATTACCTGCATCCATTCCGAACCGACCCCAGCTGTCCCCTTTGTTTTGGACTACCTCTGCCTTGGTTCCAAGTGTGCCGAAGCGACCCAAAACGCCCACCTATGGACTGATTGGTCCAGTAGTGTGATATCCCTCTCACTCCTACCCAGCAGCGGTAGCAGCTGATTGGTCTGGAGTTGTTTGTTTGTCTCAGAGTAAGCTATACTTTAAAGTTTCAAATAAGCAGAACATTGCAGTTAACTGCAAGCAGCCTAAAATTATAAAGAAATCAGTGTGAGTCGCGAATCATATAAGTTTAAAACAACGTGGGGATCAAGTAAGTATTTATACTATTGAATCCATGCATTTTATCATGTTGTCATGTTGGCTGAATGGTTAGTGTTGGTGACTCCCGTTTTAAGTCTTTTTCACAGTAGGTTCAGGTTCACAGACATTCTTCCTGGTTTCAGAAAAAAATACTTTTTCTAGATTAAAAAAAGATATTATTTATATTTTATTTTTTTATTGCTTTAGGTTTGTTTTAGTTTTTTGCATTTCAACAAATGAAACTAAAAACACAATTTTAATGGCACAGAAATACTTTTAATTATAGATTTTTCAAGGCACTATTTCTTCTATTTATTTTTGTGTCAAAATATAATTCCCCTGACTAACATTATTATACAAGGGCCAAACCCCTCCTATTTTACAGGATTAAAGAGTCAGTATAGAGGATGAATATTTACAGAAACACTAGGAGGTAGGGCTGGGCGATATGGCTTAAAAAATTAATCTCTGAAATATTTTTTTATATCAGTTCTGATTTCAGATTTTAATCAAACCTACCCAATTTTTTTTCGTAAGAAGAAATTGCAAGTGATAAAAAATATTTTCAAAAAACTGCTTTTATTGCAATCCCCCTGTCCTGGAGATTAATGTATTTAATGTCCAACAAAAAACAAGCTGCAAAGTATCCTTGTAAAACAAGATGGCTAGATTAACATTACTCTGAGCTATGGAAGTCTAAGTAGTACACTGGTTAAAAAAAGCTCTGGTTTCTAAAAATTAAATCTTCAACAGGATAAGGGAGATGCTTTTTGCTGGAGCTTTTGTTAAGCTAAGCCCACCCACGTCCTTGGCCACTACAGTTCATTTGAGATGGTAATGGGAACACAACCTACACGTTCCAGGCAGTACTGACCCGTTCCATTCTGTACCATACTGGCCCTAGTGGAAATGGGGCACTATATTACTGAGAGACATTTCAAGTGACTGGTTTGACGGTGTCACCTTATAATGAACAGTTTGATACTGGTTTCCCAGTAGGAGTCTGACCACTACACAGCTCGGAAGGTTTAATCTATATACCACCAACAGCAATAGAGCAGCCTTGCTCCATCTAAACTCATTACTCTCTCTGTGTCAATCACTAAATGTTGACCTTTTTTAGCCTTTTAAGTAAAGGCCATTAGGTTCCAAAACCAAGCATATCTGTCAAATCAAACTGACTTCTTCCCAAAGTAATTCAGCAATAAACTTTGACATGCCGAAGAATTCGGGACAACAAAAGGACATTTAGATCTACCAGTGGACCATAGTCACTAATGAGTCTTTAAAAACAGGAGATTAACTACAACAGAAAGCCATACATTAAAGAAGCGGATCACGTACTTTATGCTGGGCTCTTGAATCATTAAGCAATCATCATTTATTATTCCTCAAAGTGAAACCGACAGCTACTGTTGAACCTAATGTGTAATGTGAGATATCTTATCTGCGGCTACAACCATCTCACAATAATCTGGGCTGAACAAACAAAACTACTTATCAGGCAGAACACTCTCTCTGCCATGGTTAAACATTTGACTTTAGATAAGACTCCAGTGATTGTGGGTAAAATCATTGTAGTATCTAACAGATGGCTGAAAAAACGGAGGAAGATCACCATCATGCTTCAGCGCAAAGTAAAAGTATTTTTCATGTTACAAACCAATCCAATATAAATTCCAGATAAAACTGTAATCATACCACTTTTTACTACTTAACATCCATCTGCATGCCGAGGCCTTCTTTACTGCAAACTAAGAGCAGACAACATAAAACCATCCAAACAGAGTCTGAAATTAACAGTCGCCGCTCTCAAAATGCGAGCAAATTCTCAATTTGCGAAGTTAAAATTCGATCGCTATCTGCCACATGGTGAGTAAATGTTTGCAACAAATTAGTTATGTATGTTAATCCATGTTTCAACGGATTTCAGGGGTTCTCCTCTGCTGTCTGCATGTGATGTACACAACCGAAAGGGGAAAGGTGAACGCTGCACCATATGTAATTTCTCTCATTATCCATGTAGCGGTCATCTACTGGTTAAAACTAGAAGGGTAAATTTAATAATTATTAATCAATTAATATATCAATTTTGTGCTTTCGTAACATTTAGATGTTTTTTTTTATTCATTCTTTTATTCAAGGGGATTGAGACCTTTTTTGGAGCTACAATTGCATTCGCCATGGAAAGAAAAACAAAAAAAACAAAACAAAACACAAAAGCCAGTAAGGCCAAAGATGGACTGATAGTTCTAAGTCAGAAATGCAGAATGACTGCTACCGCTCTCTGATGTCTGTTTTTTATCCTACAGGTTTTGCTGACGACAAAACTGGGAACAGCACTCGGCTTTTTGTCTGCAGCTTTTGTAAAATGAGGAGTCTGACTCCTGTGATAGCACACAGTTTGTATTACACTGACACCGCAAAGTTTTTAAACAAAACCCAACATTGAAATCCTTGTTAAACCTTTGGAAATTAGATAATAGATTTTGCAACTGGCGGGATCTGCTGGAGTTCATAATTTTTTGGAATAAAACACAGACCCTAAAACTTGATTTTACAAATGACCTGCGCTAACGCAAGCATAAAGAGTTATGTTAAACACATCGACAAAAGGGGCATATATATATCAGCATCCCCATTAATACACCAGATAACACCGCATATGTGTTCTTTTCTCTTAACACCGGTTCTGGCACGAACTGATCTTATAAATCAACTTCTTTCAAAGCCATCATCCAAAGACGTGCTTCCCATTGCAGGGTACAAGCAGTTCCTACTGTGGTGCTATTTCCAGACCTTTCTGTGATAGTAGCATTTCTGACAAAAAGACTCCATTTTATGAGACCACCAAAAATAGCAGCAAAAGGAGTTATGTGAAAACTTCAGAAGAGAGACGAACAAATCGGGCTTTTGTTAAGGCTGCTACTAATTTCCATTTTTCTTTCGGTTCTGATCCATTGATTCCAATTTCAGACCATCTATTTTTTTTGTGTGAAAGCGTCGTTTGAAATCCATAAGAAGTAAAACGAATTCAAAATTGTCACCTTTGACAAAAAAAAGGCTTAACACTCTAAAATGCTCTGGAAAAGTTCCAGTCTCATATTTCCAGAGTTGGAAGTCCTAGTCACCCATTTAAGGTTAAATTCAAAATACCCCTATGAAGTTCTGACCGGTATTTCTACAGTGGTCAGGGCAAGCAAAAATAGACTGGATGAGGGACCGGATAGAAGGACAGAGGCATGGAAAGATGGACTGATGACTGGATACACCAAGATGGACACTTGGATGATGAATGGAAGGACACGACTTTAGTGTGAAAACTTTAAAAACGCAAATAGTTTTTCAAACATTATTTTCCTTTTCCATACTTATCCTACCTGGAAACGTGCATGCAGGAATTTCAGACTTTGAAACTGAACATGATGCTTGATTTATGCTCCAAAAATTTTGTTTATTAAAATTAAAGAAAGAGATGTTGCAGATTTATGTTTTAAAAGACCAAGAATGTTGGAAGTTCTTAGTTATGATGAATCTAATGAGTAGGGGAAACAGTCAAAATTTTCTATACTTGATCTGCAGACAATGGGATAAATAGACAGTTTCTGTGACTGCAACACTTTAAAGAAAAAAACCCAACAGCTTTTATGTTCCAGCTTCTTTGAGATCTGACCCAGAAGTACCTACTTACTTCAACTACATAGTGGCACTACAGAAGGGGCACTTTTGCTCTTCTTTTCTCTGGTCAGCAATCTATTTGATGTTTTGCCAGTTTTGTGGCTTCGGATCACTGCACAGCATTTGTCGGGGGCACAAAGCAGGAGAGGGAAGTGGTGAATGAAGGATGAGTGATGTAACCGAGTGCTGGATTAAAAGAGACACTTTCTGTTTGGTATGTGCTTGAGGGGGTTTCAGCTGTAAAGAAAATTCTTACAGTAATGCTTTCACTATTTTCAACAAACCATTTATAGAGTTCTTTGAAAAGCAAAAATAGATTTAATTAATAAAGCATTCTGAAATGCGCTAAGTGAGATTTTCGGAAAAATGACTCTTACCAGCTTATATACGAGGGAAAAAGTGATTTAAAAAACTCCTAAAGAAAAGGGATTTTCTGCAGGAGGCCAAAGTACTTGGTTACATAATAACACCACCGTTTGTTCATGTTTCAATGTATAATTCAGAACAAATAAAGGGAACGCTGTACTAAAAGCAACTTCTTTTGAATATTTTATTTGCTTACACTGAACACTTGTAAAACTTTATTCAAAACATGGGCTTCCAAAAAGAACTAAAATCTCCCAAGGATGCAAAACAACCCCACTTATTGTCTCTTTGATAATTTTTTTTTTTAATAAAAACACAAAGTAAAAAAAACATATGGAAGCTATGTCGCAAATTCTATAGCTCATTAACAATGTCATTAAGTAAATGTCTTTTCTATGTATTTTCTTATTCAACAAAATGAAATACAACATAGACTGGAAAGCAATAAAAGCTCTTGTGAGCAAAAGCACAAAAAAAGCAGTCATTTGTAGGAAATTAAATACATTTTTAGGCAAATAAAAGTTGCTTGAAACTGTTTTAAGAGATTTACAAAGTAGTGTGTGCCAAAAGAGCTTAGCCTGCACTTGGGCTTCCACCAAAACCTCTTTTAGACCCCAAATATCTGGTCCTGTGTGCCAGATGGCCATATGCTAGTTGAGCTTTAAATCCCTGAATGAAATCTTCTCATGGTCACAGTGTGGAGAAAAACATAAAGAGAGTAAACAAAGCCTTAGAAGGAGCTTTTAAAGCAAAGCTAGTTTCATGTGATTGTAACAGCAACAAAACCCAACGGTCAATGGCAGCTTGGAGTCCCCTACCCAAAAAAATAAAAAATACAGAACCACGAATACCCGGGGATCCACCGTACAGTCAAGCCGCTAATAAAACCTCTTGATCCTTTTTTACTTGATAATTTGCCTGATTCCTCAGTGTGCTCCTTGCAATCGGGGACAAGCCCTTGTCTTCAATGTCCTACAACTGTTCCCTGTGCCTAAAGTCCAAAACACCCAAATCTAACAATTGGGTTACCTCCTCATGCATTAAAGTTCTACAGAGTCCTGCTGATGACCCAATTATATAATTTAGGTGTGTTGACTGAGAGACACATCATTGGAGATTTGAATCAATGAATCAATGTAAATCCAATTACAGAGCTGGACAGAAGCGCACACAGGCACATACGCTGAATCCAAAAGCAGCAACAAAGTTTGCCATACAGTTAAAAAGTGCTCTATAAGAAACATATAATATGTAAGATTTGCTACAGCAATTTTGAGGACGGGAACAGCTTAGGTCTGTTTCGGCTATTTTTAGTAGTCCTTTCTCAGCATTTTTCTAATGTAAAATAATCATTGCTGAGGATATTAATTTGCAGGAGCGCGGAGGAGGAGAGGTGTAACCGCTGAGGTGCAAAGCCATCGGAATAGACATGTTACAGAAGAGATAGATGGATGGAGATGAACCGGTTATTCGTGGGAGGCGGGAGGATGTAAAAGCTGTGTCGATAACTGTTGTAATACTCTATAATACGGTATTAGTGTGGTCAGGAGCCGAGCCATGGTACAATCCGACTGTTGCTGGGATTAATGCCATATTTTATGTAACTTTACATGGTGCTGCGTTTTACAGCTTAGGAAAAGATTAGGTTTCTATTTGATTCAAACCCATGCGTCTCAACACACATTTTAAAAAGGATTATTAATGGTGAAGCGATTAAAAGGTAGCCAGTTGCAATCGCTTTCATTCAGAACCAGTAAGAAAGAGGAAAATACCCTAACTATAGATAAAAAAATATCTATAAAACTACACACAAAAAAACATACACCTTATTTTTCATACCTTTACAAGTCAGCTGGAAAGTCCACTTATTAGTCATCCCTTAGAAAATACAAGCCCATTATGCATTCACAACCCCCATGGATTTGACAGTAGTTTTCAGGAACTCAGTGGAATGAATGTCATCTTTTGTTGCTGTTGCTGCTGCGGCTAACGCCTCTTTTGTCTCCTTTCTAACCTTAAATCAGTGAAGTCAGCAGCTCTGTGTTTGTGGTGGACAGAGAATATCAGATCAGCCACAGGACACCGTACAGCAGTTAAAAAAACCATAGATATTATCTCCCAAGAAGGATGAAAGTATGCTAGTAACACAGTCTAGGCGAACATACACTTCATCCTCAGTCAGGGTAGGACCTCGGTTATTTGGTTGTATTATCTCTTGAATTCACATCATGTTTACTAGGGATTTTCATTGGCAGGAATCTTGTGATACAATATGCATAACAACAGGGGGGCGATGATACAATACCATATATTGGGACATATTGCTACATATTGTGATTTTTAAAACTGAATTTTACTGTAGAAAAACTATTACAGAATCATTAAGAGTCCAACCAGTTTCATACTTGAAACATCCAGTTTTTCTGCTAGTTACTAGATCTAGTTGGTTCACTGGAACGAAGAAGGCGAAAACAGCCACGACTACCAGTCATACTTTTACTTTTTACTGCAAATATTACCGTCATCATTAATGGTTCCATTCAAATTCTAAAAAACTAAATAAAAAGAAAAATCTGTACACTGCTTTTGAATACCAATACAATATCTTGACAAAAATATTGCCACATCAATATGCTCTTACATGTTTAGTGTCTGCTCTACAGCGACCAGCCTTAAGGTAAATCCTGTAAATGTAACTGCCTCTGACAATGTTATGACTGAGCTTTGAAATCCTATTATGGTGGATGGGTCCGCCTCGCTAGAATGTCCCTCCGCCTGCAGAGCGCTGGTTAGATCAAAAGCTCAAAGGCAAAGATTCATTTAAAACAATCTCAGTTGGTTAAAACGACTTGTCATATAAATGCAAACCTCTTCAGAGAAGATTTATTCTTGAGGAATTATACAGAAGTTTACCTGCGGGGTTGAGTTAAGTGTCGGCACCTTGCTAATGTACAGAAAGATGTCTTAGTTTGAATTAAAGTTATTCCAATTTCGATTAAACTATACTGGATTGCTGGTTATTTTGTCATGATGCATGGAGGGGGGAAACACTTAATAAATAAAACAGAGAGATGATTTTCAGATCTTATGTTTAAAACATTATTATCAAGGACCTCTGCTTTGATTTTATGGCATCCATTAAAATGTTGATGAAACAAGAAATTCCCCAAAAATAAAATTTAAACAAAATTTAATTCAGATAATTTTTTTATCAAGGAGCCAAATCTAAATCTATTACATCACAGAAAAAGGGAAACAAAGATCAATTTATTGTCCTTCGAAAGAAGAGAGAAGTGACGCTTAAACTTAAATTTAAAGCGAATGTAGTTTTGTGTACGAATGGGTGAATGACTGGATGACTGGAAAAGAGATATTAAAATTGACTTTAAATGAAGGCATAGAATTATTTTATTGAAATGGGGTCCAAATCCCAGCCTTAAAGGTAACAAAAATATGTATTCAAAGGAAAATGTAGCACATCAGCTACATGTCTAACTTAATAATGCATTCAGTTGCATAAAAAAAAGAAGCTTAAAGTGTATCTGCTTTAGTCTGTCAGCTCATCATCAGCGTCTGATCATCACTAACTAGTATTGTGAAGAGCTTTGGGGTCCATAGGGACTAAATAAAGCGCTATACAAGTACAGTACAGGCCATTTTACTAAGTGCTCCAACACTGTGGGGCCCCCAACCCTTTGAAAAACTTGTGAAACAGAGCTAATTTATCACAGAAACAGACACTTTGCCCACCGCGCAGTTCTGACACAGCCGACCAATTACTGCAGACAAACTGATGTGTCACATGGAGTTTGAATATGCACAATGACAAGAACCCTGTTGAGTTTGTTTTGTTTAAAATATAGGAGATCCAAAAAAGAAAAAGGGCATTAAAAATGGTATATATCCACACAGTATTATAGAGAATTGCTGCAACTCTTTGAAACTTGCTAAATTTGGTATTTCTTGACATTCATAGCCACTGGCAAGTCGGCGCAGGCACCTTTTCCTCCGGTTCAGTCCAATCTAATGACAATGGTCGAAGAACACCACTGGGAGAGTGAAAAAGATCCGGCAAAGACTGCACTCTCATGCATCACTCCCTACCACCGTCATCGCAACTTCCAACGGAGCTGTGGTAGAGAATGTTTCGACGTCCAGACCTCAGTGGCAAGACAGCAGGATAGTGAGGGGATCTTTTTTTCTGCTGAATGCTTTCGTTCAGCATTGGGATGACAAAAATCTTTTGATTTCACCTCAAACTGAGTCAGACACAAAGACATTTCCCCCTCCTCTGACCTAAAAGAATAAAAAAAACGAAAAAAGATAGGTTGTGTTGTTTTGGCTGGATCTATACTGAAACCATTTCTGACATTCAAACCGAAAGATCAATCGAGTTCCAGCATTCATATTTCATGCCGACATATGGGGCCTCAGTTGAACATCAAAAAGGATTAAGTCTGCCCTTTGGCTCACACAACTACATGCTTGTTTGTTTCCCTTTATCACAAATGTTGCATATTATAATCTGACAACGATAAAAGGAAAAGGTGCTTCAAATAAAAAATAAAAAAAACAATAAAACAGCTATAAGGTTCAGAACTGAATGTTCTTTAACTCCTACACTATTTCCTGCCATTTAGAGAAGCTCTTTCATAAAGAAAAATGGCCCTGCAGACCGGAGGTTAGCCTCTCTAATAAATGACTTAATTAAGCCTTACTACCTATACAAGACTTATCCCTTCACAAGAGAAAAATCTAATTGAAAAGAGTCACTTTTACATGTAACTCAATAACAGTGATAACACAGTTGCTGCGTATAATCCTACTGTATCATCAGTATAACTGGAATGAACAATGGCAGCCTGAACCAGCCTGCTGAGTATGCGTTCCACTTCACCTCCCCAAGTCTGATATCTCTAAATGACTAATGGACTGGATGTATAAGGCCTCTCCAAGTTCTCCAGAGATTCTTGCCTTTCTCGCAATCCATGCACAAAAGAAAAGTTTAGTGAACCAGCCTATAATATGTCCAAAAGCGTCAGCGAAATCCGGTGGATTTCATAATCATTTTGACTCAGTGGTAGGTTTTAATGTATGAAGCAAATATTCCATTGTTTTAATATTTTAAACACAGAAGAGGGGGCAGTTCAATGCAGTAGCGAGGAGTTAGAGATGGAACAGGGCTCCAGACATTTCAGAGTACTTAATCTGTGATTAGACAAAGTGGGGAGGGCATCAAGCTTAAAGCTATTTAAAAAAGTGACCCCTCTAAGGGCTGTTATGTTCCAAACTAAACTGACAAGTCCCAGACTTAGCTGGAGGTTTGTCCCCTCACCGTTTGACATAAAATTAAACTAATCTTTTCCCTGTTTTAGTTTAGTTGGTATAGTAAGTAAAGTACATTTTTTATAGGCGTTTGTGGCACGAATGACCTTTAATTACAGTATTTAGGAAAGGAAATTGGAAGAGAGAAGGTGGAAGACATGAAGCAAAGGTCCCAGGGTTGGGAATCGAACCCAGGACGGTCGCTGACCACATGTGGCTCCCAAAAGACAGTAATGACAATGACAAGAATTTTTGTTTCTGTTTTAATTAAATACAACAGTTCACCAAGATTTTACTGGAGAAACTTAAAATTTGATATTCTAGATATTAGATTCAACCAAATCATCGAGAGTACCTCAGAAAATATTTTCAAGCATGAATGAAGCTGTACAGCAGATATGACAACAGCGTATTATTAGTTTGTTGTAAGAAATATGTCACTCTGAAAATGTAATTAGTGAAGCGCGAGCAAGAGAACTAAAATTTCTCAGTGGGTTCGTTCTGAGGGTGCTTTCGTTTCACTCGCTTGTTTATAAAGTCAACATTCAGAGTTCCAAGCCGGGGAAGGAAGAAAAGGACAAACCCATCTTTCCCTGTGTGGAATTAAATATCCACACTCAATATACGAAAAGGCTGCAAGTCAGGTTAGCAAGACTTTTCAATTATGGCAAACTTTCCCTGAGAGTTTGTTGGTGGTTAACAGCAGTGGAAAAGATGACAAAACCCCGAAGCACCCCGCTCTTCAGCTGCACAGCCGGATCTCCAGTTCCCAGGAATGTGAAATGTTTCCCAAGGAAATTCCTACTTCTTCAGGAAAGCAGGGAAGGAAACCAATAGATTTTTGGCACATTTCAGGGAGTGGGAGTGGGCAAGAAGTAGTATTGGGTTTGGGAGTCAATTGGTCGACTGTTAAGAGCATGTGGGAACAGCACATTGGAACAAGGAGAAAAAGGGAAGAACTAATTAATGCATAAACCAAAATTTCAATAAATTTAAATTTAGACTAAATCATATTTTTAGAATTACATTTGAGACATTTATACATACAATTTTTATCAAATTTGTTGTATTTTTCCCAATTTCTGCCTAATTAAATCCATTTATTCTTATATTTCACTTATAATATCTGTACAACTCTTGCTTGTTCTTTTTCATGTTTTCAGTGAAAACATGGAGAAGAATCTGTCACCTGGTGCAAAAGCCCTGTTCCATTTCATCAGCTCCATGAGACCCCACAGGCGTAGTCTAAAACTCTGCGTCACCTCCAACTCTGCACATTATCTCAACGTCACATCAGCAACACATTCACTCCACACTCTGCAACAATCCAGGCATCAAAAGTATTTTTTTTCCTGTAAAAAAAAAAGCCTATGATGCAAATCTGTTTATTTTTATTCTTGTAGACATTTTAAATTAATCAAATCCTTTAGATATCGAGATAATCCAAAATATATATTTGCATAAAACTTTAGAAATAGAATCAATTAAACCTTCATGACAGTTTGCTTTGTTGTTCATTTACCTCCACAATAATAAATTAACCACTCAAACCTCAACTGAAACGTTTTCTTCACCTTCACCTTTAGGTAGTTTGTGCACAAACTACGCATTGGCTGGTTTCTGGTAATAAAGTAAATAATTTGTGCTGTAATGTTACTGTACCGGAGATTTCTGTCGTTTTAAAGGGCACAGGCTGAAGCAGAACTCCACCAATTATTGGTGTGCACCACCAGTCAGCTGGCAGAAACAATGGTGCTACGCTTCTCCCTCACTTCGCCCGTTTGGAAAGGTTTACCGTCATGTCGAGGAAACTAAAGCGAGACCACTCACTATTATAAAGGGAACACAGTTGTAAACTTACATGTAGCTAGCGGAATCGTCGGCTGTAGGTACTACCTGAGCAGATAGCCTGACTAATTAACAAGCTAATACCAGTTTGTTACATCGGTGTTAATCTATAAATGCACAAAAAGGTATAAAATTCAGCTCAATTAGCAATTAAAAACTACGAAGTTTAACAAGGGAATTTTCTTATATTTTTGCTTAAGTCTATGTGTCAACCTCCAAATATCTTATAACATTAATAATTATCAATATGCTAAACCATATAGGCAGTAGTAGTGGGCGATATAAACGGTATAAGGTAGAAAAATTATACATTTATCTAATGGTAGAGATTTTGACTATACCGGCCAACCACGATGGCACATGTTGATGATGTCATCAGGCCGTGCCAACGTACTCCGTACCAGGAACACATGGACGATAAATACTGGTGTTCAGTTTTCGTATTTACTCTAGGTAGTGTACGTTTAAAATGTGTTTTATTCTATGTAACAAAAAAGAAACCCGTAGAACTTCTAGTTCAAATATGTGCAGCTTAATTTTTGTGAGATATCAAATTTATAAATAAGTAACTGGGAAAGCAGAAAGAAATGTTATTTTGAATTTTGTGCTTTCTTAAGAATTACCTTTAATTGTATTTAAAATGTCCTCATATTTAACTACGTAATGAGAATTTTAGTCTTGAATTATTTTGGAAAAAGATCTGTATGTTTGATGTTTTTGGCACAATAAATGTTTTGTTAAATAGCCTCTTATTTTCTGCTATTTTTGTTCTGCTCATATGGAAGAATCTTTAGGGTGAGCACCAAGAAACCAAAGCTATCATTCATTGCTTTTTAATCAGACAGAATAAATATATTTTTAAACTATTGAAGCATCAGATTTATTGGCCCACATTGTGTGCACAAACAGGTATTTGACATGCACTATAAGCATACAGACATAAAGCATAAATATATAAATTTTTGTAGAAATAAAGGATAGAACCACTGAAAGAAATATGAAGTATTTTAAAAGTGTTTTAAAAATTTATTAAACATTTATTTGAATTTACTGCAGCTAATAGAGTTTTGGCGGTTATATCTGTACCAACGAAAAGACGCTAAGCACAAATCAGGCTGACGGGATGCAGAGTCGCCGCCCTGAAGGGCACTGGAGATGGCTGGGGAAGACTTCTTTATGATTCCAAAAGAAAACAGCGGATTAAGCAGACAGCGTCTGTGTGTCCAGCATCAGATTACTAGCTTCTCTTTTCCTGTTATGAAATCAGATTACTGCGGCTCCCATGCTAAGGCAAATAATATCAAAGGCTTGAGATGAATGTGTTACTGCAGAAGTGAAAGGGCAAATTAAATTATCATTGTCTTAGGTCCATGAATAAACATAAAGGGAACAAAGAATACAAATACAAGGGATTAAAGGTGCAGATTATGCTGAACGTGGAATACTAACAGTTAAATCTGTAGTGACCACCTATATGCAATAGTGGCTCTCTAATGGCTTCATGGTAAGTGACCTAGAACATCAACGTTATGTTGCTTCAGTCCAGTTCTGACTTTTAGTCATTTGTCCATTTCACTTCCCTACAAACGCAGCACAGACCAGCCTGAATAACCACACAGAATTAGGTCAAGTGAATAACGAAAACTCGAATGAAAAACAGGTCCAGTTTGTACTTTTTTGACCCATTTCCACTTGGGCCAGTATGGTACAGAACGGAACGGGTCAGTACTGCCTGGAACGGGTAGGTTGTGTTTCCATTACCATCTCAAAAGAACTGTAGTGGACGAGGACGTGGGTGGGCTTAGCTTAACAAACGCCCCAGCAAAATATCTCTTCTATTGTTGATTATTTATTTTTTTGGGAAACAGTTTTTTTTTTAAACCAGTGTACTACTAGCCATGTCGATCTAGCCATCTTATTTTACTAGGATGCTTTAGCAGCTTGTTTTTAGTTGGATATTAAATTCAGTCAGCTGCAGGACAGGGTGATTGCAATAAAAGCAGGTTTTTGAAAATATTTTGTATCGCTTGCAATTTCTTCTTATGACAGAAAAAAAATCAGGTATGACTCAAAAATAAATAGAAGAAATACTGCATTGAAAAATCTCTAAAAGTACTGTTCAGCCATTAAAATTGTGTTTGTAATATCTAGAAAATGTTTTGTTTTTTTTCAAACCGGGAAGAATATCCACTGTGCAAAAGACTTGAAGCTCTGTAGTAGCGGGACATGAAACCTGGACCTACGGAACGGGACTCACCAACACAAACCCCTCATCTAACATGATGATTAGGCCGCTTGCAGTTAACTGCTTTGTGCTGCTTATTTGAAACTTTAAACTATAGCTTACTCTGAGACAAAGAAACAACCCCAGACCAATCAGCTGCTACCGCTGCTGTGTAGGAGTGAGAGGGATATCATATTAGCGGACCAATCAGTCCATAGGTGGGCGTTTCGGGTCACTTCAGCACGATTGGAACAAAGGCAGAGTTAGTCCGAAAAAAGGGGTCGGCTGGGGTCGGTTTGGAACGGACGCAGGTAATGGAAACACGCCAAAGCGCGCCGTTCTGTACCGTACTGGCACTAGTGGAAATGGGGCATTTGAGCACACCTTTAAATCCTCTGGATCTCTCAGAAAGTGTGGATGAACGTTCTAATTTAGGAAGCAGTCTTCTCCTCTTGTTGCATACTGTTAGTACACAACTATTATTGGGCATTTGATCAACTTAACTAGCGTTGTTTGAAAATGTATTAACTATCACTTACTATATCACAGATACATGCAGGTGAGGACATTAATGAACCTATAGTTGATTTTAGAAAGCTAATTACGGTGCCTTTCCTTTAGATTAGAGATAAACTGAGCAGGCTTCTCCTGGATGATCTCAATTTACGTTTTTTACTGAGGTACGGCCTGTCAAAGCAGGTTTTGTCCCCAAGAACTATAACACAAAAAGGAGGAAAAAAAACTGCTGCTGGTTCCTTTCATAAAGTCGGTAGCTTTTATTGCAACAAAAAATTTAGTTAATTATGAGGCGATTTTCGTGTCGAAGGTAAATCCAAATTATTTATTGCGTACAGCACAATCTAAAATATCCGACAAAATGTGCAGAGAAGCAACCCCAAAAGCAGAGATAAAAGGTTGTGGATTTTACCTTCTGTGGTAAATTTAATCGTAAAAATTTCCACTGTATTAAAGTTTGATATTATACTACTAAAGTAATCAGTTTGAAGTGTCTTAAATTCTTAATAATTGCAAGGACCGGAGAAGGTGAAGCCAAAAGGTATTTAACTTAATGAACCAAATAGGACATTTCACATTACATCTGAAGAACAGATTTTTTTTTTTATTGACAGTTTTGATGGCAATATATTTTTTGAGCAGTTTTTATTCACCCTCCAGAACAGAACTGTTTCACTTCTTTGAAAAGCTTCGGCTTGGACTCAAATTCTTTCTTTTCATCTCTTCTTCACTAGGAAACTATTTCAGTGAGGTCACTTGTGTATATATTAACGCAAATAAGATTTAACCTTTATGTTGAACAACCGCATGCTTATAAATCTCACCCTACATCTCTCTTGTTCTCTTTAATTAGTCAGCAGCATGACTACAGCACTAGTCAGCTACAGAAGGGGGTGGGGGTACGGCTATGTGTGTAGTTCTTTAAATATATATATATATATTTTTTGTTTTCCTCAATGCCTCCTCCGAAGGTTTTGTGTTAAAATCAGCAGACAAAGAAAGAGCATGCATTCCTCCAAAGAGAAATAACAAAACCAACACCACATGGCATTTATAAGAGGGGGTGGCAGTCTGGCAGGCATGGGAGTGCTGGAATCAAAACAATTCAAGTCCAACTGTTCCAACAGGCCGCCTGTTCAGGACAAGGCTTTAACAACGCTAATCTAGCAGACACAAGCCTCTCAAACAATCAGCACAGTTGGATAAAAACACAGAGAAGTTCCAAATCTGATTTTTTTTAACTGCTTAGTATTTCAGATTTGATAAGGTTTTGCTTTTAAAATATGTTGAACGACTAGTCCAACAAGGTTTTTCATTTACATGAAATGGAACTAAAATAACTCAAATTAATATCTCTTTGTTCCCTGGATTCCACAATGAAATATCTGAAAATCAAAGAGGCGGAAAAATAATTAATGAAGCAGTAAACTTACTTTAGCCTAAGCTTATTACATGCTAATTCAGCAAATTTCTTTCTATTGGAAAGTAAAGTAAAGAGCGTTTGATGAGGATTTAGCAAAAAATTCTAATTATACCAAATTCTTTTTACAGTGCAGTTAGAATATTATGTATGCTTTCTGAAAATTTGATTCCTATTGTGCATAAATTCCACTTTAAGTCCTAAAAAAAAAAGAAAAGAAGAGAGGTAGTTAATCCCATGTCAATCCTACATTTGAGCTACAAAAATAGAAGTACTTCATGGGAGAAAGTAAATGTTTCATGTTCCGATGGATACATCCTCTTTTTACATGGACAAAAATGCTTGACTTTGAATAATTATAATTAATCAAATATAGGCCAAAAGAAAAAAAACTGAAAGATATTAAAGCTGCATCAGGAAGTCTTTAATATGAAAAAAATTTAGCACATTTTCAAAAACTCATTAAGCACTGGTAATAAATATGGATGCACTGATATGTACATTTCAGCCAACATCGACATTCAATGTTTGCTATGCTATTATAGATGATATATAACAAGAAGGTAATAGGACTGGGCAATATGGTCTCAAATCTATATTGCGATATAAACTAAAGCATGTGTGATAACAATATTTATTGCGGTATGTTCTTTTTTTCCTCAAATGACTGCTTATGAACATTATCACTTTCCAGACATACTGCAGCAGAAAAACGTTGAAAAGGTTTAGAATCACGTTTAAAGAACATTTATTGTGCAAATGCAATGCAAAATTATTCAATTCTTTGTTCCAAAATAATTCAACAGATACAATCTCCAAACTAAAAGATGAAGGTATTTGACATAAAATAAATGCTAAACATTATTAAGCTAAACGATTATTGATATTTGCCCAGTTTTACTAATTTGAGCAAAACCAACATGAAAAAAAAGTACTGATATCTAATACCAATAGCTCGTGTAACCTCGTATTTTACAGAAGAGTTGCAACTGCAACTCAAAGCCCAGCTTCCTTCAATATTCATCACCAGCATGGCTCACGGCATGCAATATGCTAGAGGTATAAATCAACCAGTGCATTTGTTGATAAAACATTACACGCAAACTGATGGATGTAGCTGAATGCAGCGGGTAGCTGATATAAGAGCAAGAATACAGACAGAGAACAAATGCACAACTCACTTTCACACAGAGAAAAACTGACAAAAGATGTAATGTAGTGGCTCGGTGCCAAGGGTGGGGTCAAGAGAATAACTGTCAGGAATCACAGACCCGTGCTGAAAGAGTCCGTGAAATCAGAGCAGTGTCTTAATAAAGCTGCCAGTTTATAGTGAGTAAAACCAGCTGGTAATTTGTAAGTGTACACAGCTAGGTGTGATCTCAGGCAAAAAAGACTCACAGTAAAAGCCAATAATAAAGAAAAATACACACACACATATGCCTTAATTTGAAACCATTCCATAGGCTGGACACCCACATTTGCAACAGCAGAGGAACAAACAGCTGCACAGAGAAATAGCCCAACCCCTGAAAGAATGCGAAGGCTAAATCCCCCAAAACAGGCCTCGGGTTGGGCTCTTTGTAGAAGTGTTCATACAAAACACGTCTAAGAGCATTAAATCCACACAACATACTTTGACAATTAATTAAGCACTCTCTGTTTAGAGCCACCAGGTCTAAAATCAATTACGATAAATATTTCACAACTACATAATCAGTGTCGTAAATCCTCATGCTCATTAACTATTACTCTATTACCATTATTTTTATGCAACACAGAGAAATGCAGCTACTTTCAGACTTTGTCAGCGAAATGATTGGTGAGCGTTTATTGTGTGCATTCATCTGTTACCACTCCCAAACACATTTATCTCAAATACATATTTAATACAGCCCTTTCTAAGCTGTACACAGCAGAGAAAGTCATGGGGAAAGGGAGATGAGAAATCAATGTGCCATGTATGACTCGCTCTAGTAATGCACCATCATGCTGCCTCCTAACCTTGTGAATGCAGCTACCTGAACCTGCTTGCTCCGTCGCTGTGGTAAACAAACAGCAACAGCAGCCGTAATGAATTCTGATGATGAGATCATCAAAAGGCGAAGCATTAGGTAAGCAAAGCAAATTAGTGCAATTTAAACTGCTTTTACTGAAGGAACTGTGTGCTTAAAAACAAAAGTTCCTGCATTCATGAGCCAAAAATGGGAAACATAACAGCACAAAGCTAAACATACTAATCCCTGATTTAAGATAAGACGATTTTAAATGTTAATTGTGACGTAATGTTATTTTTTTTTTTAAATATTAGTCAGCTCCTGCGCTCTCTCTCTCTCTCTCTTTCATGATGCCTCTACTGTTTGTAATAAACTAATAATCACGGATGGAAAGGCGTATTAAGATTCATGTTTATTTAAAATAAGTCAAATAAACCGATGTGTAACAGTTAATAAACCACAATCAGAACAGTCCTGGCTCAAACAAATTTCCTGCTTTCTTCCAGGTCTGATTTGCCGATTCCAATTGTAGACTTGTTTTTTATAAGTAACACAAATCTGTTGCAGGCTCCTAGTAGTTATGAAACCCCCCCCCCCTCCCAAAAAAAGGAAAATTATGACATTGTCCCAATTAGTCTACAAAGGTCAATCAAAAAATTTACTGGAAAATATTGTATACATTTATGGGGTATTGATCGATGTGTCTATAGAGTAAGAATAGACGTTCTTAGTTTTGCTGCAGCAAAAATATGTTAGCTTTTAAGATTTTCACCCTGAGTATCTTTATGCTTTCTTGTAAATGGGATATGCTGTGATTTTTAAAAAAAAGTTGGGTTATGCATGCATTTATGGTTCTCATGTAATTCCAATTCTAAATACTCAAACATTACAATTTTCCTATGATCAGCTAATTGCAGGGCAATTCTTTTTCTGTTTCTTAAATGCATCAAATCCAATAACTACCAACATTTTTAGTCCATAATTAGATAAACCAGGAGCATGCACTTTCAGAAACTTTTTGTCTAACATAATTCAGATAAAGGGCTGATCAGTGCATCATTCATATGCTACAACCCCTCTTAAATTTGCATACCCGTGCAGGCACCAAAGCAACAGCAGCAAAACACAAACATGCAACTCGACAGCAGAGGAAACCCTCCCCTTTTCGCAAGCCCACTTCCAGCCCAAGCAGATCTAGGTCAAAGCTGATTAATGTGCCCACTGACCCCCAGAGGTTTCCCGATCAGGTGGCAGCAATGCCTGCTCACTGATGATCCATGCAAACGGGGGGGTATTGAATCTAACTGCATTCAGCACCATTAAAACAGAACATACAAGCCGTCACATTTGCATTCAGAATAATCGACAACAATGTACACAAGGCTGACAGCATGTATGTCTGCAGAAAAACCGCTATGTAGAGAATCAAAAGCGAAAACATGTGTTGACTTAGAGCTCCCGACATAGATCCGTTAGATCAGCTATAAAGGATGAAAAGATCGGCATCCATGTCGCTGTATTTATAGACAGTTACGCTATTAGGTTGCATTACATTCTGAAAATCTGATCAGACAGCCTCACATGAGAGGAGCGAAAAAGATTATTTTTACTGTTTGAAACGTACACAAGCAGCGGATTAAATTCCTCTGAGAATCTGACTGAACTTTTGTTAGCAAATTATAGCGGTCACAATATAATTTTATACTAAATGTTAACAACAACTTTGGGGTGTTTGTCGCATGTTTAATGGTATATTTAAACAAAATTCGACGGTTGTGAATTAGCAACTGTCACATAACATTCAAGACTGACAAGAGTAATAAAATGAAATGTATGTAGGAGTTAAAAGCACCAGCGCTGTTAGCTAGGTAGATTTAGCATTAGCTCCCGTGCTAGCTAGCCTCAGTTGTGGGGTTGTGAAGCAGCTCGTCGCCCCCTGCTTCACAATACGGCAAATGAGGGCGTTGTTCAGTGCAATTTATATATTTTATCAACAGATGTTTTATTTTTGAAAATGTTTCGTTTGTGATATAGGTTCCTCAAACACAGCAGTGTATATGTTACCTCGGAACGCAGCTCGGAGATGATCGGTCAATCTCCCAGGTTGCAAAGAGGTTCATGGGCACGGGCATACTGCTGGATCCTGAGCCCAGGACTACAGCCCCGGCCAGCGCTCCGGTCGGGGGCATCGTCGGTGCAGGTCCACCGCTGCTGCTCGGGTTCAGGAAAGCAGCCCGACCGCCTCCCCGCTCCACAGCCGCTGCCATCATCACCACCACCAACACCACTGCCTGGAAGCAGCTATAGTTGAGTGTCGGACGAACGCGGGAGCCGCTGATCCCCTACCGCCGCCAGCTCCTGTTTCTCCGGTCTCCCAGCTTCCCTTCACCGACTGGGGATGTTGATAGGCGGGGCGGGGCTTGTCCCCGCTGATAGGTGGCAGTGTTGGGTGGGACATCCATGCACAATTCCGCAAGCCTTGTGAAGCTTGTGAAGTTTGTACCGCCTCACATGTGACATTTTGCCTCCTTGCAACCACACCAACTTCACGATATTTTATTCGAAATTTGTATGAAAATTATACTCAGTGCCTGGTTGAGAAGGGGAAGAAAAAAAAGATTGCATTTCAAAGTGTCTTTCACAATTGAACATTTTAGAAACTATGGTCTTGATGCACAGGCCAATTTAGTATTTTTGCAGAATCTTCTTGCTCCTTTGGGATAGCTATAGCTCACGAAAAGTCTCAATTTCACGGTTGCAGGTCAGAGCCCACTTAAATCACTGTTTAGAGAAAATATTAGGATGTTTGTTGTTGGTTTTGTTTTTTTTAAAGGTACTCATTCACAGATCAATTTGGCTTTTGGAGTCTTTTGTGGTATATGGCCTGCGTTTGTATAGCACTTTACTTAGTCCCTACACTACATTCAGTCACGCACACATTCACCATGGCAACCTACATGAGAAAATATAACCTCTGTCGGACCAGCAGTGATGGCCTGTCAGTTCAGAAACTATGGATTTTAATGCTGACTGACAGAAGACCACAACCACAGATAGGTTGGAGCACAATTATACCTATGCAGAATGCTATTCTTTTATGTGAAGAATAGTGTGAGATCAATGGCTAAGATGACATTTACTGTCATAGATGTTTGATTATTATTGGTCCAAGTTTGATGAATCTACGCCTTGGGGAGGAACATCAGTGATAATGGAGCATTCTATTTGTACTCGGAACTCTGAATTTTTGACTTGCGAGTGGGAAAAATCCACTGGAACGCCCTCTGAAGTCGAATGTCCCACTCGGAAAGTACAATTTTTTTTTTTCTTTGCTCCGATCTTGACTTTCAATATGGTTGTTCTTCACATCGCCAATAGTAGAATGTTTATTTTACAAGATACAATAGTAAGACAGCATCTAAAATCCGCATTACATGTGGCGCCTGCAACTCTAATCTTAACTAAATAAAAGGGGTGTTTGTATATGGAAAGTATATCTAAAAACGATATTTGTAAAAGGTACTACAACTATGGCTGCCTGGGTGTCACCATAAAAGAACCCCGACTTATCCAAGAGCGTTTACTTGAATACTGTTTATTGGGCATGACGTCAAACCCAGCTCCGAGTTCTGACTTCCGAGGTTAAATAGAAGACACCATTAGTTTCTCATGATGGCGGGCAGTGGAAAGTACAATAGGGCATCACTGATAAAAAAGACAAAGAGAAAAAAAAGAGGAACACATATAAGAGTCTGGAATGGATGGGAAACCACATCGTTGGGATGGTAACCCATCGATGTGAGTGCCAATAATGAATATGTTTTTCATAGCCATAGCAGGAGTAAAGTCAAGCCTTGTCAGCTGCACAAAATGCACCCAGGAATGGAAGCTAGAGCCTTTTTTGTGTTTGTTTTTCGGATACCTGTGGACTTAATATCCTGGCGGACTGGTGATTGTACAGCATCGACAGACACAATATTTCACCATCTTTAAAAGATAAACGTAATCAAAAAGTAGTGAAAACACAGACTCTCAATCACACGAGCTAACAGCAACCACTGACGTTGCTGGAAATGGATAACCAGCAGCCATGAAAACGTGTTGTTCTGTAACATGGGGAAGCTGATGTATTTCCAAAAGGGGGGCTTTCATGATAGATTCTCACGTTTTATGCCTAATTGCTATTTTTTATTTTCATACTTCTACACTTTTTTTGTCTTATTCGTAATCGTTTTTTTTTCTTCCTTTATATGCTTTTATCGTATAATTTTGGTTTTTTTACTCTCTATGCTTTTATCATATGTTTGGTACGTTTACCCCAGAATCGTGTAAAGCACCTTGAATTACCTTCTGTTGACAGTGTCCTTGCCTTGCCTGGAAGCAGGTATTCTCAGGTAAAAGAGTCACTGGTCATAACATATACAGGCAGAAAGCTGGGCTGCGTTGTTTTTTACAGTGGAGCATCTGTTGCAGGCCACACGAAGTTATTCTTCCTGTGAATCTCGGTACATGCTCGGCACCGACCGAGAAGTGCGTTCCGAGAAATTCAAATGCAAAGAGGTGTACCGCCACACCCCTAATCTCTACTAGCATTACACATCTAGATACTGATACTTTCCCCCACTCTTCTTCATATAATTGCTCCAGCTTAATCTGTGTGGTGGAACATCATTTGTCAATAGCGATTTTCAAGTAATAGCACAGATTATCAATTTTACGTAGGTCTGGACATTGGCCCATACTGACATACGCATGTTCTTTTATCCAAACCATTTCAAGTGGCTTAGGATAACTAACCTGCTAACATGTGAACTTCTGCCCCAATCTCAATTCTTATCCAGCATACAACAGGATTTCTTCCAAGAATACCCCATGTCTAACTCTACTTAACTACCTACCACCGCTGACCACCTTGACCAGCTGCATAACCGAATCTCCAGATGCTTCCACCACCACCATCTTTTACCATGGCAAATCATGTGTTCATGGTGATGTTTGCTTAGGTTCTCTCCACTTAAAGCACTTTGCATCTTTGTCAAAAACGTTTTGCTTTGGTCTCATTTGGAGAGAGCAGCTTCTCCCATGTTTGTTATGCCCCCTAGATCAACCTCCATGTATATAAATCAGAATTCCAGAAAAAAATAGTCAGTATGTTTCCAGGATCGGTTTCTAATGTTGCCACTAAAAGTCCGGACAAAACTTGTTAAAAAAAGTTTCATTTTGTTGTTCTGTACTTTTCAAATTTACTGCAACCTTACATGAAACTGAAGGATCTGTCCTCTTGATCAGTTATACATATGTTTCATTTTTAATCAAACAGATTTTAATTAACTACTATTACACTTTCATTGTTGTATGTCTACTTTCATAGAACTCTGTTGCTACCAGTCTTAGACAAGGATACCTTGCAATTTGCAAAAGAGAATCTAAATCTCACGAGAGACGCTTCCCGTAAAGAGTAAAGAATTGTAAGATAAATCTGTTCTTTTTATTACCAACCCCATTTATGTGACTGGATTTATATAATTGTATGCTTTGAAATGCAGACTGCCTTTGGATAACATTTGTTGTGAACTGGTGCTATGTCACTGAACTGAATTTCATAGTACCTATGCTTTAAAGAATCAGTTCTTAGAGCAGGACAACAGAGCTGAGATTTGACAAGTTAAAGCATTATCGGTTTTGAAATAGATCTGGTCTCAGTTAATCCAGATTCAGTTGTAATGTTAAAAAAACAAAGCCAACTTGAGAGTCTGGAAAGGTTTGCAATATTGAATTGTAAAATATGAAGGAACCATTCTTTTAAATACTGTTTTAATAAGAACGAGACACTCAAATACCTTGTAAAAATCATATTCTTGTTCAGAGGGAATATCTTGATATAGTTCCTACACAGATAAATTATTTGTAACATTAAGTGAACACATTTAGCAGCACTTGTGCTTGCCTACCAAGTGATCTTTTTGTCTTTACCAGGTGAATTCTCTACCTCTCCAAGGCACCGCCTCACTGATTCCAACGGATTGCTCAATACTCTGATTTTGCTCACCCCAGCTGCTTCCTTACCAGCAGAGACTCTCCTTTACAACCTGACTTTCAAGCTTCTTCATCATAAATCCCATGAACTCTAGCTTGAGCCCTATGCTCTGTTGCACTCCTACGTGTTCCTTCACACACTCCTTTAAGTTGTTTAAATTATTAGATTTTTCTTTAACTCCAACAATTAAAACAAAATATTCCTAAAATGGCAAATTTTTATGAAGATCACAAATACATCAAACTAAAAAGTGTAGCAATTAACTTCTCTGTTCTGATTTTTTTTTTTAAATCACACCGTTTTCCACCCTTTTTCAATGTCTTCATTCTCTTTCTTGATTGTACAAGTCCTGAAACCTGGTGCTGAAGTGGTGATGGTGTCATTATTCACATGGCGCAAGTGTTAGGAAACCCTTTGACAGTAACTGTGACTAAAGACTTCAGTCGAGCTGACTTGACTTGACATGCTCAAGTGGGTTGGGTAACGATGGGACAGTCTGGTTAGACTTGGCTGAAACACAAAACGCTTCCAGATTTTATCTAAACTGTTTGTAAAGTGGAATAAAAGCAACAAGTTGTCACTGGTTTGGGAAAACCCACAAAAGTGATGCATACAATGAATAAACCTCTTCTTCTCTATTGTTTGTTCAAATCTTGTTTTAAAGATCATGCATCTGACCATTGCAGCACTGATACCAGCAGCAAAGGTGAGATCGCCTAAGTGCAAATTAACAGCAACAATAACCCATCTCCACACAATATTGGGGTTGAAACATGACTTTTATCAGACTCTGCGGGACTGCTGCAGCACTTTTAAATAACTTTAAGCTGTTTTCCTAAAAATTTAAAAGGAGTAAGAGGAGGTAAAGATTCTCTATCTAAATCACAGATCAAATCAAGTGCATTGCAAATGTCTTCATACCCCTTGGACTTTTCCACTGTTTTAATAAAATTATAAATTAACTGAATTTGTAAAAAGCTTTTTTAGAAGTACTGACATTTCAAAATGCTTCACAAAAGAGCCACCTTGATCGTCTAGCATTCATACACAACTCAGAGTTAAACTCCTTCCCCAGCAGCACATTGAGTTGCAGCAGGAAGAAGCTGTAATCACACCCACAACTTTCTCATTACAAGACAACTATTTCAGCGACTGAGCCACAGTTACCCTAATTTCTAAACCAGTTCTGTTCAACATGAAGCCTGTGGGCCATTTACAGGCTTCAAACTAATGTTGTGAGATCAGTGACCAAACTCCTAGCAATGACATCTGATGAGGATGGATATTATTTACAAAGATTTATAGTGGAGACAAATTCAAATCTTCCTTTTTTCTTTTCTTTTATCTTTTAGTATATTTGACAAAAAAAAAATCATGTGACTTTTACTCACTTTTGCTCATTCACGAAACATGGCTAAGCCTAGCAAGCGTTTTTGAACAAAGATTGATCCATATCCTGGTTTTGATGACATGAATAGAATTTTTTTAAAGAAAAAAAATAGAACCACAGAGTTGTGGGAATTGCTTGCCTTTCCTTTATCAAAACAAATATAAAAAACCCTTTTGATGTTTTTGATCATTTTTAAGATCACTTTTCTATAAAAACCTGACCTTTTTTTTCTTTAGATATTCTGTGTTTAGTTTTTGTGGAGTGTGAAAAAAATAACACAGAATAAAACTATTTGTGTTGTGAATGAAATTTGTTTTTTATCTTTAGCATCCTGGATGACAAAATGCTCATAAACCAGTGATCTGAGCCATTTTGTTGAAGTTCTGGCTGGCTGTATGTCAAGGGAAGTTGTTGAACTCTAACAGGTTTTCCTTTAAGATGTTCAATATTTAGCTGCATCTAATGTTGAAAAAAAATCGTCCTTGCATGAAGCTGCCACCAAAGGGTTCTATAGAGGGAATGGGGATGCTTTGTTCATGGTGATTTGCAGTATTTGTTTTCCACCAGTATTTAACATGTAAACCAAAAAATATTATCAGAGTATCTCCTTCCAAAAGCATGCCAGCCATGTCTTCTGCATGGTTTGTTTCAAACTTTAATTGGAGCTTTGATTGAAGAAGTACTATATCCTTGCCACTTTTCCATAAATGTCAGATTTGTAGAGCTCACTTCTAATAATTGTCTAGTCAACAGATTCCCTCCACCTGAGCTGTGGATCACTGCAGATCCTCGGGAGCAAACATGAGTCTCTTGGCTGTCTTTTAGGCCAGAAGCCTGTTTTCCAAGACACACATTGCCGGCCTATTGGGGTAAAATTCCTGGGCCGGTGTCTTATGAATGGGCTATGGCCAGGGGCGCAGATAGAATTTTTGAACTGGAGGGGACAAAGTTATCAGCATTTTCACAGTTCCTCCCAAGACGAGTAAATAAACAAATATGTGTATTTCAACAGTATATCTACAAACTAGACTCCCTACTATCACACACTATCTCTGGCTGTGTGTGTGTCTCGACAATGGATAAATTAAAGAAATGTACAAAATTACTGGTCACGGAAACATGGCGTAATGATTTTATTGGGTTATTTACTTACCCATTATGAAAAAAATATCTCTGAATAAACAACAGCTGAGAAGAAGCGACTGCTTACCGCTGCGGAGAAATACGCGTCTGGTGTGAACAGGTGGGCAAAAGACCGACCATGGGTTTCCTGACCGCTCCTGCATCTGGGCTTGTCTTGGCTGTTGGCTCCTGCTGCTTTTCTTGGAGCCTCTGGAGTCGGTGTTGGGTTTTGTTGTGCTGCATTCAATGCTATCGGTAAAAAGGAGCTTTAAGCGCTCATGACGGGATTTAATTGTGGGAATTTTGTGGTGTGGCAAGAGGCACAACGAGGGGCCCAGGTGGGGCCTGAACTTTTGATCCCACAACTCCTGGGTGAGAGTCATGCACACTAACCATTCAGCCAAAGGGATATTCTTGTGGCCAAGCAGCCAGGGCACATGATCAGTTGGAGCCATAGTGACAGGACCTCCACAATCTCACAGTAACATTTGTGCTTGCAACCTTGGTAGTAGGGATGTGTAAAGCAGCCAGTATCTGTATCTGTATTTGTTGAGGGGGGAAAAGTGTTCATGTTTGTAGTCGAATAAAATTCAAAATATGCATGATATTTTTTTGCGTTACACTTTATTATCAATCTTAATAATTATGGATATGAAATATTGGTTGATATTTTTCCATAAATCCAGCAATGAATATGTAACGGGAAAGTAATTGAAAAGAGACAGAAATAAAGGCCACTGTGGCCTCAAGACCTTAAAAAAAAAAACAAGAAAAAAAAGTGTTGGGGGACTGTTGTAAGTTGCAAAGACCTATGGGTAATGTGTTCATGTTAACTGTGGAAGTTCTCTATTGTACGTTGTAGTTTGTGTTGCAAGTGTTACTGTGCTCCTTAGATAACCTTTCCCTTATGTTTTTGTCTTTTGTTTGCTGGTTATTTGGCAGTCCATGGAAGTTATTTCTTTGCCTTGAGCCTCATGAGTGTGCTGCAAAACATTGGAAAGCATAGGCACACCCTTTGTGCTAATGATGTAGTTCCTTAGTAGTGGCACACTAGAAATATGTCTTACTCCTGAATACAAATTTTGTTAGAAACAGATATTCATAGTAATCATGTTATTTGTCCCTTCCAACTGTGTCCACCCCTACTTTGTAGTAATATAACTACATTCTCACTGCAACATTGGTCTTATGAATGAAGCAGCAATGCCTTGCCTTACAGAGGCTGGTATAATGCCCTCTTTACTTGGCCTGTTAGGTTGGGCAGGCAGACCGCTGTGTTTCTCTGTCTTTTGTATGATAATGGATTCAAGAGTGCTGTGGCTTCATGATGCTCTTTGTTCACTAACACACTTTAGAGGAGTTCCCAGGACAGTTGGATTCATACAGAGAATAACTCACATGCATTTGGTCTCTGTTTACTAATTAGAGGATTTTGAAAGAATTAGGCTGCACTAGATTTTATTTAGGGGTAAGAAGGACAAAAAAGAACTGCACTTTACAACTTTCGGATATTTATCTATTTCAAATACACAACTAGAACGGAGCACACCGAGAGCGCATACCCACAGCCAAGACAACTCAATCCACCACCAACTCATGTCAGACGGTGATCAAAATCAAATAATAATCAAAATCCGTCCATATATTTCTCAGTTATGTTACTAACAGACAGACAAACAAACAAACAACCCCTGGCAAAAACATAATCTCCTTGGTAATTATGCACCTGTCCAGGGGAGTACCAATCCTGTCACCCTTTGGTAGCTTGGGATAGGCACCAGCCCCACCGCGACCCCTTGAGGATAAGCAGTATAGAAAATGGATGGATGAATGGATGTAGTTTGGTATATACTGCCATCGAGTGTTTGGAAAGGAGTACTACAAAAAATAATGTAGCATTCACCCCCTCTACTGCATTATGCATTTCCTCCAGTAGATGGCACACTATCACTATGATTCCCTGAGTCTGACATTACAGAAACTGTTTATTCTCTTCTTCCTCCTCATCACTCTTGACTGAACTTTTTCCTTTCACAAGTGTGAGTGGGTGGCGCACATAGCGTAACACTGTGACACAATTGATGTTTCCACAGCAAAAACAAGCTGACACCTGTCACTTGACACGTTTGACGGCTTTCACCTCAGCCATCACATTGTCACGTACCTCCTGCTCTGTGGCATACATCCTCCCTTACTGATTTTAAGCGATCAGAGATCAGGAGGAGAGACAGGGTTGCCAGTGCTGATTTTTCAAAGAGAGACCTCAGGGCACTTCCTGGCATCAGAGCTGGTGAGCAGTCATTGACAAAAGCAGAAGAGCGATCGCTGAAATGCATCTCTGTCAGCACATCATCTGTTAGGTAACAACATCTTATTCTTTCGCTGAAACCCTTTTCATGATTCCAGAGCAAGACAATGCAAATTTGGCTTCCAAGGATACGTCTATTTTTAGGTGTGAGCCATTGTTTTAGGTGTGGGGTTTTGTTTGCATCCCACCCCCACACCATCAAATGGGATTTTTCTTTTAACGAAGAAGTCTTTGAGGACAAACGACTTCTTTTCAATCACAGCGCAGGCTGAGCTCCCATATTCTGGTTTGAATGTGAAACTACAATCCTTTGAGAAGACTTGGTAGAGAGAATGTTATGCGCAGTGAGAATATAAGAGAAAATGTTCACGCGTACTCTTTGGGAACTGTGAAACATTACTGTTTTAATGCCTCAAAAAGAGAAAATTAGCATTTTCTTTGGTAGAACTTTAGAACATTTCGAGAGTACATGGAGCAGTTGTTTTTAGCAAAGGAAATACTGACCCCTCTGTACTCTTTGGCATCCTTCATAAAGAGAATTAAATTTTTTTTTATAAATCATCTCAGATTAGTGCATTGTTCTAAAAATAAAAGTACAAACAAACCTTTAATTGAAATGCTATTATTAAGCTTTTATAAAATCACAGATGCTTTCCTTATTTGCACCCCAAACAGTCCAAAGTGGAGCAGAACCTCTACATAACTCCTGGGTTCTCTATATTATTATATATATATTTGTGATTTGACTCAATAATAATATATTTATTATTATTAGTTTAATCTGTTCCTTCCAATCTCTTGTCATGATTGTTTATAACACCTGATTGCAGTGAGTCTCTCTGCTTGATCAGGTCGGCCGACAGGGCTGTTATCATGGCTATTTCAGGGAACAACTGAGTTCCTGTATGGGGGTATTGGTTCCATTTTCCTCGGAAGTCGTAATTCTGAGCTGGGTTTGGTGTCACACCAGAGTAAACAGTTCCATTTACGTAGTCGGATAAATCGGGATTCCAATATGGTGATGCCCAGGTAGCAGTTATTGTTGTACCTCTTAAAAACATTGTCCTAAGCTGTACTTTCCATATGCAAACAACGGTTTTATTTTGTCAAGATCTGAGTTGGAGTCTCTACATATAAAATTGATTTTAGACACATTCCTACCAATGTGTCTTGTAAAATAGACATTTTTCCACCACACTCACCATCGTTGAGGTGAGGAGGAGCCATATTGAAAGTCAAAGTTGGAAAAAACAACACTCTGAGTAGGAATTTCGAATTTGGAGCACATTCCAGTTGTTGTTTTCCCACTCTGATGTCAGAATTTCAGAGTTCTGACTACTAATAGAATGGACCATACGTACACGGGATGGCCCGATCAAGTCGTTCAGCAGGAGCTGTAGTGAAGTCTCGCTGATTGCGTGTAATTCAGAGCTTGATGAGCATACGTTGCCAAACAACCAGCTTTGTAAAAATAAAAAGAGTTGCTGGCGAAGTAGTTTATAACGACAGCAAACAGAAACACAGCAACAAGGGCTTCCATGTTATTTCTGCAGCTCTAGGTGCCTTTTTGACCATTGTAATTAGAAATAGTGTCAAAAATAAGCCTCACTTTGTTCAGGAGGAAAATGTCTTTGGACCTAAGGCAACACCGAACTTCCACCTGAACCTCTTAGGAGATTTGCTCCTTTTGTAAATCCTGCACTCTGTTATTGATCTCTTCTTAGGATTCAGTGGCTATGTGCTGGGTGTATGGGTGTGTTTTCTCCACTACTTTTCCTTGCAGTGTGAGACTGGCAGCTGTTCCACCAGGTCTGTCCAATCAGCCTCATTACCTGCACTGGATAAAAAGCGAGCTGTTGCTGGAGGCTGGAGCCAGATGATTCCACTTCCTGGCGTGGTACAAGGCCAATGCCTGTTCCTGATTTTCCTTGCATGTATTTTGCTCATCTAGTTGAGCCTATTACTAAACTTCCTCATTCTCCCTTGCTGACTTGTTCCTGGAAATCTCCTGATTGCTTGCAGCCTTCCAAGTACTCTCCACTGTTTGTTCATGTTCGGATTCCTCCTTGGTCAGCCTCCAGGCCGCTCTCATCTGGAAAGCAAACTGTACTCACCATTTCTTACATACTCCTTCAAAGTCATGACCTCTACAAGCTACAAGTAAAATGCATTTCTTCCCATTCAAGATTCATATCAAATCTCCACACTGTTTAACTTACATATATTAATCACTTACATGTTCTCCAGTCCAGTGTTCCCATCCAGATTTGCAGTCGTCGCACTGATTGAGTGCCGTCTGGGATTGTTCCCACATCTAGAGTCATTGAAAACAATCCTGCCATCTCTTCTTTTAAAAAGTGCTTGAATTTTTAGTGCCTCTTTGTTATAAATATGTCCCCAGAACCTTGTTAGACTGTAATGACTCTTTCAGTTTGAAATAAAAATTTGGTGAACTCTATCAGAAATTGGAAAATGGGTCAACAAGGGCTCTTTCAATAGAAATCCAAAACATGTCACCAGATCAAAATAAGTGTTTCATAAACAGAAAGATAAACTATCTTTTATGACCATCTAGTCCAAGACCTGTATCCTGTAGAAAACCTGTGGGGCAAACTGTAGAGAGGAGAGCGGAAGAGTGCACCCAAGACTATGGGCGAGCTAGAGAGATAGCATGATGAATTGTGTCCTTTTGGTGAAAGTGGGTTGCAAAGAGTATTAAAGCAGGAGTGTCTATAATTTTGTCACATTAATTTAAATAAAGATTTTTGTTCCCATAATTTTTAGTGTGATATTAGGCTGCTGCAATAACAAATAGTTATTTTTAAGGGTTTTTATGCTTTTATCAGGTGTGCCAGCAACTAAGGAGAGGACTGGACACTACAGATACCAGTCTGCTTGCAGGTAGAGGATTAACATAGCAAATAATAGAAAATGTGTCTATAGGCACATTAAATAATACCAGCTGTATTCTGACCGCTGGGGTGCATGGCGGTGTGTGGTTCCTGGGGTGTTTGTTTGAAATGAAGCCTCTGGAGACAGCATCGACATCTGCTTTTCTTTTAGTTTTACACTTTATGACCATAAACTGTGAGGTGGATAAGGTTGCAAGAAACATTAAGATATCCACCATAATCATCTCTCTCTCTCTCTCTCTCTCTTTCTCTCTCTCTCTCTCTCTCGCTCTCTCTCTCGCTCTCGTTGATGTCATTGATGCTTGAAAGGCTGAAAGGAATTGAAGTTTTATCAGTGCAACTTAATTGTTTAGATTATCTCTAAAGCTGCACTGAGAAAAAAATAAGGTTTGTATCACACTCTATCAAGGGTAAGTCATTTACCACGAGAATAGAGGAGGTTTCATTCATCACAGAAACAGCGCTGTGTGATTTCGCTCATTTCCCACACACAATGCTGCAGTCACCCCAGCTCTCAGCTATTGCTCTCCAGTGAGCAGCCAGGCCCAATTTAAAGATCCAGTCTATTTTTAATCTGCTAGAGAGATTGCCACATGCCCTGATACAATAGAGCAGATCAATCTAAAACACACATCGTTCCCCTGTACAAGCTCGCCTTGCACCTCTCAGTTCTAATCACACCTCAAAACGCAAAGGGACGGCAGATAAGCCGCTCATCTAATTAAGGTTTTGCGAGCCCTGCACATTAAGGATATTATTTCTCATGGATTATATCCTCTGACAAGACCTGAATGCTCAGTTTCCTGAATTATGATTCATCATAGGTATTATTATTATTTTCTTTTGCTTGGCTTAGATTGTGTTGCTGATTTACTGTGAGCAACATTTTGTTAGAGAGGTGAAACATAAGACATCTGTGATCTCAGATCTTATTAAAGTTATGTAGCGACAAGAGGAAGGCGCAACACAACCCACTTAGTTTTCTTTATTTCAGGGTAATCATAACATTGCTATAGGGAAAAAATGCTTAGTGTACATCTCTATGAGTAATTTTGACATGTCAGTGCAGTCTAGACTACTGACCATGTACGGTTTCCAAAAAAAAGGTCTGCTTTGAAGGCAGCAGTCAGACATGTGTAGCCTTTAAATAACTTTTATTTAAAAAGAATTACACTGATTAAATCATTTCTTTATATAATGAAAACCAAATGTTATCATCTTCATTGGGAAATAGTTGGAATACTCCAAAGACTTATCTTTCTATTCAGTCAGCTGAAACAGCTTAGATAAGATCTTTCACGATCTTGTGGGTTAATAATGATGGGAATTTGACTTAAAAATAGATTGGTTTCCATTAAATATACATGAGAAATTACTTAGAATATGTCTTACCACATGAAATAGGCCAAGAGATCTCAAAAAAACCACTCACCAAGAACAGATATAACACACCATCATTGACCTATCAGTTTGGAATGGGGGACAAAGCCATTTCTAAGGTTTGGGAGTCCAGTGAACAACAACCAGATTGCATAGAATCTATTGATTACAAATGTATAAAACATTAAGCATTGGTGAACCTCCCCAGGAGGGTGGGCAAGCCTACCAACATTACTGCAAGAGTGCCTTTATAACCCAGAACAACAACTAAAACAAGGCAGGCCTCAACTCTAAGGCTTGTCCTAAATTTACCCCAAAAAGATTTATTGGAAAAAGACTCTTGGGAAAATATTCTGTAGACTAACGAGACAGAAGTGAAACTTTTCATTGGGTGTATTCCTTGCTTCATATGGTGTAAACTGTGGCACTTCATAAACACTACTTCACATATATGGTTGTGGTAGGGTGGTGGTATAATTTTATTTACACTCTGATCCACCTTAAGTAAAGTTATGTTCTCTGAAATCTCTAGTAATTGGCATGCCTTCTTGATTGGAGTTTTTATGGCTGCAAACAGATGATTTTGTTAAAACAGTTAATGTGTCGTTCAAAAATTGTAAGATTATAGAAATGCAATAAAAATGTGTTTTTTTTCAGATTTTTTACACATTTAGGGGCTTTGGGATATATGCTCTGAATTTTGCACCATCTTCCCAACCACTGAGAGCTGTTAAAGGTAGAGTTCATGAAATAAATTTAGAGATTGAAAAACAAATTTCCAAAGTGTTATCTTTTTACCATTACCTAGGTCGCAGGCTCTAATCTTCATAATAAGTAAAAAAAAAAAAAAAAGAAATAGATTGAACTAAAATTGATTGAACTGACTATCACAAAGAAATGGGATAGTTTCAGGAATAGGTAGCAGCCACTGCTGAAATGAGAATGCCCTTTAGAGGTTATGACTGAAATAAGATTCTTCATCACAAAGCTTTGAGAGAATACTAAGGTTTATAAAAAGACGTGTTCTTAATAGGAAATTGCACTGGCAGTGCCTTGAAAAAAAAAATTAATACTCCTTCATCCTTTATCCCAATTGGTATGTTACAACCACACATTTTGTTCTGTTGTACTCAATTTGTATTTGTTACCCAAATCTTTGAACATCTCACAGAACATTTTTCAATCTATTACCTGAAAATGGTAAAAAAATAAAAAATAAAAATAGCACAGTTGCATTCCTACCATGACTTGTTGATCCACCTGACTCGAGTCACTTTGCAGGAAGTTGTGATTTGACTCAAGCTGCACACTAATGACTTACAGTTGGACTTCGATGTGTGAGATTAATATTGTTGCAATTAGCCAATGTTAGCTCGTTATATTAGGGTAGATTACTGGACAAATTTAATAACAATTTACAATTCAATTCAGTGTATTCATATAACACCAATTCACAACAGATATAATCTCAAAGCACTTCTCTACAATTATACAAACATTCCAATCATTTTTAAGTTTTCTATTTAAGGAATCCCAGCAGATTGCCTTGAGTTGTTGATGTAAGGTTTGTTCCCTGAACATGCAGACTACAATCATAGCAATCCCTCAGTAATCCCTCATACTGAGCAAGAATATAGAAAAACTCCCCTTTAACAGGAAGAAACCTTCAGCAGAACCTGGCTCAGTACAAGCGGTCATCTGCTGAGACCGTCTGAGGGTTTAAGAAGACAGAGTAGAGAAACAAAAAGAACAAAAGGAACTGATGTAAGAGTACTTTCTACAGTATATTAAAGAAAGTAAAAAGTTAATAACAGGAAATGGAGGATGTTCGCTCACTGGGAGCATCATATGAATTGATGCTCCTCATCCAGCAAGGCATCATAGCTGAGCAGGATACTAGACCAGGTGTAGCTTCTATAGAGAGAAAAACACTGAGGAAAAAAACAAGCTCCTCCCATTCTACTTTAGAAATCCTAGGAACTACCAGTAAACCGGTAGTCTGAGAGCGAAGTGCTGCAACGTATACAACAATCAGATCTCTGATGTTTGATGGAGCTTGATTATTAAGGGCTTTATACTTACGGAGGAGGATCTTAAACTCTGTTCTATTCTTTAACAGAGAGCCAATGGAGAGAAGCTAAAGCAGGAGAAATGTGATCTCTCTGTTTAATATTCGTCAGAACCGTTGCTGCAGCATTTTGGATCAGTTGTATTTTCCGGACTTCCTGATAATAAAGAATTACAATATTCCAGCCTTGAAGTAACAAATGCGTGGTCTTTTTTTTTTGTTTCATGCAATATCTTAGCATCACTCCTGGACAGGATGTTTCTAATTTTAGTAATATTCCAGAGGTGAAATAAATAAATCTTGAAAACCTATTTAATATGGGATTTGAATATCATGTCTTGGTTAAAAATTACACAGAGGTTCTTTATGTTATTACCGGAGCAGAGGTTAAGCTAGTGTCCGAAAAATCCGGTTAACTTTTGAAACTCAATTTATGTTCTTGAGCAGGATAGATTCTTACTTATTTGTTTTCTTTCTCATATCTTTCTGGATTTTGAGTGACACACAAAACATAATATTTGTGAACAGTATAAAAAACAATGAAGAAATACATCAGAGTAAAATTAAACAAATATAAAATCAGTTCAAAAAGTCCTGCTAGATCATAAGCTATGTAAAACATCATATGCCAGCTTTAACTCTCATCTTCATCTTGCTGTATGTGAACTCTGCACAGAATTCTGCATTCATAATCCTCATCCTTTCAGCAGCATTACAAGACCAGCTCAACTGATCTGAAGGATGTACAAGCACACTCCCCTGGCACCCATTGTTTTTCTCTATTCTAGACAATGCAGCCAGGAAAGATAAGAGCAACAGAGCTATGAAATCTTTTTGCATCAATGTCTGTCAGACAGCAGGCTAGGAAGAAACCCTCAAGGAGTCCTAAGGACCTGCAGCGGGTCTCACAGCTCGGCTCGGTAGCCTCACCAAACAACACTGGACACCTGCCAGGATTAGGGAGTAATGCTTGGCTGCCATTAAAATCATCATTTGCATAGAATTAGGATCTGTTCTCACTCTCTCTCCTTCTTAACCTTTATGCATTCAGATGGGAACTACTGTTCAAAAGGAATCATTTTCCATTTAGATTTCCCAGAGTAAAAAGAGGCACAAGAGAAAACTTCTATCTTGGCAGCAAGAAAACAACACCATTTAAATCAGAGCTGTTATTTTCTGCTTAGGAATTGTATCTGGATTTCAAGTACATATCTTTCTCTCCATTAACCTCAATTTCTAAAGTGGCAGCCCTGAGGCATGTCTGATTCGCTACTCGTTTGAACTCCGCTGCAACTGGAAAACCGAAACTTCTCCATGAAATTGAAAAGGTATCTAGCTATCATAGCGCTTCCCTGAAGTCCCCCAAGAAATCTCTAAGAAAGTTATGAAATGCCATATTTTGAGGGGGCGTTCGGCTAGAGTGTTTGCCAGCAACAACTGCAGCATCGCTTCTCAGCAGCCAAAGAGAACTGTCTACTGCGACCTTGTAGTCTCTTAAAAATGTTTAGCCTGTGTCCATGCAAAAAGAAAGTACAACACAAACTATTTTATGTTGACACTGAACCGAAATGAAATGGCCTGTAAAATTATTTATATCTCTTACACTTTTAAAAATGTTCCCAGTATGAACCACACAACAAAGCATTTTATTTATATTTTATATTAGACATTTTTGAAGTAGAGACATTTTGTTCAAATGTTTTAAAATGTTCAACAAATAAATAAAAAATGTGGCTAAATTTTGAATTCATACTTTTTCAGGAGACTATATGCTAATATAAGGTATTTTACACTGAGATGTCCATAGGCCATGTTGCATGGCTCAGAGCTGATGTTATTGGGATGGGACTTTGTGTTCTTAGTTCTGTCGGATGGCATGTTGTTTTGCTGACAGCAGATGAGGTGGGGGGGGGGGGGGGGGGGGCGGGCAAAGAAACGGGGTCTGATTGGATAAGAGGGGTATAGTGGGTGTTGGTCAGCCGCTGTGGTCCAGGCTGTCCAGGAAAAACAAGAATTAAGTTGTTTTTAATATTCTACAGAAAGTCTTATTGATCAACCTGTACCACATGGACAACACGGACTGGAACTTCGCACTAGAGGGTTGTTTGCATATTTGTTCCTTTTGACCCCCCCCCCCCCAAGTTAATTAGTTTCCCTTATTACTTTCAATATTATTTGGAAGTTTAGTTACTAGCCCAGTTAAAGAGTTTGCTGAATGAAGTATTTTAAGTAGAAGTTGAAGTATCTATCCATCCATTATGTATATCGTCTACTTTACGGTCTAGTTTAAAGGCCATCGTCAGGTGAGAGGCAGGGTACACCCTGGACAGGTTGCCTGTCAGTTGCAAGGAGATGTTTTTTGTGTGTATTTTGTAATTACTTTTCGATATTTTTGAGAGAAGTGGAATATGTTCATTGCTGTTTGAGAACCAATCTTTTTTTCTACAGTAGCCTACTACACTTGACAGGTGGGTACTCAATAACTAACAGAAACTGAAAACTATTTGGCAAAATCATTCCTGATTTTCAGATGGTTCACCCTTGTTAAATTTGATAAAAAATTACCAACTTTATTTAAAAAATGCCTTTGCCGCTTATCAACAGTTCTTCAAAGTCAAACCAAACGTATTTGTTGCACAACATATCTCCATAACTTGACATTTTCTTCTGGCCTGAAAACATTTGACATTTTCTGACGTTGTGAAACACACATTCAAACAGATTGATTGTCCATCTTTCCCACTATTTCTCCTAAAACAGCAAAAGAAGATTGCTTAGTGACCTCTGGGTGTGGCGAAATTGCTTATCCAATCTTGAAAAGACTTGGGATTTGACACTGGCGGAAGGCACTTTGGAGAAAATCTTTGTCACTTTGACAGTTGTAGCAATAATAATGAAACACGTAGTACCACAGTTCATTTATTCATCCGCTCATGAACTCTAAACTAGTTAATGTTGGGTTTGTTAAATTAGCAATTATAAAATGCAAATTTGTGAAATAGTGTGAAACTGAGAAAGCCAATAGATCTTATGTAATCCACATTTTGTTCTGAGCGTACATGTGGTAGTAAGCATTCATTAAAATCTCTACCAAAATAAGTTATTAGGAAACCCATATTCAGGAAGGAGTTGGGCTGGGAGGTAAGGAGATGGGAAACATAAGCAGACAGAAAGAGGAGGAGCAGCAGCAGCAGGAGACTACTTTCAATCAGAACAAAAAAGTAGAAGTACAACTTTAATGACTGCACGGATTTGCATTGATAGTTGCAAAAGAAACCAAGATATTGAAAGTTTTACATCAAGCTGCAATTAAACTACCAAAAAAAAAAGGAAAATAACATCTACATCTGCAATTCTTATATCAGCATGTTTCTATTTTATTAATTTTCTGGTGTACATTTGGCTTTTTGCAAGGTAGAAGATACTCTTGAATGGTTTATTTTAAGATGTCTTTCAGTGTGCACTGGGCTGTGACAGGAAGCAGGAGGCACAGTCTGTCAGCAATGTCAGCAAGCCTTGTCTTGACCTCCCCGTCTGTCCAGAAGTTGTTGCAGATTTCTCTTGCTTGCCCTCCTTATGGCATTTTCGAGGCAGCACAGAACGTGGTGTATCTGAAATTTACAAGCAAACTGGATCTGAACAGGAGTAGGGAAAGGATCACTTAGCAAACACAGCCCTAAGGGCAACAACAAAAATACTGTGTGACTTTATCTTGTTGGTGAGCTTTAAATGCCAGGAGCATATTCCCTGACCTCTGTCAAAACTACATTTTGTCAAAGTGAAGCTGTGATTCAGTGTGTGACCTGTTACCTTTAGCTTTGAATTCTGAAAAAAAAAAAAAACTGAAGCTGAATATACTAGAGTGGGATCAGATCTTAATTTGACAGTAGATAGCATAGCAATGGGGGATGACATGCAGCAAGGGTCTGTAAGATCAGGACTTGAACTTGGGATAACCGCACTGAGGGCTGTGACCTCTGTACATGAGGTATCCGCACTAACCACTATGCCACACAACAGCCCACTTTATATCATCTTCAATTCAATTCAATTCAGTTTATTTATATAGCGCCATTTCACAACAGATGTCATCTCAAGGCACTTTACAAAAAGAGTTATTACAATACAATGTTTAGTGTAGAAATTACAGAACCACAGAAGATTGCGTCGTGGAATTCTCAGCAATCCCTCATACTGAGCAAGCATGCAGCGACAGTGGGAAGGAAAAACTCCCTTTTAACAGGAAGAAACCTCCGGCAGAACCAGGCTCAGCACAAGCGGTTATCTGCCGCGACCGTCTGTGGCTTGGAGAATACATAACAGAGACACAGAAAGAGCAATAGAACTGATGCAGAAGTTTGTTGCAGGACGTGGAGAATTTTCCGTCACTGCAATGCCATCTTAGTCAGGGTCGTCAAGCAGGGCTAATCCGGAGCACCTACTATAATAGAAAACAGGTTAGTGCTTGAATTGACAGCACATCATGCAGTTGGGGAGAAGTAGGAGAGAAAGTAGGAACAGACCCTAATAATGTCCTCCAACAGCCTAGCCTAAAGCAGCATAGCTACTAACATTAACCTGTCTCCTAGCTACTAGGAGACCTGGCTACCAACACTCTGTCTGAGTCCTCCTGACCCGTGGACGGTGTAGGGCCGGTAACGGCCCCCGTCATGCCGGGGTCTTCTCGGAGTCGGGTTGTTTGAGAATGCAGCCCAAAGTGGGTGGTAAACTCCATCTAAGGCTAAATACCGGCACGAGACCGATAGTCGACAACTATCTTAAGGAAAAATAGACAGAACTGAGAGGACAGAGTTGAAGAGGGCGAGAAACGTTTAAGAGATAAACGGGTGGGGTCCGCACAGTCTGCCCGGGGATTCAACCCGGCAGGTAATGGGCGGCCGCACTGTGCGGGAGGATCCCCTTGAGGGACCTCTCTCCGGCGCTGGCTGGCCCCTGTGGGGCGCATTTCTTCCGCGGCGGTAAGCCGCGACCGGCTCCGGATCTTTACCTGGCTTACATTAATCTATCTCTACCTAGCTACTCTACCTCTTCCTATCTCTTCCTAACTTTTGACACTCTGCCTGACTACTAACATTAACCTGTCTCTTCCTATCTACCTGTCTGACCTGACTCTAACTACCTATAAACATATCTCTAACTGTAAGCTTTGTCAAAGAGGAAAGTTTTTAGCCTAGTTTTAAAGATAGACAAATTGTCTGCTTCACGAACCAACCCTGGGAGCCGGTTCCATAGGAGGGGAGCCTGATAGCTGAAAGATCTGCCACCCATTCTACTTTTAGAAATCCTAGGAACTACCAGTAAACCTGCAGTCTGAGAGCGAAGGTCTCTGTTGGGAACATATGGAACAATCAGGTCTCTTATGTATGATGGAGCTAGATTATTAAGGGCTTTATATGTCAGAAGGAGGATCTTGAATTCTATTCTAGATTTTACTGGGAGCCAGTGAAGAGAAGCTAAAACAGGGGAAATGTGATATCTTCTTTTAATATTCATCAGAATCCTAGCAGCAGCATTTTGAACTAACTGAAGACTTTTAATTGTATTCTGTGGACTACCTGATAATAAAGAGTTACAGTAATCCAGCCTTGAAGTAACAAAGGCATGGACTAGTTTTTCAGCATCACTCCTCGACAGGATGGTTCTAATTTTTGTTATATTCCTAAGGTGAAAAAAGGAAATCCTACAAACTTCTTTAATGTGAGATCTAAATGACATATCTTGGTCAAAAATGACACCGAGGTTTTTTGCTTTATCTTAATGGATATAAGCAGTATTCCCTGTGACTCTGATATTATTAGTAGTTAATACTGCTGATTGAGTGTTGCTTTGCTTCATTAAAGCATAATAATTGTAATCCATTGTCTTTCGTCTGCTTTAAAGTGATCAAAATTCTAAGGTCGAGATGCTGCTTTAATGGATTTTCTTAAATAAAAGGGATGAGAGAGAATTCCTTCAGTAGTTTAGGGTGTTTTAATCACAGACTTGTTGATCAAACAAGGAAGACAGCATTATACAGAAACATATGCATAACAACCTGCCTTATAACATCTGACACAGTCTTATATAGATTCAGTAATCCTAAGAGCTATCAGCACTACATCAGATACATTTCTTGAAGATCAGAAGTTAAGAATTGCAGGCTAGATTGAGAAGGCATCATTTTGCTTATGTTAAAGTGCCCTTAGATATCTGAGTGTTTCTATGCCACAACAAGATGTAGCAACAGAAATCAGTACAATTGACCAGACCTATAATCATACAGGATCATATAATGAGATTGGTTACCACATCATAAAGAAAGAGCACACATAGGCTATCAGTATTCAAGAATACACGGAGCAGATCATTCTTAACATTAAATCTTTCATAACACTGCCTCATTTAAAGCAGCAATTATTTGCACATCAGTCACCTGGGCTAAGCCCCCGATCTTCTTCAATCCTAAATCTGCCCCTGACTAGGGCACCAAAAACACTGGGGTGACAAATAGTAGACTAAAACCATGAAGTATAGAAACCGATTTTGTCATGGAAATCAAAACACCATTTCTGTCTGAAATCATAATATCAGCAACTTGTTAGTCGTTTGTCTGACCCAGATATGGAAACAAAATTTGTCAGAAGTACGAATTGAGAAGCGATAAGGACTACTTTGTGCGCTTATTCCTCTGAACACCCACACAATCTATTACACACAGCAATGAATCATTGGGGTTGTCACCTTGCCAGCTGTCGCCAATTTTCGCTCCTATTAAAACAGTACACACCTATCTTCTTTAGTTATTATGTACAGTTACAACTAAGCTTGGACAAATAAAAGTTCACACTGTCAGAGAAATGTCATTCTTTAAGTTTGATTTCTGAAGAGTTTTTCTTTGTCAGCTGCACTTTGACTTTGCCAGAACTTCTCTGTGAAGAGAAAGCAGACTGACTTTTCTTTGTAAATTAAATGCATCTTACACAAATTAGGAAGATCGAGGCAAGACTGTGATATCTAACACTGAGAAATGAGAGCTGTTATAGTGTCTGACAAAAAGCTTTATAAGAATCCTTGTAAATTCTGATTCTTTAGAACTGATGTTGATTTTTAAAGAAGAGAGAGAGAGAGCGCGAGAGAGTGCGCGAGAGAGAGCGAGAGAGAGAGAGAGAGATACAATTTATTTTTTTACTTTAAAAGAAACATAGCCAGACAGTTTTTTTATTTCTATTCCCCAAAAAGAAAGGAGCACCGATTTTTATTTTAATATGTGCAATGCAACTTCTGCCAGAAGAAGGCATATTAGAGTCTCCAGTCCTGGGAAGGGGTCCAATTCTTAACTCCATGTATGCTTGACTTGACCCTACACCTTCAATGCAACTACTTGCCATAATACAAAAGTTTAAGTTATGCTTTAAATGTATGAATAATTTCATTATCAAGCCAGAACACGAAAGAGCTTCAAAGTAATCCGAATGAGTATAATGCAATTGACAATTTTTGCCTAAAGTAATTTATAAACGCAAGTTGTTAAAAACCGAAAGAGCCCTTTGAGTCATGCCTGCTAAAGTAAGAAGGCAATTTCAACATAAGTGCTGTGAAAAAGTATTTCCTTAAGGATTTCTTCAGTTTTAACTTTTTTGAAAACGTTTAGTCGAAAATAACCTGAGTAAATAAAAAAAATATACAGATTTTAAATAAGGATTTTATTTATGATAAACCTGGCCTAATGTGAAACCGTTATTGCCCTAAAAACTAATAAATGGTTTTGCCACCCTTAGAAAAACTAAATAAGCTATTTAATGTCATGCCACAGTATTTCAGTCAAATGTAAGTTCAGACTAGGGTTATCCAATACCTTCCAATAACTGTATAGAGAAGGATTTTTCTGTTGTGCGTTGGATCATTTTTTTGCTGTGTTACCCTGATGCCCTTGATCTTTTTTAGAACTTAGAATTTGGTTCCATCAGTTACAGCAATTAATGTTCTTTTTAAAGAGTAGAAGCAGGGTACTTTCATTCATTGCTTTATGACATAGAATGACAAATATGAGGGATGAATAAGCCAGTTAGTTCAAATTTGGAGCAAATCTGGAGCACTTTTAAATTCAGGTCATTTACATCCATTTATGAGGGTCATGAAAAACCTGACTTTTTAGCATTCCAAAGTTCTTGCTACTAGAAGATAAAGAGTTTGCTTATGTGTGGATGTGGAGGCGATTACATGGACGACTTTCCTTGGTAGGGGTAGGGGGATTAGAAAAGCATAAGAAACCAAAATGTAAAATGGTTTGTTATCTCAAACCAAGCGGGAGTCTGTGCACCAGATGTCATCTTCATGTGGGTAATGGGTTATCACATCTTGAGGCACAGATTACAGGCTTATTGTCCTACCCTCCCTCTTTTAGATATGACGTTTTCATTATCTTGTCCACACACTGTCACCTTAATGACTCTGCCCTCTCTCTTTGGCCTGATGTGCAGTCACAAAGAGGCTTAGTTCCCCACCACCTCATTTACCCTCTCACACCAATCTTAATAGCTCTTTATCACCATAAACATATCACTGGATTCCAGTGATGACTTTCTGGTTATTAACTTTCATATCACAGTGCTAAAGCCGATGAGAAGATGGGAAATTTATATGGCAGTGGTTTGAAAATTAGAAATGGTTAATAGTTGTTTGGCTTTATCTACTTAGAAAGTGATTCGGAACGGTTTGACAGATGCGCTTATCAAACTTGCACATTGGCGGCAAATGTCAGAGCAGCTGAGAATCTGCAAAAACATTTAGAGTGGGAGCTCGATTTTGTGCCAAACAAAGACCCCTTTCTTCTCTGAAGGCCATTTAACTGTAGTGTGACATAAAACAAGAAAATACAGACGAGACTGGACAACATATTGGCAAAGGCATGAAATGTTACAGCTATTCACAACCATTAGTACCATAAATTATCCACTTGTTTAATCAATATGAATTTAATCATGTTAGACAGCTTAATTACTTAACTAGCGTTGAGTTGGTGTCAACTCATTGCCTGTCTGTGCTTGAGATACAGGGAAAAGGGCAAGGGAATAAACTGGGATTAGAAAACTACAGTTAGGCAAGAGCAGCACCTCCATGCACAAATGTAAAGTGGATCATGTCAATGGAAATGAGATCATAATTTTAAATGCATAATCGTCTTGAGGGAAAATCTGAAAGTCGACTGCCTCCTCAGCAACGCAATGCCTCTTCAATTAATATCATATTATCCTAACATTTATCACTTTAGTTTCAGACATAAACAGGAAGGCAGAACTTGAACATTTTTGTGAAAGTTATCATCCCAAGAAGTTTTGTTCAACTGTGTGTTTAGATCATGACATGAGTTTTGGAAAAATGCTTCCATAAAAAGGAATTTCCTTTAAAAACTATTCATTAAAAAAATTAAAACTATTCATGATGAAACATTTTTGCATTTTGACACATTCAAACCTAATCCCCCCCTAAATACTTTTTGTTGAGATTTAATGTGGATGACCAACAATATGAAGAATACATTATGAGGTTATGAGGTGAAAGGACATTGGTATATGGTTTGAACAAATAGAAATCGTAAACAGTGGTGTGGGTTTGCATGTACGTCTTTACTCTGATTCCCCCTAAATGTAATCCAGTTGGACAATCATTCCAGAAAATCGTGGGAAAAGAGGACATTAATCAGATAATTCCAGAGCAATGGAATAAACAACGAAACATTATAAAACACATCCATTAAGCTTGAGCTGTTTTACAAAGAAAAGCGAGCAGAGATCTCAGACATACTCTGAAAAAATAATAATTTCCATTGCAGCACAACATGCTTCTTCAAAGTATTGACTCAGGAGATGAGCTGAATACAAAAGTGCACTATAGACAGATTTGTTCGTAAAAAATGTTTACAATTATACTCACCCTTTGTGTGGTCTGTGACACAAAACTCCTATAAAATATTCTGAAATTTATGGTTGTTATGTGAGAAGATGTGAAAGCATTCAAGCAGTGTGAAGAGTTTTCCAAGGGGTTGTTTGATTCATTCTCTGAAGACTGTGCTGCTGTATGGAGCATTTTATACAGTTTATGCAGCATGTAGGCATACCAATTTAAAATCCTTTGGAGCGCTGCTTTAAAACTGCAGAAAACCAACAAGCAATGCAAAAATAAATAAATAAAAATGAATAAAAGAAAATCCAGGAAGCCAATTGTTTGTACTGTGTGCTTGACTTTTACTTAGTTTGTAAGTCGCAAAACTTGTGTCAATATGGTTGTTTGAGATAAACATGACAAATGAGCTTAAAAAAAGAAAACACAGTAAGAGTTCTGTTCTCTTGTTCCACAAAAATGTAGCTCAACAAAAGCTCTGCAGGTAAACAAAGACTTTAGAGGATGTATTAGAAAAGTAACTACAGTTTGCACACTACACAACAAACAAACAAATCCAGGTTTGCAACATGAAATCATATTGAATTCAATTCAGTTTAATTATATAGCACCAATTCACCAATTTTTTTTTTAGCTCAAGGCAATTTACAAGAAAGATCATTTCTATTTAATCATGCATACAATCAAATCAGTGTTAAAGTTTTCCATCTAAGGAATTCAAGCAGATTGCATTGAGTCATTGACTTGCAGCATTCACTCCTTTTGGATGAACATGTAGTGACAATAGACAGTTGCTTGCGTTGGTTGTTGACTTCACAGCAATCCCTCATACTGAGCAAGAAAGTAGCGACAATGGAAAGGAAAAAGTCCCCTTTAACAGGAAGAAACCTCAAGCAGAACCTGGCTCAGTACAAGCGGTCATCTGCCAACACCGACTGGGAGTTTGAGAGGACAGAGTGTTGTGGTAAAATGACACATTATGCATGTTTTCATCAATGGTACTACGTGACAGAATGTGTTGTCTATAGGAATCAAGGTAACGCCAGGAAGTCTGGTCAAGTTGACCTGAACTGAAATCTTAGAAGAACATCCAAATGATAAGTGATTTTTTTTTGATTGCCTGGAAAATATGTGTTTGCTAGCGAACAGATTGTAGTTATTCACAAACCTGGGCAAATTTCAAATTGAACAACATGAAAGAAAAAATATTGCTTTCTATGTTACAGAAAATAAAAATTTGACAACAGGAGAGGGAAGACATTCAGTTACCGGGAGCTTCATCCCAGCTGATGCCACTCTCCAGCAAGGCATCACAGCCAAACAGAACACCAGATCAGATGTAGCTTTCATGGAGATAAAAAAAGAGAGAGAAGTTTCAAAGTTAACAGTTTAAAAAACAGCAAATAATGCAATTGGAGAGTAGTAGAAGAGAAAAGTATCAGAGTGAAGAAAAGTGGTCAGAGTAGTAGAAGATAAAAGTATCTGAGTGAAGAAAAGTGGTCAGTCTGTCCACTAACAGTCTAATCATATAGTAACTTAACAACAGAGATTGCTCAGGGAGACCTAAGCCATTTTAACTATAAACTTTATCAAAAAGATTTTAAGCCTGGTCTTAAAAGTAGACAAGGTGTCTGCCTCACAGATTAAAATATCTCTCTCCCATTCTACTTTTAGAAACTAGCAGTAAACCTGCAGTCTGAGAGTGAAGTGCTCTGTTAGGAACATATGGCTCAATCAGCTCTCTGATGTATGATGCAGCATGATTAGTAAGGGCTTTATTTAAATGTTTCAACTTTGCAGGTTAAAACAGCTGCTGTGGTCTCATACAGGGAAACAAGTTATTGATATATTATGCTTTGTAAGTTTGCCTATGTACCAAGACATAAATAGTCTCTAAAATCTGTAGGTTTAAAAAAAAAGACAAAGAATAAGAATCCCTCTAAAACACATTGACATGAGCAGGAGTTGTGCTCTCTGCTGTAGGAACTCTGTGACATAGTTTGTAAATCCACAGAGGTTGAAAAGTCTTGTTAGTGGTGAATTTTCATATTTTTGTCTTACATGCTGTAGAACCTTTATGAAAACTACAACATGTATGTCATTGTTGGATTTGCCAACAAAGGATGTTCCATCAAAAAAATGCATATTTTACATAGGAATCAAATAAATCTGTTATTCACTGACATACACATCATTTTTGAACATTAATGTAATCTGGACTTTTGGTTGATATTGAGTCTCAGAATAACTTAATCTACGATGGAAATTACAAATTGTGTACACCGTCATATCAGAAGATGAAAAAAAAAGTTTTTTTTTCCCACTGCAAAAAAAAAAAGGCCATTTCAAAAAACAGGTGTTTTATCATCATGTTCAGGGACAAATTGCGAACTAAGTAATGTTTCTAGCTCACCTTAACCTATTATTTCTCATTCTAACTACTGTACATCTCACCTCCCTGCAATGCATTCAACTGAGCCTTCCTGTCATCTATAATTTAAGAGACAGCCTGAGCTTCAGCACCTGAACTGCAGCTTCTGAAGGAGTTAGCAAGTTTGTGTGAACTTGAGGCCAAAAGTCTGTCAGAGAGTCTAGATTTGCATTCATTTGATCCGAAACCTTTGTCACCAGTCTTGTCTTCAAGTTGGGGAAAATCAAGGTAGAGAGGAAAAACGTTGGGGTATGTCTCTACAGTCTTTGTATTTCATTTGCATTTTCTTTCCAGCAAAAAAGGCTCAAACTAAGTCAGATTGGTTGGAAAGCATCTGCAAACAGAGTTTTTATGTCTTATCAAAGTTCCTAATTGGATTTTTGTTTTAGAAAAAACATTGTCACAGCATGATGCTTCCACCACCATGTTTCATCATGGTGATGGTGTGATCACAGGGATGTCTGGTATTACATAGCTGCTATATATAACAAATTACATGAAAATATATTTTTATGTAATTTCATTCAATGATGCCTTACTTCTTTCCACTCTGGTATGAAGACCAGATTTGTGGAGAGGATGACTAATAGCAGCCCTAGCAACAGATTCGTCCTAACTGCACTACTCTAAAGTTACCACAGACCACTTGGCTGCTTCTCCTATTAATGCTCTTTTGACAAGCCTGTACAGTATTGGTGGACGGTCCTATTTTGGTGGATCTGTAATCGGGCTATACTCTGTTTTTAGATGACTGATTGAACAGGGCTCTGTGAAAAATTCAAATCTTGGGATATTGTTTCAGAACCTAACTCTGCTTCAAACTTCTCAGCTTTCTCCCTTGGCCTGTCTGGTGTATTTCTTAGTCTTCATGATGCTTTTCAACCTCAATGCTCTCTAATAAACTGCTGAAGCCTTCACAGAACATGTTGTGTTGACTCTTTACTAATCAGGAGCCCACTGAACGCAGTAGCTTCCCCGGATTTTACTACTGGAAAAAGCTAAAAGCAAACCCACAAATTTTTCCCGTATTTATTTAAAAACCATTTTTCCAAGACCGTGCATTACTTTCTTTTCATTTCACAATCATACACTTCTTTGTGTTGGTCTGTCATATTATGTCCTTGCACACAATGTCAACATGCACAGAATAGATGTGAGAAGTATCAGAGCTTGTTCATGTCTCTTACAAAGCTTCAACAAGTAAAACAACCTCCTCCAGCTCCTCTTCTCTAATCTTAAATATTAGTGTCTTGAGCTTAGTTTCCATTTAGACTACCCATCATAAAAAACTGGGTGTTCATACACACTTGTTACACCCTGTGTAATTCATTTTATTTGGGATACTGTTTGTTGTCCACATGGAGTCGGAGATCAACAGAATTCGAAAGCAGTGACAAAACCTTCATACACAGGATCGATACAAATGGGCTGTTATTAGGCGGGATTGGACAGGGTTGTTTGGGGAGTTTCTCAGCAATTGGATAACTCCCCCTACACGACGCAGTAATCGATCTGAAATTTCCCACAACAGCCGATGCAATGACTCTCCCAGCTATTACTCATTCCCCTCCACAATGTATTACTGGGCAGCCATGTTTTGTTTCTGTCAAGGAAACTGAGTTCCCCTTCTCCAGGGTGGTGGCATAAACTTCCAGCTCAAAGACAACCTGCTCTGTTTCCCTGACTTTAGTAGGATGAATATTCACAGCTGTCTCACATCTGCAGGGCGAATCTTTGTTCTGCCACAGAGCAGAAAGAGCAGTACATCAAGATGTACAATTACAGACCAACCATTTAAAGTTTTAGTGTTTTAATGACAAAACATGGATTAGAATATAGAGATTTGCATATGGTGGTTTCTATAAGGGAATAGAAATAAGAGGAGGGTCAGACAAAATGCAGTAACTTGTAAGTTAGTTTACAGATTTCTTTTTATGTATTGTTTTATCTAAAATGGGACTCTAATTAGTTTTTAATAACTTTGCATATCTTTCGAATGCAAAATCACACAAAATGTATATAATAGACACACAAAACCATATTCTACTGATATATCACAGTTAAGATAAATAATGCAATTTGTACCAACCAATCAAATTTATTCGGATAAAGCTAAATAACCTCAAATCTTTTGTGTGAAAAATAAGTTATTCCTCTACTGAAGGTGTCAGTCTAGCCACGAAGAGGGTCCCTTGGAGGTAGCAGAACACATGCAACAAAATAAGGAAGAACATAATATAACAGGAGGATCTGACATTAGCTTTCTGAATTTGAGAAGTCTTCATATCCCTCCCACTTATTCCCATTTTGTCAGGATAAAACCACTATCTTTTGTAGTGATTTTATGTGATAGAAATAAAAATAATTAATATATGGTTTTTCCACATTTTTTTGTGCAAATAAAAATGTAAGTAATGTGGAGAGCTTTTGCATTAACCACCCACCCCAAAAGGACAAAAATATGTGGGAACCCCTTCCGCTGTGATTGAAACCTACATTTTGGGAGTAGTTCTTGACCACCTTTGCAGATTTATGTTGATTCTTCCTCACAAAATATTCTAAGCAATATGCATTATAATTTAACTTTGACCTTTAATTGGACCTGTTAGGGCAGGTTAATGATGAAAGTAAAATAATTGTGATTATTTTCACTATATTGACAATCTCGATTTTTGATTCGATTTTTGTCTAATCAAAATAATAATAAAAACAGAATTAAATATAACCTTCACTTATAATGTTGCATACAGATTGTGCGTCCCACTCCGGTTGTAGTGCTATCAAATATCACATCATTTCAAAACTGCCTGCTAACACTAACTGCTAACTTTCTACAACAGAACATCCATTCTGCAGAAATGGGAGATGGGCACCTACACAGCCACACAGTTGCTACTCTGAAACCACCCTTCTCACATGGCCCAACAAAAAACACATCACAACAGAGAACCCATGCAGGGATCACTAAAAAAGTTAAAGTGTCTGAAGAAAGACTGACAGAAGCAACGGCTATCATCTTTATAGTCTTCCGTGTTCTTCATTTTCCTTCAAATTCTTCACCAGCTGTACAGTCTTGACACAGCACTTTTAACTACCAGCGGGGACCTCTTGCTTATCAGTACAGCATGTTTTTTCATCAACTTGATTGGACAGTTACCTTGACAACAAGGCAGCGCTTCAACTGGATTGGTCAGACCAAATCATCACAAAGTCCTCAACTCAAGACAAAAGCCACTCTAGAGCCTTTTGGTTGAGGTTAGATTTAAAGTCTTTTCATTTTAGTGGAGAGCTTTTCATTGATATTCATAGCTTAATATAACTGAGTTTAAATGATGTTCCTTACTACTCTTTTTGCAAAGAAACCCGCCAAAGGGCAGATTGCATGTTTATGAATAACAACAACATAATCCTTGTCTAACACAACATTACAGTAATGTACAAAAAAGATGGAAGGCATTCAGAGAGTGCTACTGAATTGCTTGATATATAAGCATCATAAAGGACTTTCTGTAATTAGCAATGTTGAGTACTTATTAATTAAAATTCATAAATTTGAGTTATGGTCTATCTGGTTATGTTAAGAATATTACCTAATAATTGGGAGTAGTTAATTATTCTTTTAATCATTTAACCGAGCACCACCAGCCTCTGGCCTAGAAACAAGATTTTATCTCTACTCAAAGAAGATTATCAACAAATAATCTCACTTACAATTATTAATTATTAGTGATTACACCAGAAAGACATTATCTGAAGGAAGTGAATTCTTGCAGTAATTCACACACACACGCAGAATAAAAGAAACCAGAGATTTGATTAAATTTAACTTATTTATTCTAAAAACACAAGTAAAATAAAAAAACTACTTATACCAGAGCGATTCTGTCCTTAAAAATGGGGCAACTTTGTTAGCAAAGGCTCTGGTCCAGAAATACGGGGCAATTAAGTATTTTGCAAGTTTACTCTCAGCACCGCGCGCTTCTTGGAAACACTCCGTGTATGTGCCACAGAACGCCTGTGTCATTAAACACTCACTATGGTACATGAAAAACCAAAGGGATTTCCTACAATCAGATAACTTTGCTTATTACTAAAGGACGAAAGGTACTACAGACATGAAACTTACACAACAATTAAGCTCACAGTTTACCCGTAAATACGAACAAAACACAGCACAGAAACATCAAGAGCGCTCATTAGAAATGAGAACATGCAAGCATCAAAATACAGGATTCCTGAATAACTCCACCAAGGTCGAGACATAAAATTTAACAGTCTTACTTCATAGAAGTCCCAGATGCAGGAGAAAAGCACCGCGTCCTTGATTGCGATGAAAAAGGGGAAAAAGGGAAACGTCCAACTCATCCGCCATGCGGAAGAGGGAAAAAGTTGAATGAACGAAGAGGTAAAACTTTGAAGGTCAGCCTCAAAGACAGGAGAAATTGTTTGCACAAGGGAAAGGGGTCAGAACACTTGTTGAGAATGGAGTCTCTTCTTTGTAGTTTTGGGGAAAAAACACTGCTCATGGGGATGAAAGCGTGAAGAGGATGGACAATGGTTTTCAGCACTTTTATGCTGGGTGCGGGTGCTTCGCCCCCCTGTCCCCCATATCTGTCTCCGGCAGCGGTTTTGAGGGATTGGCATTCCAGCCAACCAGCACCACAGATCCTCCGGCGCTAAACTGGTTTCAGACGGGAGACAAGCCAATAGTTCTTCAATTGGTTAGCCTGGAGTGACCGAGGGGGCATGTCACCGAGTTATGGAATGCTGGGTCATGTTTGTAGAGCTCCTTTAATATCATATTCATGGTTCAGACCCAACAGCAAGATATCTACTTATGGTTATTAAACTCAAATCTAAATTATACCATTTATTTTCAGTGTTATTATTTGAATTAGCAAGTGAAATAAACGTGTTTTGAACAAAATCACTAGTGTCATAACAATTAGAAGAATCCTAACATAAATTTCCTGTAGATTAAATGGAACTGACCTATTTCTATCTGTAGACCACATTGTGGCCCGGCCCACTTTCCTTTTTAATTCTGCCTGATTTCTGGGTTCTAACCTCTATGAACCTCTAGATATTTTATATCATTAGAAAGCTAAGAGTCTTCTGATTATAATTATGTCGGCCAATCAATTATACCCCTCCCCCCCTCCAGAAAGAGAAAAAAAAGTACAGCTTACCACTTGTAGTCCAATAAAAGTGACAAAACCGATCCATCTCAAACAAAAACAGTCCTCTTACATCTATAAGGGTCCAATTAAAGTCCTCCAAAAAGTGATTAGGCCAGGTAAATGATAAGTATGATAAAACAGTAAAAAATAAACAGGTAAATTAAGCTCCAGAAAATGTACTACAATTCATGTAGTTCTTTACCACTAAAGTTCCACTTCCGAAGATGTCACTTCCACCTCCAATGGTCTCTGTGTATGCCAAAAAACAACAGCAACAACATCCAAATACTGCCTTCTGGGTCAGATTGTCGGCCAACGACTGATGGATGAACGGTTACGTTTTTCCTTTACATGCAAGTACCTCATCCATTCACGGTGCACAATTCTAATAATTGACACATCAAATAGGCAACAAAATGCTGTAAATGCAGATATGACATACCTAGGTTACAAACATTTTTTTCCAGTGTAATTCATAAGCATAAAACGGTGTATCCAGAAAGTGAGATTAGAGGGTGCACAAGTAATATCCCGCTGTTTTAGAAATGTGTGTAATACCTTTTATGGAAGCTGTAGATGTTTATTTGTAAAGAGAAACAAATGACTCTGAATGTGTATTTTATGCATAAATACTTAAGCATTTGAATAGAGAGTGGCCAAATGGCAAAATTTTGGGTACCTATGCACGGTATTTTGAAAGATCTGTGCAGAATATTTATTTTTTAGCATAGAGCTTTTAAATTTGGTGTGGATACATGTTATAATTCAGGCTTTAGACCCATGGTAAGTTTTTGGTCAGCACCTTAATATAAAACCAAATTTAAAGCATGCATTGCTAAAAAATTAAAGTAGGTGGATATAACATTTCTCTTTTTCAGTGTATTAAAAATCATAATGCTTGGTAAAAATAGCACTCAGACATATTGTCACAGTTCTGGAAGAAACTTTAGTGTTTGCTTTCCAAAGAGACCTGTTTTGATCACAGTACAAGCACAAACCAAACACAGCATACATGTACCATTATTGTGAAGTCAAGAGAAAATAATATATCATTTAAATAAATGCTAGAAATATTTAACTTTTTCTATAGAATTTGTGCGTTACTTCTCTGAGTTAAATAAAATTAACTGTTCAATGATATTCTAATATAACGAGATGCCTGTCATGATCCGTCCCTGTCTGTGTTGTTTATTCCTCCCTGTTTCCTCCCAGTCTGTTTTAGTTACTTAGTCCTAGTTTGTTTCACCTGTTGTCTTATTAGTCCTCCCTGTGTTTTCTGCCTCTGCTCCCAGGTGTTCCACGTTTCCTGATTACCCTCCCCACAGTATATATACCCTTCTGTGTCTGTCTGTCCTCGTCGGGTCGTTGTTGTCGTTACCTCCCCTAGTGCTTGTGTTCTCTGTGCTTCTCGTCTGTTTTTGGACTGTTAATAAACATGGGCCGTAAGAGCCACAAACGCCGCTCCGCATCTGGGTCCTCCTTGAGCCAGAACATGACAATGCCGTTGTACGCAGTTACCGCTACTGAGACTGAATCAAACAGTTTTGGTAGAGCATTAACTTTTCAAAGACAATAATAACATTCAGTATGAGAGTTATTTAAGTAATATGTCCCTGATGCTTGCATTATTACTGTTTTCTTTCACACACCTTTTTAACACTGCCCTGTTATGTTTGTGCATTAGCAAATGTAAGGAAAACAATAAATCACAAGCTTGGTCATTGGTTGTCATTGCAATACCATTGTTGGAGAAAAGGTTCCCCGAATTAATGCAGTACAGTCAGAGTAGTTGTCATTTGTAATCAAAGTAGGACATGCACACATCTGCTGCCAACGGAAAACATGTTGTTTTGTTAACTTGTTTCCAGAGCCAGCGGCCAACACTTCCAAACTTCAAAGAACTGCTTTCACGCCCACATTCCACTTTGAATCAAATAAAAGATAGAAAATAATTGCAGTGTATGAATAATTCAGTTGTGGGATTCATGATAAGACAAAACTCTTATCGGGGCTTTCCCTCAAGGTCCCACAGACACTTTTGTCTGGCAAGGTTCTGAGGTCTCTCTTTGGCTTGTTCTCCTGCCTCCTGTGATGCCCACCAGGGAAACAAAGTCAGCAAAATTCCCACTGACTGAAACCAAGTCACCCCTAACAAACAAGCAGCTCGCCCCACAGCAATGTGGCTCAGTAGATTAAGACTTCACCCTTCAAACAAATAGCACGCCTCAAATGAGACGGCTGCGTTAAATATTAAAATATAACACCACTCCATCCTTCATAAATAACGTTTCGGAGATAAGGAGTAGGGGGGTTCAGAGAGAGAGAGCCCAAGCACATGGAGAAGGAAGTGGAAACAGGATAAAAAGAGCAGCTGATGCTTTTTTGAATAATTTTTTTAACAGGAGGGAGCGCCCAGAACAATAACAACCATTCACGCAAGACATAATATCAGCAGATATCTCTTTTGTTTCTCACTCTTTTCTAGCTGAGCACTTCTGTTCAGAAAATGGAATCTGTGAAATCTTTAAAGAACAACAAGATTTTTCCCCTGTGTTTAGTGTTTCTATAAGTGCTGAGCCAGTAAAGGGTTCTCCCCCCTCCTCTAAATCTATCGTTGTGAAGGGTGTAACAATGACCTTAACAGACTCAATTTTTTTCCCTGGCAAAGTGTGACTGCTTGGCAGATTTAAAATACTTTGGAGCTTACTTTTACTTCAAAGTTGTCTATCAAGGGCTTATTTCAAAGGAAATAAGAGATGAATCCAAAGTGATTCTCTCAAAAGAAAAAAGAAAAATCCCTCCCAACTCTTCTCTGTAGCAAAAAGTCACCTCCGGATAGATTTCATACACTTCTTTTACTCTTAAAAAAATTATTTATTTGTACATAAAATTTGTCCTCATTGTTTGCCATGTCCAAAATGGTTGTTGCTCAAACTTTTCTTTGGATCCATCTACCACATTTCCTGTCAGTCAATAACTTCTTCATCTTGCATTTGAAGTGTAGAAAAAAAACATACAAAATGGCTTCACTGTTTCCTATTTTCTCCGTCCTGTATCTCTTGACTATTGGATATGGCTGCAAGAAAAAAATACTTTCTTTTTCTCGTAGTATGGTCTACTTAAACCCAGATTAAATGTTTAAGCCACAGTCCCTAAGTAGTTTGTATTTTGTGGAACAAAATCAACATTAAGTGTGACCAGAATGAACCCTGACAATACCAACAGCTGAACATGGTGGTGGCAGAATTATACAGTAGGGATTTTGAAGATTATGAAGAGCTCCAAATGCCAGCAAACTTGGGCTCAAAACCTTCAGTTTTATGTCAGAAACCCAAAGATGAGGATAGGTTTTACTTTTATTAATGACAGTAAGTCTCAGCCTATATCCAAATTAAAACAAGAAGGGCTTCACTGTAAGAAATGAAAGTCTTTGGATGACCCAGAATTTTATAGAATGTAGCTCAAAATCTATACGGATATATAATCATGACCTCAGTAGTGTACGGTAACGCCTGAAATACCTACAGGATTTAATGCTTTTTTATTTGTATAACCTTTCTTGTGACCCCTTTAGAGAAATTAGCCAAAATAGGCAGATTGTTTATGGCACTGGAAGCCCAACTTTCTTCCAATTATGTCAAATGAAGTTTTTGGGTGAAGTTTTTCTGGGATGTATTAAGTGGCTTTTGAATCCACCTTAAAAACATGCATAAACAAGAAGACTTGGTGTTAATTAGAGGACTACGCTACAAAGCAAGGTCAAACCCTCCTGCCTTTGTTCCAACACAACCTGAAATTCGGATCAGAGAACTTTGGTAATGATGTGTCTTTGTCAGCCGAAGCTTTCATCTTTAGGGCCTGAGCACACCCAGAAAAAAAAGGTGGATATTCTTACATTATTCAGTGCACAAGACAAACACCACTGATTGTCCATTAATGAGGAAAAAAAGTCAGATAGAGAACTGCTACAGAATAGGGTTTATTAGAGCAATACCACAGTCAAACAGAAATAGATAGATAGATAGATAGATAGATAGATAGATAGATAGATAGACAAAATATATTTTTGTATATGTAAAAGTTTGTGGTTTCAGGTTTCACAGAGGAGTTCAACTCCAGAGCAAGACTGAAAGGTACAATGTCTCTGGAGATCAAGGCATCTCCTGTCAAGAGCTTGAGTACCGCCGCAAGAACCTGCCACAAGGAGGTGCTTACAGATGCACACCAAGGGACCAACACCGGGCATGTTTTCACCTTTAAAAATAGATCAAGAGGACAGCAGACAGTGAACACGAGCTTCTGGTTTCATGGCTTTAGGCAGGAGCGATATCAGAGTAGCACATGGAGTCTGACAGTATCTTTCGCCTGTTGGATAGGACACCGAAGCCCCAAGGACACTTGGGAACTACAACAAAGGTGTGGAGGTTACTTCCCAGAAATGGAAAAACTTGTCTTGCCTCCAGGAGACGTTCAATGAGGAGAAAATAATTTTATGGCATTTGACAAATTAATTGTTATACGAGCAGAGATGTAAAACTTTGTACATTCACAATGAGATTAAATCAGATGAAAAAATATAATTGCTTTTCTGTCTCCCAGATCTAATTATATCCCCATTGTTTGTGAAAATAGTAAGTTACGACTGTGTTGTTCAGCAGCCACAGAGTGGTACCGTCAAAGTACAGTTGTCTACCTGAAAAACTGTGGTGGGGCCCTAGCAGAGATGCACAACCTTCAATAAACTGAAACTAAACTGGAAAGAAGAGTGAACCAAAAATTCCAAAAAAGGTTGGTTATCTGGGTGCCTAGGAAGGATCTGGTTTGGAATGGCACCTGGACACCTCCCTGGGGAGATGTATCAGGAATGTCCCACCAGGAGGAGACCCAGAGGAAGACTCAGGATACGCTGGAGGGACTGTTTCTTGACTCTCCTGGGAGCACCTTGGGATTCCTCCGGATGCTGCCCAGAATGGCCAGAGAGAGGGAAGTGAGTGGAACAGAATAATATTTCAATGTCAAATAGCTCAGTCACACTTTGAAATATGTTGAAAAAAAGAAAACAACAACATTCCATTCCTATTCACATTCACATGAAACAAGTATTTTAAACGAGACAAGCAAAGCACAGACCTCCTGACTCTTCCTGAAGGAAATCCAACAGTCGGTAGAATATGAGCAAACAGCAGCATAAAAAGAACGCTATAGCCGCGTCCGGTAAACACACTACTGGCTTCCTGAGGGGAACCTGTAAACCCATGAGCTTGGAAGAGGAAAACAATACAGCTGGATGGCCAGTATACAAAGCTTCTCAGGCTTTTTATATACGCAGCTAATTAATGTACAAAGGTTAATGATTATCATACAAAAGATGGCATTTATATAAAGGCCTTTAAACACATCCACTGGTGCACACAAAATTGCTTGACATAAACTATCTGAATGGTATTTGCTCTAAAGAGATCTGCAGAACAAATTAAAACACAATGCTTAGCTTTAAAAGGTGACAAACATGAAGATCATTCCTGCTAAACACGGTTCATCGATGCAGAGCGTAGGATAAATGATTTAAGATGGCATTACATAATAAATAAGCTTCCTTGAAATGCTCAATGTGTGCATTGTTGAAGGCTGAGGGAGGATAAGAGGCAGAATCACTCACAGCGACAGTTCGACAGTTCAGGGCCCCCACTGGGACAGATGTGGCCAACTGGGCCCAGGGCTTCAAACTGGAGGAAGGAGATCTGAGGAGGAAGGCTCTGACATGAAGGAGAGACTAGCTTGAGGAATAGGAAGAGAATGATTCAGAGGGAAGAAAAGAAGAAACAAAGGAGCAGTGCAGAGGTGCCTGCCTGGGATCTTTTTTCCTGGTGGGTGGTTGGTTTTTCAGCTGAATTTCTCACCATGATAGGACTTTAAAAAGATGACAGGGGATGAAACTTGGGGCAACATTGACAATACAGAGAGAGTGTCTCAAATGCAAGCTACTATATGTGTTACTGAACCGTTTTTCCAGGGTACCATAATATTACAACTGCGTTAATATACTTTAAAAAAGAATTAGGGGGACAGTGTTACATGTACTCTAGCTGTTAACCAGCTTCTGGAATACATCTGGCTGGATGTTTCACTTCTCTTGGGTGTGTTTTAATTGTCTACTGAAGCCATAAACTTGTTCTGATCTGAGTTTGGACTCTTTCTAAGATAATTTAAGTACATTTTACTAAATGTGGCTCAAGCCTTTCATAAATTGAAGGCAATGGTCTCAAATATACTCTGGAGAAAAGCTTCATGATCAGACGAAACACAGATTAAGCTTTTCTCTACAATGACACATAGTTGATTTGGAGGAATAAAAGTCAAGGTATCACACTTGTACCATCTATCAAGTACAGTGGGGCAGCATCATGTTTTTTCTTTCTGCAGAAAGATTTCCATTTTTTTCTGTTTGACCTCAAGTTTGAGATTGTTGAGTCCTGGAAGCAACTGTCCAACAAAGACAGTGATTTGACAGACCATTCAAAATGGAAAAAAGATAATAGGCTAATGTTTCTAGAAAGAGGGATCAAATATCCAGCCATAATTTTGCCAGAAAGCAAGCTGATGCTTACAGAAAGCATTTGTTTCCTTAGCAACTTGCAAAGTGACATTTAAAAAAATTATATTTGGGGCTTATTAATATGTCAGCTTATGTATATGTCTGATTAACATAGGGATGGGAAAAAGTCCATATAAAATGTCAATTTTTGTATCCAAAATTTAAGATGTATGTCGGGAAATTATAAACAGATGTATATGAAGGTTATTCGTGGAAGTGGAATTGAAGTGGAATTTAAACAATATAAGTAAAGTTTATATCATTATACTGGCAACCACACAATTACAAAAAAGGAAGAATAATAGCAAAACAAAAGAATGAGACTGTTTTTGACCAACTGAGAAACAAGGGTCAAATTGTATTTGCTCTCACTGTTGGAAACACAAATTTACTTTTCAGACAATTTTACTTTTCACACATACTTCTTTAAAATTGCTGTGTTGCTACTTCTATAAAAAGGCTTGAAATGATAGAAACAAGTGTGAACACATCCTTGATTGTGCTGCATTTTTTGGCAGATGGCAGCTTAAAAGCCGTAGATCTCCTGATTGTTATACACTGAAATGGAACATCTAGGAGAGAGGTTTTTCTGTGCTAAATGACGATTAATCTGAAGGTAAAAAATCTGTTCAGTCTGAATACGTATGTATTCTGTTTGAGTGTTTCTAATAAGTAAGCAGGTGGAAGACAAATCTCAAACGGCTAGACACTTCAGAGACAGATGAACACAAAGATTAATATCCAATGGGTGTCATGAAAAAAATAAACAGTAATAACTGTCATATTTGGAAATTATAGAAAAGCCTGATGCTGGTTTTTAAAATTTCACGATAGATAATAAAGTATGTAATACTTTATTATTTATGGTATGTATATAATACTGATCTCTAAAGGTTTCCACACTGGACTTTATATTATTGTCCATCCATTATAATGTGCAAATTTCTTGCTGAGGCTGCAGCATCCCTTTTGGTCTTCCAGAGAGCAGAAAAAAATATTTATTTCCACTTATGTCAGTTTATTCTCCTATATAGCATCAATTCTCATCAAGTGTCATCTAAAGGCACTTTACAGGATAAACGGGTCCATTTTACGTCCAGTATTATAAAGTTATTTAATATAATTTGTTCCCAATTAATTTCAAATGAATACCATTTATTTTAATCCAATCTAACCACATTCGCTAATTCAAATTAAATTACACATAGTTACATTCATTTCAACTTATAATACAATACAGTCAGGTTCAGTTGATCATCTAATACAAATTGGTAAAAGGTCTAAGAAAGCCCAGATTATTGCAGTTAGTCATTGACTTTGCTGGAATCCATGACCCTGAGCAATGATGTGGCTACAGTTGGGAGGATTGATCTCCAGCAGAACCAGGCTCAGCATAAATAATCATCTAGCACAACCAGATGGATGCTGAGAGTGGAAAGTGGAAAGAAACAATATTAAAACAGGTAAGCGTTAAACAGGAAGTACTGTCAATGGACAAAGAAAACCACAAAGTAACCAATAAAACTAATAGCAATATCCCACTATGAACGTGATCTGAAAAAAGAAACAAAGCCAAACACAGAACCACTGTGCTAGGAGTACCTTCTATGGGATATAAGAACAAAAAAGTTACACAGTTAATGGTGGCTATAGTTCCATCAATGGCTCCATCTGGGAAAGATAAAACTAACTGAAGCACTGAGCCAGGTATACCTTCTATAGAAAGGTAAAGAAGTCAGAGATGGAAAGTGGTCAAAAATTTAATGAAACATATCTACTGGACTGGAGATTTGCAACCAAAAGATTTTCCTCCCCTTCTTTTCAAATTTAAGGAAGCACAATTAAATCCAAAGGTTAAGAGTTAAGTATTGCTGCAGTAAGTTAGCTATCTGAAGGGGTTTCACAGAATTTTATTTGGGTTACTGCAAATAAAGAGTCCCAATAATTCAGCCTTGATGTAAAAAAAAACCCATGCACTGCTTTTCCTGCATGTCTCTGAGACAGGTCACAGGATATTTACCATTATACAGGCATGTGACCTGTTAGGTAATAATCTTAGATAACAAGATAACGAAGTTCTTTGCATTGTTACTGAAGGAAAAATTAACGCTGTACAGAACAAATCACAAAGTAAGCAGATGGTTCTGCAGATCATCTGATTTTAGGTTGATAAACTCTGATTTGTCTGAATTTATAGAAATTAAATGTCATACAGGTTTTGTCTGGACAGGTCTGTAGTCTTATGAGCTGTTTTACCAGATTCTATGGATAGATATAGCTGAGTATCATCAGCATAGCATTGAACATTTATCCCAAATTGTCTCACAACTGTGCCAAGTCAAAGCTTATTTATTCATACACTTTTACGGTTAAACTAAAATCTATTCATGCCCATGGCATTAAATTCATCTTTTGATTTTTCAAACATGCTTGAGCTGATGACAATAAATATTATTATATAAGTATTATTATCGACTATCAGGAAAAAATAAATGTTATATATTGTTAGTAAAAACTAATAAAATAAATCATAATAAAAATGAAATTAAAATAATAAAATACATAATAAATAAAAAATAGTTGGAAAATCTTATTACATCATTTGAATATGTTTACACAACTCTAAGATGACAGTTTTTTTAATAAGGGATTCCAAAAAGTAATTTATTGAATATGTGCTTTCTTTTTTATTTTTGTTTTTACAAAAACAAGAAACAACCTACGATCTGTTCTGTTTGCTCCATTTACTTTTAAAGAAGTAAATATGTTAACTTTTTTTACTTGAGTTGATGACATATATGTTGCGGACGGCTTTAAAAGAAAATACAATTACCAGTTTTGCTTTGTAAATGCCATCAGAAATGGTCAGGAAAAGGTTTGCATTTCATTGTGTTCAAAGACATGCAGTTATTCTGTTTTTTATACATATTGCAGACCTAAATGTTTTCCTTCTTTCCAGATAGTTTATTGTACTGATGCTCTGGAGACTGGAAATCCCTAAAAGGAGGTGAGGTAAACTTGTGTTTGCATTAATCCTAGTAAGATAAAGAGGTTCAAGAACCAATCATTGTTAAAGAGGGGTCACTTAGATGACTCTTATGAAAATTGAGACTTTATACTGGCAATTTAAAGACTTACTCATGCAGATAACCAGCATGAAGTGCAATTTCCTCTCAACAGGAATGTCAGAGTTCAGCTCCAAAAGCACTTTCCTAATGAACTATGATTACCTTTCATGCTTTTTCTTCACCTTGTTTCAGGTGTGCCACACAATTTCTTTTATTAAACCCTCACAGCCTCATTCAGCGAGAAGTGTTTAATTTACTCTGACCTCTGCTCTGCAGTATAACCTTCAGATTCACACACAGGACCATTAATCCTCTTTTTTTCTGGATGTCAGGGACACATTGTGGTTACTTATGAGGCCAAAAGGGATTTCTGCTTTGGAATTAATGTCCAACAACATTATTTATCTTTTTAAACCTCTGATCCGTGGGGCCTGATAGATATCTTTGTGTTTTTGCTGGAGTCACAGAGAACACTGCGCCTTTTGCTAACATTTTATTCCCCACAGTAGGCCCCTGAAGCAGTCTCAAATGTTTCTTATAATTTTTTTTAGCAGCAGTTATGAAGTTTTACAATTCTGACATGATCTGCAAGAATATATGTGGGGAAAAACTGGGGAACCTGACTTATGCTTAGATTAATGGCACACACAAAAAATCTAATTATTGATGTTTGTAATAGAAAATCTTTCATGTAAATAGGACATTTTCTTTGGTTAGGTACCACAATTTGTCATTCAATCTGCAATAATCTCCTCTATTTCTCTTCTAGCTATGAAAAAAAACATTTTCAAACTGTTCAATGCTCTGCTTCCCTAAGTATATAATATTAAATGAAAATTACACCACTATGCAACTCAGATAGAAGCAGCTTATTAATATGTAAACAGGTCTGAATGTCATGAACAGACAATATTACTCTAGGGCCTGTTGTTTTAAATAAATTGTCAGGTGTTTGATCTACAGTGAAAACCACCAAAGCCTTCAAGATGCCTGCAGTATTGTTCAATATTATCGTATTGTTCACGTTAGTAACTTCAATCGGTTCAGAGCATCCCCGCCTAAATTCATAAAACCCAGCGGTCCATTTATTGATTGCTGCATTTTCCTTTAAGTTGATTGATGTGTCTCATTAGGAATGATTGATAAAGTTTCAGGGTGAGTTGAAGCAGTCAGAAAGGTCTTGTATTGCAGGCCAGTTTAGGGTATCTATTCTGCCACAAATTACACTTCCTAAAAATGAGCAAGTCGATCTATTTATTGTGCATTGCAAAAAAGTATTAATGCATATAAATGTTTTATATTTATTGATAGGACAAACTTTAATGTATTTTTGTCAGATTTTTTCTGATAGACCAATATAAGGTAGTGCATAATTGTGAAGCAGAAGAAAAATTATGCAGAGTTTAATTTATTTGTCTCCAAAACTGTTCTCTGAAAACTATGGCATGCATTTGTGGTTACCATCTTCCTGAGTCATTCCCTTGTAGAACCACCATTTTTATGCAGTTTCAGCGGCAGGTCTTTAAGGATATGTCCATTCCTCCCTCAAATGTGAACAGGATCATAAGATTCTTGCTAAAGGTTGGTTTTGCATTTGGTTTAGGTCTGGACTTTTGCTGGGACACTGTAAGATGTGAAAATGACTTTTTGTAAACCAGTGGTATCCAAACATTTGACCAGAGGTGAATATTTAAGTGTTAAAAAGTAATTTCAAAATGTTTATTTTTATTTTTATTTTAGCTTGCACAATAATAAACACATAATGATTTAAACTATTCAGGTTAGGTTAAAAAAAACAAAACAAAGGGAACTGTAAATGTAGATCTTGCAGCTTTATTTTACTAAAAGAAAAGCAAAGAACTTCATTATTTTTTTTAATCACTTCCTGTCGATTCTAAGGAACAAGTGTTCATTAAAATTTAATGAGTTGATGAGCTAAAGTCTACTTTTGAATAAAAGTAACAGCGTGTTTGCGACTCCTTTTACAATGAAATACAATATAGCAAAAAGTGGTTAATAAAATATAAAAAATTCTGTTGTATCTTTGATTTTCAAGTTTAACAAGACTCTTATGGTCCTTTATTTTTTGAAAGGCCTCAGATTTGACTGAATAATGCCCTAAAAAGTAAAAAACAAAATGCCCATCTCCAACAGTTGCCTACGCTGGTGGACCACTTTTCTGTCGTTCTGGAAATGTGACTGGTTTTTTCTCCTGAGCTATGGATCTCTGCAACCCTTCCCCTATTATTGAACGGGGTGCTATTTAGGAGTATGAGCGGACCCCAAGGCAAATGACCACCACAGTCTTCAGAGTTGTATTTGTAAATAAAAATAAAATCCGTACATTATCCTCTTCGATTTAACATGATTCACTACTTTGTGGTGGTCTACAATTTACAATGCCAATGATAAGGCAAATGTGAAAATATGAAGGGTATAAATATTGTTGCTTAATGACTGCATTTTCACATGACATGAGACTTTTATTTTTAATAAATCCTTTTAAATCAGATGAAATTACTAGTAGACAAATTCCCTGTTATTTTAGAATGCCACTTCAACAGGAGTTCACCATAATAAGCAATTTTGATTAAATAACTGCAATGATTTGTGTAACTTCTGCTTTTGAAGTGTTTTTTTTATACAGCTTCACTTGAACTCCTACAAGTGCGTGTTGCTATGATAATGTTTGTGCAGTGCTTTGTGTGTTGCTAAGCTACATCGCTCCACCCTGCAAGATTTGCTTAGTGCTGCAGAGGTTTGATTGCTGTGTAACAGTATAAATCTGCTTCATTGTGATGCTGAGTCTTGATGCTTCTTACCTGCATTTATTCATGAACGTTTTTAATTTTTTGAGAATCTTTGTGATAAAAAAAAGCCAGACAGAGTCAATCGATCCATTATCTGATGTAGCTACAGTTTTGGTCATTAAAATTGAAGCCCATGTCTTTCTGCAAAGCATGCTATGAGCTACAAGATGGGAACATGGAAAAATAATTGACCCCTTGGGAAGAACAAAAATGCTGATGATACCAGAGTAACTTTCACACATCAGTTTTGTGATAAGGATAGAAACATGAGCTCTCCTTGTCCCCCTGTGGGAATTCACACATAGATCAGACAGGCAATCCTAGTCCTGCTATAGGTTGTTGGTGTGAACATCTGCTAAAAAGCATTGTCACACTGGCACCTTTGTTTACAGTTCTTCACAGATAAAAACCAAATATCAGCTCTGTGTCTCCTGACTTCAGCCATCCGCTTCACCTTGTCTAGTTTTGCCAGAACACTTTTAAATAAAACAGACTTCAGATTAAAATATGGGGGTTTGATTACAGAAAAATGGAACAATGTCAGCAACATGAAGGGGTGTTTAAACTAATAAAATAATTTGCATAACTATTAATCTCAAAAACTCAGTCACGTCCTTTGGTTTGAATGGATGTCAATGCAACATCTAGGATGCTGGTTGTCAAAGCTGAAAATATACAAACTAGTGCAATTGTACTTATATATAGTGTCAGAAAGCAAACTATAATATGATGCATCTGCTAGACACTGATTAACACTGTAGTTTTACAGAAAACCCCCCCCTGTTAAAGTAAAGGAATCAAAGTCTCACTGCCAGAGGTTCATAAATTGTCTTAACATGATAATTAGCCCAGTTCTTAAAATACAATGCATGTTTAAAAGAAATATGTGAAAATAAATAAAAAATAATGTATTTTCATATCTATTTATTTACTCACACATTTATTTATTTATTTCAGTTTGTATTTCCAATTTTACCTTTTAATGTATTTATTTACAAATGTATTTATTTTCAATTTCTGCAGAATCAGTGGCCAGGTGACCTTTTTTCAACACCCAGATGGTCGTCGCAGTTGGCCACTTGTACTGAGACAGGTTCTGCTGGAGATTTCTTCGTGTTAAAGGGGAGTTTTTCCTCTCCACTGTCGCTATATGCTTGCTCAGTATGAGGGATTACTGAGGGATTGCTGTGGGTGGGGTCTGCATGTACAGGATACAACCTCACGTCAACAATTCAACGCAATCAGGTGGGACACCTTAAATAGAAAACATTTAACTGACTGAAATGATCGTATAATTGTCATGAATAATTTTCTTATAACGTGCCTTGAGATGACATCTGTTGTGAATTGGAGCTATATGAATAAACAGAATTGATTGAATAGTAACAAGATGAGTGGATGTGGCCCACAACCTCCAATCTGCATAAAAGTGACAGAGGCATCTAAACAGCTAATTCTGAAAGGGATTGAAATGGTAAAGAATCAAGCTTGCAAAATCAATTTATGTTAGAGGGATTTTATGCAAGGAACTTCATTAAAATGTTTTGAGCAGAACATTCCCTATTACACAGTGGGGAGAACAAGTATTTGATACACTGCTGATATTTAAAATTTTCCCTCTTATAAAGCATATAGAGGTCTGTAATTTGTATCAAAGGTGCTCTTCAACTGTGAGGGACATAATCTAAAACAAAAAATGCAGAAAATCACAGTTGATGATTTTTAAATAGTTCATCTCCATTTTATTCCATAAGTATTTTATTGCCTATCAACCAGTACGAATTTAAGCTTCCACAGATTTGTTAGTTCTTCTTTAAGAAGTCCTCCTGTTCTCCACTAATTACCTGTATTAACTGCACCTGTTTGAAATCATTACCTGTATAAAAGACACCTGTCCAAACACTCAGACAAACTTCAACCTCTCCACAATGGCCAAGACTTGAGAGCTGTGTAAGGACATCAGCGATTATAAAACCTGCACAAGGCTGGGATGGGCTACAGGATAATAGGCAAGGAGGTTGATGAGAAGGCAACAACTGTTGGTGCAATAATTAGAAAAGGGAAGAAGTTCAAGACGACGTTCAGTTTCCCTCGGTCTGGAGTGCCATGCAAAATCTGTCTTCGTGGGGCATCAATGATCATGAGGACAGTGAAGGATGAACCCAGAACTATATGGTAGGACCTGGTCAATGACCTGAATAGAGCTGGGACCACAGTCTCAAAGAAAACCAGTAACACACTCCACTGTCGTGGATTAAAATCTTGCAATGCATGTAATGTCCCCCTGCTCAAACCAGTGCATGTCAAGGCCCATCTGAAGTTTGCCAATGACCATCTAGGCGATCCAGAGAAGGAATGGGTGAAGGTCATGTGGTCTGATGAGTCAAAGTCGAGCTTTTAGGTCTAAACTCCACTCGCGGTGTTTGGAGAAAGAAGGATGAGTACAACCCCAAGAACACCATCACAACTGCAAAGCATGGAGGTGGAAGAATCATTCTTTGGGGATTCGTTTCTGCAAAGGGGACAGGACGGCTGCATCGTATTTAGGGGAGGATGGATGGGTCACATGTATTGCGAGATCTTAGCCAACAATCCCTCAGTAAGAGCATTGAAGATGGGTCGTGGCTGGGTCTTCCAGCACGACGACAATGTGAAACACAGACAGGGCAACTAATGAGTGGCTCCGTAGGAAGTATCTCAAGGTCTCCAGACCTGAATCCAATAGAAAACCTTTGGAGAGACTTGAATGTGCGTGTTGCCCAGTGACAGCCCTGAAACTTGAACACTCTGGAGAAGATCTTTAAGGAGGAGTGGACCAAAGTCCCTCCTGCAGTGTGTGCAAATCTGTTGAAGAACTACAGAAAACGTCTGATCTCTGTACTTGCAAACAAAGGTTTCTGTTTGTCTGATGTATCAAATTATTATGTCACGCAATAAAATGGAAATTAATTGTTTAAAAGTTATCCACTGTGATTTTTCGGAATTTTTGTTTTAGATTCTTTCCCTCACAGAATCAGAGTACCTTTGACACAAATTAAAAACCTCTACATGCTTTGTAAGTGGGAAAACTTCAAAAATCAGCAGTGTATCAAATACTTGTTCTCCCCACTGTAACAAGTGAAACGCTGTTTTCCAACTCAGTAAAATGTCTGAATATGTGCGCATGTATGTCTTGCAAGAACCGATAGGCATGTGTTAATAGACACAGAGAAATATGTGGAAACATTAATACGGCTGTTGAGCTCAGTGTTCAGTTAAGATTGAGAATAAATGCTATAGATAGGGAACCACAGACCCTGCAAGGGTCAGGCAGGTGTACAAAAAGGATGGATGAAGGCATGGTTTTTTGACTACCTGCAACCTTGAATGTGTCAAAGTGGAAGCATACAAGATAACGGCAAAACAGCATTTCAAAAGGTGAAAGTAGCTTGACTGAAAAGATAGGTCAGGAGATAATGATGTGAAAGAAAGATTTCTTCACTTCCCCACAGCAATTCTCACTAAATGTAACATTTTAAAATAGATCAGAAAAAAAACAAAAACAAGAAACGTAAAGATACAAGTTAAAAAATTCCAATAAGATCATCTATAAAACAAAAGACTATCAAAACAGAGCAGGAAAAAGGAGTTCCTTATCCAATCCTGCCCCTAAAATACACGAGATTAAAGCTTTTGATGTGACTAGCTTGTATTTTATTCTGAGGTTTGGTTTGTTAGAGCTTTCAGGCAGATTCGTTTTAGAGCTGTGATCAACAGGTGTTTGTTTTCTTACCGGAAGCTCAAACTGTATGACCTCATTTTCAAAGCCGTTCTCTCCTCAAAAAAATGTCAATCATTGACTTTTATGTGTATTACACAGAAAAACGTAGTTTCACAATAAGATGGTAACAGCCGTCTGTTTTTCATTTTGGACCTATCTGAATCTTCAGCTTTTGCAGCTTCTACTCTAATTTTAGAGCCAGGGTTCCTGTTTCGAAACTTCAGTTGACCAACAATGAAGTGGCCTGTAAACATATGGGCGTTTACTTTATTTCTTTTTAAGTTTTGAAATAGCAGCAAGGAACTTTCATTTTATGACTGGAGGAGTCCTGTTGATCACCAGGGACTGCGGAAAATCTCTCTGGCATGCCTTTGAGCTGTATTGTTCTTCACATCTTTTCCGCTTCATTTAAAGAACAGCAAGGAGTTGTTTTTTTCCCCTATTTTGTTAGCAACTCCTTTTGTGCCCCTGTTTTGTAGGGCTACCACTGGGAGCCTCACAGTAACTAAAGAAGTGATTGGCAATCTCGTTCCCCGTCTGAACTATTAGCTGTGTGCAGTCAGACATTGTATAAATATTTAATTTCAACTAATTAAAAACCAGTACAACAAACATTTCTAAACTTTGAAACGTTCTATGACTAAGTGGAGCATGCTGTGGCTCAAATATCGTAAAATTCATTGGATCCGCATTGACTGTTTGATAGGATTTCAACCTCCTCAGCATCGTTAGTCTTGTGTGTCAAACATTTCATCATGGTAGGAATATAAATGAGTAACTGCATTTAGGAGGCTGCCACAACTTCTGTCCAACTTTTCAACATTTAAGTTGTAAAAACATCCTTTAAAATCAGTTAAACATGCTCTATTCTTTTTTTACTCAGGATCAGGGAGATTTCACAAGGGATTTGTGGCTGCTGGTGCTGCTGTAATGTATGAACAGATGAAAGCTATGTAAGTGCTGCAAACAGAAAAATATCAAGTAAAGGAAAAATGAGTGTTAGGTCAATCTGACATTGCAGAAAACAGCTGCCTGCTCTGTTGCTCTTGTCCTCAAAGTGGCACAAGAGATGTAGTACAGCTCCGGTAAGTGTTGCAAACTCCTCAGTAAAATATAAAAAATGTCCTCGCCTATTCGCTATATATTATTGGTTTTGTAGTTTACTTTTATTGAGTCTGGTTTGGTTATTAGGAACTTGCAGCAAAGTCACTTAAGCATACCATTTCAACCAAAACAATTTAAAGATTTTTTTGTGTGCCTACAATTAACAATCTGGACAAACCAAGCAGAGAACACAGAAAATACCTCAAATGAGACCAATTGTAAGAGTCGGTCCCAACAGCTGTAGTCCATGTTCCACATGATAGTTGATTTATTGAAGACTTAAAGAAGTCAGGAAACAGGCATAAACAAAGAATGTGGTGTGGAAGTGAGGAACCTGACTGAGGATGGTTGAGTGGCATGAAAATCAGGTAAAAAAGGGCCAATTTTTTTAGAAGGCTCTCCACAAACAATGACTCTGACTGCAGCTGGGAGGGGCTGTTGCCACCGGACTGAGGGAATGATGGTGCGTTCACACTGCACACTTTGTCAGCATCAAACAACGCTCAGAACTCATCTAGTTTGAGGTACATACATTTTTAAGCTGAAGCTTGCAGAGCACATGGGCGGGCTTTTCTTTGCCAGATGTTTAAAACTCTAGCGCATTGTGATAGGCTTGACAACATGGATGTCGGGCGACATCACTACAGTGAGACGCTCTGATTGGTTGGTGCACTGCGTCAAGTGCTTCAAGTCCGTCAAAAGTTCAGCTAGCTAAACTTCTGCGTTGCTTCAAATGCAGGTAACATTTGAATAATTGATGCAGCCAACGCACCCAAACAGCCGCAGATACTCTGATGGACTCAACCATAGACTTTATATGTAATCTTGCCGCACTTGACACTGTGGCGGTGTGAACTCACCACAAGAATAATACAAACTTCCTCTTTGAAAACCCCAAAATTCTCAACAGCAGGAGTAGCTAAAATGGTTATTTTTTGATTAATAATAAAACTGTATACAATTTTTTTCAAAATCGAGTATTATTATTACATATCTTTATTGTTTCTTTTAATAAATGCTTGCCTTATTTTTTGTTAGAGACAAACATATTAGTAATACAGGAAATTTGATTTCCTAATTATTAAGGTATAATAAAAACGTAGTAACATAATGATATAATTATAGGCTATAATGCTTATACGTTGGTTGGAGGGAATGGTTGTTAGGCATGAGAAAAGCAAAAACAACCTCATTACTTTGAATAAGTGATGTTTTTTGGGTAACAACTGAGATGATTATGTTGTCATATGCACAATGTTTGACTAATAATTACATGGAAATTGCTCTCTGGATGGATTATTGATCAGAGAAAGGAAAACCTATTGCAGGCATAATTTTTTCAGAAAAGCACAGTGAACATTTCAGGAAATAATTAAGGAGGTCGGAGTGATTCATTTCAGAGCAACGCCATGCCAAATGAGCAGCAATCCCTCACTACTGAAGCTCTAAATAGCATTTGCTGAAATGTAGGCAAACCTTATCTGAGCACTGAAAACACAAATACCCTTAAAACGTAGCACAGTTCTTCATCTCCAAACAGATTATATGTGTCTCCAGATACCTGCACCGTCTTCTAAATACTAATCAGATATTCTTGTCAGCCAAGATCACGTGAGGCCCATGAGATCACCCGGCAGAGGACTGCACAGCTGAAAGCAAAAAGGATTTCCATGTGTAGGAACTTGACGCCTTCTTTCTTTAGACGCTATGCAGCTGATAAAATGAGGATTTTTTTTTAATGAAGGCTGCAAGTCAGCAGCCTGTAAATATATATCTGTCTTTGCAAAAAGGTGAATCTCCATTCCTCTTTTCTTTGCAGTCTGAAAAATTATTTTGCCTACGTTGTGTTTCTGAGCTCAGAACCTGCATAAATATCAGAATTGCATCACGTACTGCGGATCATCAGTGTTTCCAAGCAGTCTTGGTGATGTCTTTGTTGATGGCACTTATCTCAGCTTCTGGCTAAATGCATTCATTGGAGACAACTCTTCAGCATGAGTGACAGGTTTGGAGACAGGCCCTCGACCGGCAGTGGAAAAAATGACTTAAATGGTGCCTCAAGGTGAGTCGATGTATACTGCAGTGTTTTACATGTTAAAACAGCAGCAAGAAGTAAATACGTATGACCTTGTTTGTATACTTTAAGACATTACAGACATGTAAAGTGATGCTGGAGCGTGAAAACAGTGTGCATACATTTACATTTCATTTAACAGAGATAATTATATAAGGTCCCTTCTTTTTGATGTGAACAGCATATTAGTCACAAAATTGCCTAATTTTAAGACAGTTATGTAAGTGGCATTGGCTGATTTTGGATGGAAGTTTAGCTGCAGCCTGGAACTATAAAGAAAGTCGCAGAACAATGTGGCTAAAGATGCCATTAAGTCTAGAAGATTTGCCATTTACTGGGATCACCTGTGGGCAAAGGAACAAATGCCCCAGAGGGACAGCTACAGGCACCACTGCCTGTGCGTTTTATGTGTTAGTTAATGAGAATGCCTCTCTGGCTGGGCTTAAGGGGACCAAGGTATGAGCCACTATACACCACCATGCCTAACAGATGCCTCTGAAATGACAGCTGGTGAGGCAAATTATCTAAAGTGCAAACATTCAAGGTAATTACAGAGTAATTATTTTGCATTGATACCATATGGAAACCTACTGAGTGTCATATTTCTTATTTTTAATGGTTCAGTTATTCTCGTATCAGGGCCTGGCTTCTTTACAGACAGTATATCATAGTTTTATGCTTTTAGAAGCTTCTCTATAAATTTCTTATTTAAAAACTACCTGAGCATTTGTGAAAGACAGAATTGGGTGTTCATTTCAGTGCAAGGTTGGCCCTTCGCCTCACACCCAAATAGATGAGTCAGTTATGCTAAACAGACTGCTCCCAGATGGGCAAATTATTCATGTGAGCCTTAACTTCTGTCACAGTGGGAGGAAACAGGATGTAGAGTCCTGCTGACTGTGGGTTCATAGCTTCATCAACAGGACATGGCAAGGTGCTGCAGTTTGGAAAAATTAGGAGAGAAAATCTATTATGTTATTAGTTTCTATGGAAGCCCAACAAGCCAGTGTTATCTTTCTTTTCATCAATGTTTTATTTTTTTTTATCTCCCCTTACATTTGTCTCCATTTACAGTGCTCAGCATAAATGAGTAGACTCCACTAAAATTGTCAGAAAACCTTTAGCTTCCTTTCAGAATCAGCATTTTCTATGAGATACTATTCTACAAAATACTCCCACAAATGTGGGCCATCGATTGCAAACAAGATTTGTTAATTTGCACAAAAAAGGGGATTTTCCTAACAAATTAATCCAAACTCATGTTGCAAAAATTAGTACACCCCAATTCTAGACTTAGGAGAGAAGCTACACTTAAGACTTCGACATTCCAATTAACAGGCATTCAACCACAGGTGAGTCTAATGATACATTTAAGAGATGTCCAGCAGAAAGGATGACAATAAAAGGGAATTACTTTACAAAGAAAAGCCCTTACTAGTTAATGCTGTCAGCAACGGCTCTCCATGGAATAGAAATGTCACAAAATCTGAGAAAGGAAATAATTTCTTTACACAAAAAAGATGAGGGCTACAAGATCAGTAAAGCTTTACATATCAGTCAAAATACTGTAGCAAAAGTGATACAAAAACTGAAGAAAGATGAAAGTGCAATCATCTTACAGAGACGTCCAGGCTGTGAAGAAAATTGCCATGCAAGTTCACTGCAGTTAGTTAAAGCAGTAAAAAGCCAAACTGGAGTGACCATTTCCTGTGACACTATACAACGCACACTGCAGAGAAATGGGATGCATTGGTATCGTCCATGAAGGAAGCCTCTACTAAAGCCCATGCATAAAAAAGCACGCCTAGAATTTGCTAAGGCCTATACTGAAAAAGACCAAGACTACTGGGACTCTATATTCTGGAGTGATGAGAAAAAAATCACTGTTTTTGGAACTAATTGTTTAAAAATGGTGTGGCGTCGTAATGGTGAGGATTTCAAAGAAAAATGCCTGGTGCCTACAGTGTAAGTGTCCTTACGTTGGGCTGCATGAGTGCTGCTGGTGTTGGGGAGCTGCATTTCATTGATGGTATCATGAACTCAACAATGTACTGCTCTATACCAAAGGAGAAGATGCTGCCATCACTCCGTGCACTTGGTCGTTGTGCACTTTTCCTACACGACAATGATCCAAAACACACATCTAAAGCTACTGTTGCATTTATTAAGAAGAACAGGGTGAAGTTGATTGAATGGCCAAGAAGGTCTACTGATCTGATCCAATCAAACACCTGCGGGGAATTCTGAAGCGACAAGTTGAGAATCCCTCTCCATCAGGCATCCAGGCTCTAAAAGTGGTTATTCTTGACTAATGGAAAAGATAGATGTTACAATAAGTCTTGTTCATTCCATGCCTAGAGACTTGGTGCTGTCCTTAAAAGTCACAGTGCTCGTACTAAATACTAGATGTAGTAGTTTTTTTTTTTTTGCGGGCTGTATTCATTTTTGCTTCAACCAATTTGTGTAAAACTGAAGATTTTGTGATCAAAGTTAGATGATTAACCTTAATCATTTCATGTTATGGAGTTAAATAAGTGTTCCGTAAAACTCGGCCTCGTCAAAAGTTTGGAAATTGTTCTTTTGTTCATTGAGCTACTGATTGAATTAATTCTTTTTAAAGGGTTTTTACTCATTTATGCTGAGCACTGTATGTCCCATTCTCATACTTAAATGTTTCAGATCATGGAACAAATGTAAGGATCAGACAAAGATAGCCAAAGTTTATATACAATTTGTAGTTTTCAAATTACAAAATAATTTCCAAGAAAACATTTATCCAAACCAACGTAGTCCCATTCATAAAACTTTATTCACCATTCCATTAAGCTGATGAGTTGAATAGCCACTCAAGGAGGAGGAAGCCACTGTTCCAAATGCAATATAAAGATTTAGATTGCAGTTTGCAGATGCACTGTAAGAGAATGACATAACTTTTTATAAATATATCCCTTGGTCAGAACATTCACTGAACTAAAACCTGACAACTGGGTTAACTGACCTCTAAGTTGTCGGCATCTCAGTTTTTCCCTTAGAATGACTGGCAACCTGTCCAGCGTGTACTTCTTGTCCAATAAATGCAGGTGGTGGTCACCAACCCCCGCTGCATAATTGCAAGGATAAGCGGGTAAAAATTATGGATAGAAGGACTAATGTGATGGACGGCTCTTGAGACATTAACCAAAAAAATTTAAACATTAACACAAATGTGTTCCACATGAACAATGACCAATAATAATAGCTGTACATTTATTACAAAGGGGCTTGAGGAGAAAAAGTGACTGTCCCAAAGCCCAGACCCAAAGAAAATTTGTGGGCCGAGCTGAAAAGATGTACAGTATGCAAACAAGGGAGCATGCAAATCTGACTCAGTTATTCTGGTTCTGTCTGCAGTAATGAGACAAAAGTAGAGCAATCTATTGCGAAGCTTGTAGGAGGATACTCAACACCTTTGACATAAGTTCTAAAATAAAAAGCTTAGTCAGTTCTTCAATGAGGAAAATAACCTTAACTTAACCTAATTATCTTGTAATTTTTTTATTCTAAGGTCATTTTGTTTAAAAAAAATTAACTTCCTTTTCATTGACCAATTATACTCTTAACCCTTCTGATATGGCTCATATTTACCAATGGACATAATGAACAAACCACATCAGTGCAGTGATACATTTTTCACACTTCTAGCAACAAAACCTCCTGTGAGAACAGCTGCTATCATTGATCTTACAAGGCGTAGCTGGAGCTCCCAGCTCGCTGGGTTTTTGATGTTTCTGCGGTCTCTCCACACTGCTGCACTCCAGCCTCGCACTCCTGCAGGGCTGAGGAATCACCTGCTCCACCGAAACCAACGCATAATCACTTATCTACACTTGTCATGCTAGGGCCGCCACCTCTGCAGCGTTTTGCGTTTAAATTTTTGCTGATATTTCGACCACACTTTCCTTTTGCCCTAAAAGAGATGTAAACAAACAGCTTTCCTGCCGATGTGTCAACAATTTTCAACAATATTTATAACAGAATGTGTACAGAAAGAAGCATCTTTATATTTTTCATTGTGCTTTAACCTTAAAGATTTTTTTTGCTTGTATTTCCTAAAGTGGAATAAATGCAAAACATGTTTTGAAAGAGCCACAATTTTATGAATGACTAAGTTGCTAAAGAAACATTTAAAATTATGAAAGCACTGTATGAAAGCACACTTAACAGTGAAAGCTATTAGATGCTTCAGACTAACTGTAGGTAAAGCTGCTTCAAATAATTGCAAAAATTCGATGAAAAACATACATTTTCTCTAAAAAGCACTTAGAATTTCTTTTGGTGTAAAAGGCTGGGTACTAGCTGTGAAGATTTTTTGCAAATTCAGTCATTTGCAAATCAATAAGAATACCTAATGTGTTTTAACCACAAAACATCATCTACATTTTTGGCCCCTCCAGCAAACATGAGTAAACTGTAAACCATTTAATATTTAAAGGTATATTCCACCCCTAAATAAAATTTAATTTGCTTTCATATTCCCCAGAGTTAGATAAGTGAGAAAAAAGCATTTTGTAACCAGCCCAGTCATTCTCTTAATCAGGCAGAAGTCAGAGAACAGTAGTATTATTTTTTTCGTTCACTAGTTTTATGTTTCTAAACAACTTGAGGTCAGTTAAATACTTTTTTTTTTAACTGTTCACAAAAAAGGCTACGTTCTATACTGCCGAAATAAATGCTTTTTAAAAAACTCCTGAATTGTCTCGATAAAAAAGTTGCACTGAAAGATTACAAAACAATGTCCTTATTTTGAATATAGATGTGAAAATATTACCTCTGTTCCACTTTCTACAATAAAAATCTGTTAAACCACCAGCGAGGATATTTCAGCCTTTCATTTTTGGTAAAATGTGTTCCAGGTTTTGGTATTGAAATTCTGTTAACTCTAATCTAGAGCTATGGTAGAAGTCTCGTAATGGATGTATATTCTTTCTTAGTTCTCCAGGTTTCTAAGTGAAAATGTAATTGCTCCCAACTTTAACTCTAACTGTGCACTATTTGAGTGGGACACATCACTTTTGAATCCTTTGACACAATCTTCTTTGCAGAATTGTTTTTAATTAAGCTCAATTTAACGGGTATTGAACTATGCCACAGCATTTCATTGTGATCTGAATATGGACTTTTACTAGACAACTCCAAAACCTACATTAAAAAAAAAATTACCTGTTTAGAGGTAGGCTTGCTGATGTACATCGAATATTCCTCTGCTGCATAACCCAAGCATGCCTGAGTTGATGGTCACAAACCTCGTGAGCAAAATTGATGCTTACTGCAAGCTGTTTAGGTTCTAAAGTATAACAACAACATCAGATTATCACATTGCCGTTATAATTTTTAATTGTCAGTATGTTTTTTTTGTCTTTTACCGTGTTAGTTTGACACCAGATGTATATAGAGATGCACACCTTCCAAAAGGATCCCATTTAGTCTCTTTTGTCCACATAATTTCCAAAAGACATTGAGATCATAAAGATGGTTTCTGACAAAAGTGAGATGGGACTTTCTGTTTCTATTGGTCAGAAGGGTCTTTTTGTGCCTTCGATCGATCAGTTTTTGATGCTCTCTTGGAGTAATTTTTGGTAGACCAACCACTCCTATGAAGGGTTACCACTTTCTCTATTTGTCAACAATGGTTTTTGGTGTGCTTAGCTTTAGTCTTAAAGCTTAGGAAAAATTTTTTTTAGACAGATAAACATCAGCAACTTTGTCATTTGTTCTTTAATTTGTTTTAGATTTAGGCCTGATATGCATGATAATCTGAAGAAATTGTAAGCGGGCAAATACCTTTTCAGAGTACATTATATGAGCCTTGGGTGTGTAATTTTGACCTTTGGCAGTTCAGAGAAAATTCATTTATTCATCCATTGTCTATACTTACTTGTCCTTGTAAGCTAGCTGGTGATAATCTTAGACAGTTTTTGTGGCAGAGTGGGTTCCCAGTCCATCACAGGGGAAAACAGAGAGACACACCCCAATGTGCGCGCACACCCACTCCCACACACACACACACACACACACCTACACACAGACACACACACACACACACACCCTTTAGGACAATTGAGAGAGACCAAATAACAGTTAGATGTTATGACTTTTAGATTGTGCGAAGAAGTACGAGTACCCAGAGAGAATATGTAAACTATGCAAAATGATCCCTGGCAAGGTTTCAAACCCAGGACCTTCTTATTTCAGTGCACCAGTGATACCAACTGTTCCACTGTGCAGCCCAGTTGGAAAAGATCCTCAATAATTTTAATCTTAAAGGTTCAATTCTGATTTTGAAGTAGTTTCTTAAATAATCATAAACATTGTACTTATAAATGTTCTAAATATGATGTTATATTATATTAAAGGCCACGATGAGCGCATGTAATCATTTAATTGACAGCAGGACTGGAAACAGCGTGGACTCATTGATATGCTGCAGTAAACCCACGGTACAGCTGTGGGTAGGGACTTGCTAAAAAAAACTAATTAAAGACAGATTAATTAATCATAGCTACAGTTATGGACAATTTCCTCTTGCTCATTATAGCCCACCTAGTGAAAAAATGCATAGGTTAACAACGTTTAATACAGCCTAAAATTCTTGTATAGGCTGCTTTTCAATGCTGCCACAGTTCCCCTCACTGAAAGCCAATCTTATCTGATGTGGATAAAGAGAAGAAAGTGAGATCCTTGATATTAAACTCTTAATAATTAAGCAGCCAATTCGCATAGTCCTTAACTTTTCATTAGTGACGTATCAATATGAAAAGACTGATCACTCAATATACCATTTAGCTGATATATATATAAAAAACATAAAAATACTAAATAAAATTCTTCTTTAAAATGTAATACACAAATTCAATTTCTGGTGAGCAATAAATTAGGGAAACCCTGACATTTATTTCAGGTTAAAACTGTTGATTTTACATACAGGTGCATCACATAATTTGCAAATTATTAGAACATTCGTACTGAACACTTTGAAGGAGGTCTGCCCTGTTTAAACCTCAGACATTTAGCTCACAGTGCTCCTGGCAGTTAAAGTGAGAGTAAACACCATGGTGAAATCACAAGAGCTGTATGAAGCCTTCAGAAAGAACACTGTGGCAGATTAGGAGTCTGTTAAGGGATTTAAATATATCACAAAGTAATTTAAATGTCTAGATTTGGAAGACATTTGAAATAGCACTAGCAACACACTTAGATATGGACAACCAATGGAGCTTACCCTATGAACCGGCTCCAACATAAGAAAAGAAGTATCCAAAAACCATAAAATCAGATCACAGTGAGAAAAAAGCATTTTGTAACCAGCCCAGTCATTCTCCTAATATGGCAGCAGAGAACAGTAATGTTATTATCTTCGTGCACTAGTTTTATGTTTCTAAACAACTTGAGGTCAGTTAAATAGATGTTAAAATATTACTTCTGTTCCACTTTCGACGATAAAACTCTATAACATCTATAATCTATAAATCTGTAACAGATTTGGTGCAGAAAAGCTTTGAAAAATTGTAGTCAAACCCACTTTTCCCTCATTAACGATTGGATTAAAATGTTGAGAAAACACTGACTTTTTCTTTATCAGCTGGCAGGTGTGTAGGGTTTGAATTAATGTTGATCAGGAGTCACGCCTCTTGGATGGAAATTAATCAAAAGTTTCTCAGCGAAGACACGAGTCAATGAATCAGTCTATTCCTGGACGCCAAGTCCTTCCAAGCACATGAGGACACAAAAAGGACATCTCCACTTATTTAGTTCCAGGGCTCTTTCATTTCCTGATACAGCGAGACAAGAAAGACTAAGCTCTTCCTCTGAATATGAGAAAACCCTGCATTCAACTTTACTATTTGTTTTTGCACTGCTTGTTAACAGAAAATGTTCTGTACCTAAGTAATTTTCTCCAAAATAAATAGTGCTGTTCATATTTCATTCATATTCGTTCATATTTTCCACTTTCATCAGACGGTCTAAAAATCATCAGGTGCAAAAATGCTTAAATTAAACTCGTTAGACATTTTAGTGGCAAAATTTCATCCTGAAAAAAATTAGCTTTACCATTAACCATCATCCTCGGTGTGTGTTGGCAAGACAAAGTTTGGTCCTTATCCAGACTGGAAAGTTAAGGCTGACAGCTATTTTCTTGTACCCATTTCTGCCTTATATTTGTGGCAGGTTTTGGTTTTTCTTATTTTAAGAGTGGGTCTATCTATAACAATAGATGTTTTTCCACTAACAGAACATTGTAATTAATCAAATGTTCTGGCAGGGTAAATCCGTCCACTCGGTCCTCTTAACCATTGTGACTACATATAAATTTGGCTCTTTAAGGAATTGCAGATGTCCCCATATGACCACCATTTCGGCAGTAAAAAGCATCACTGATCACAGCTAAAAAACATCAACAGTGGCAGAAAAAAGAGGCATACAGTATAATGGAAGAACAGGGATGGTTTCTGCATTTCGTCAGCAACTCTTTCAATTTTACAAAGCTGGTTGTTTGGTGACGTCTGCTAATATAGCTGACCTCCACCAGGAGGTATATGTCTGTCTGTCTACCTTTTAGCAATATAACTCCGAAATTTAGAGACAAATTTCGCTGAAATTTTTAGGAAATGTTTGCAATGGAACAAGGAAAAACTAATAAATTGTTGGGGTTTGAAACAGCATGATGCGCGTATCCACCCACCGACCAGTGGTGTTATCATGGACTCTTCTCCCATGTCTAACGGTACGTTCACACCGAACGCGTTCAAAGTGTCACGGGCGTGAGGTGTACATGTAAAGTCAATGTAAAAGCGCACCGAATCGCGTCAGGGGGTCCCGCGTCATATCAAAAGCAGATCTGCTTTGCAGAAACGCTTTTCTGCCTGATACGCACAACTGAACAGTGCGAATCAGGCGTTTGAGGTGCATCCGAAAATACACAGCACTTTTTTATGTTCTTGCTCTTCAGAGGTTTGTGGGTAGCTCTTAAAAAAGCAGTTTTGGCTGCAAATGCACCGCCTTCTCTGCCACCGTGAGTGAGCCATGAACAGTTTTCTCACCCAAAAAGCCTCTCTGGGGGCGTTGGCTGCAACATGACCCAGGCCTTGCAATAGCTCCACCACAGCACGTCCCACGCTGCTCACATATTACTGTATATCATAAACTTTTACTAACCGCAGACCAATTGACAGCCACTCAGCATTGTTGGTGTCTTGGCGGGCAAGGCTTGGATGCTACGTGGGACAACAGCTCCTCAAACTGGACGGGCAGGCCATGTTCTCTGACGCAGCGAGGAGCCAGCGTCCATAGATCCCTCCGCCGCCGGTCTACTTTGTGTCTTTAGCTCTCCTTTGTCTTTGGCTCTCCTTTCCACCGCTGGAGTGATCCCAGCTTCACCTCTAGCCAGGCCGAACATGTAATGTGGTCAGTTCAGAGACCAGAGTCCACTGGAACCTTCCGGAGAGTCGGGAGAAGGAGGGAGGGAGGAGGCCAGCCGACTGCTACGGAGCGGTCCACAATTTGTGTATTTCTGGCATCACGCGCATGCAAATGGCACATTTTGAACTGCGACTAGTTCACTTTGGACCCACTTCAAGGTGCGAATGTTCATTCAATTCAATTCACTTTTATTTATATAGTGCCAATTCACAACAAATGTAATCTCAAGGCACTTTACAACAAAAGTAATTTTAATACAATTACACAAACACTCCAATCAGTTAAGTGTTCTATGTAAGGAATCCCAGCAGATTGCGTTGAGTCATCGACTCATCATTTTTAAGCGTCCATCCAGGGGCGTGTGGTGCGTAAAACTGAATGCACCGTAAGAGCTCACAGATGACTGAGCTTGAGCAGCAGCCATGCTACAGTAGGACCATATGCACAGCAAATTACAGACCTTACTCATATTTTTGTGGCACCAAAGGAACATGTACAGTGGCGCTACCCACTGCTCCACTGTGCAGCCTGTCAGGCATTTACGTAAAACCTAAATTATATAAACTAATTAAAGAAATGACTAACAATTTCTAAATATAATCCACAATGATAAAAGTAAAAGTAAATCTAGATTTTAGATCCACAATTTATTGCAACTGCATATGGAAAAAGATCTAAAAGGAGTGAACCAAAAACCAAGCTGCGGTAGTGGCCGCACAGGAAAGGGAGCAGCCATCAAATTAACACTGATTACATTTTAATAACATTACAGCACAAGCAGAAATCTAAAGTAGTGTAATTTATATTAAGGTACACATTTCTTAGGTAATATGTTTATAAAAGTGGTTTCGGCATGTCTCATTTTAAATTTTCAGCCTGATGGTTGCAGAGCTAAAAGCACTGGGTGATGTTCTGAGCACAGAGAAAGACAGAAGAATCTTGCTTGAGGGTGTAAATCTGTGCTTTGAGTAGTAAGACTGTATCTGATGCAATACTACAGCAGTTCAACAGTGCTGCCTCTAAACAAGTGGTAACAAATGCACCAGTGCAACCTCACACAACTACAAAGAAGAAAACAAAAGAAATGAACAAAAAATGTATGTTGTATTGGAGGATTCTTCAATGAAAAAAATCCTATAACATTTTAGAAAGTGGATTCTAGGTTTAACAAGCTGTAGAGAAGGGGTCAGCAACCTTTACAATGATAAAAAACAAACAAACAAAAAGAAAATGATGCAATAAATAAACATGTTTAGTACCAATAGATATCAATGGGAAATTTGCAATCATTTTATTTCCATAATCACGTTTTAGAAAAAAGTCAAACACACAACTTTTGCAAAAAGAAGATGGACATATTAGATAATAAAATAAATTGGATGTTGATAGTTGTGGAAAGTGTACAACAAATAGTTTTCAATCCATGAGAAGAAAAATGCATCCAAACAATATTACCTGTACTTTTGGTCCTTCTGTTGTAAAAATTCGATGCAACTTTTCCATAATAAGAAGCAAAAAAACAAACAAGTAAAAGACCGTGGTTAAAATCTCTGTTTATTAATAAATCTATGTTTCAAATACAATAGTTGGCTCTTCATTTTTTCCAAAGTTACTAAGATAATTTCTGGAAGGTCCAAATAGCCTTTTATGACTCAGGAGTTGCAAGCTTAGTGAAAGTTTATTAAAGAATCTGTAATCATAATATTACAGCAAAGGCCTGACTAATCTGTGTAATAAGGCTTTTATGCGTGGTGGAGGCGAACAGGTCAGCTTCATTATCCATGTCTCCAGCTCACTTGAGCAGCCTCTTAATAGTCTGAAACATCTCTGTTAGGACTTTAAAGCATTCTCCTAGCCAAAAACACAGGTATGCGCACTCGATTGGCACATGGATCCTTGCACCATTACACAACAATTTTTTTTAAAACTGAATATAAATATTGCTCACTCACACACATGTCTAGACTTATTGATCTTGTCTAGACCTTATCAGAGGCAACTAAATTAATGTCATCTAATTTAAAGTGCGGGCTACGCGCCTGGGTGTGAGGCATTACTGTGAATTTGTCCCTGTGCATAGCAATGATCCACTTACGCCTCAGCTCCTCATCAGCAGGAAACGTAAAAGAACTGTATTGTACTCTCCAGAAGCTGGACACTGTGTTCAGCATTTGTTCCAGACACTCTCTGTTATTTAAATTGTACTTATTCATGTACACTAGCATAGTACTAAGTGCCAAAACAAGTTGAAGTGTAGGCTAGCAGAAGTATTAGCGCTGGCTGATATCTACGGAAGTATGTCACTACAGCTGTTGGCATTTATGCTATTTGGCAAATCTTAGGAATGCAAGCTACGAGTGGCAGCCTATACGTAACCAGTACGTATTATTAAAAACAAGTATTCCGGGCCTTCCTCAGTACTTGAGCAGCTGTTTTATATAATTTTACTCTTAACTGAATAATAAATAATAGTAATAGTATTACTCTTGAGTACAATTTTTGTGTTGATATTATTTTTGTTGTGATACCTAAGCACAACTTGAATAATTTTAAAATCACTCATCACAGGCTGCATTTTTTCAAATTGATCTTAAGTAAGCACCGAAATCTCAGTATTTAACCAGAGTTGGCAAATATTGGTTTAAACTATTAGGTCAGACAGGCAATTTGCACTTTTGGAAGATCTATTTCATTTTTAATACCCCATCTTATTGATTTGCCAAATCATTTCTCACCGCACCATCATCCCCTCGTAGAGCAGCTGAAAAATGTGAGATTGTAAATAAAGAGCATAATGTTTAGAAAGAAGTAAATGTCAGCAATGGAGAAGTAATCGTCAACTCAGTGGTATTGATTACTAAGACTACCACGTCCTCTGTGGATGAATGGGGGCCATTTAAGGCCAAGAACCAGCAAAAACCTTACTTATCGCCCTTTAAATTGTGGCCATTCACTCTCACGATCTAATGTGCCTTGCCTGGATGCGTCGTGCAGACAAGAGATTTCTCAGGGAATCAATGTGACAGACACATTTGGCTGTGGCAAGTGATTGAGAGGTGTGTGAATTGGGAAAAAAGTTGGAGGTCAGAAGATGGGCTCGGTGCAAGCTTTGGCTCATGTGACAGATTGTGATATGCAGAGAAAGCAAGCTGCAGGACAGGTTATTATTCTGTCTATTTATTTCCTTTTTTCCTGTTTATTTATCTGTTGTTTAACTCAGCGCCCTTTCCTTGGTAATGTGTTAAGTTACTTTATGAGTTAATCTATAGCCATTACTTCCTATTCTGTCTCATTTACATCCAGTGCATGTCTGCCTGGCATACAGTAATAATTGTAGCCGTCAATGGTCTGTATCAATTTGTAAGAAGCAGTGTGAGAGAATGAGATTGAGAGAAAAATCACACACCTCTGTCATTACCAGCATTGAAACTTTGCAGACAAGGGCAGGAGCCTGCAATTTATTTTGATAGGTTTTCCCAGCCCTACATGCAACTCTGAAGGTCATTATTCACTCCAATAAGATGGATGGATTAAAAGTAATGTATATAACTGTGCAAATGTTTTAGGCAGGTGTGAAAAAAATTTGTAAACAAAGAATGCTTTCAAAACTAGAAGTGTTAATCATTTAATTTAATCAATCAACAAAATACAGTGAATGACATTTAATCAATATTTGGCTTGACTGCCCTTTCCCTTCAAAACAGCATAATTTCTTCTAGGTAAACTTGCACACAGTGTTTGAAGGTATTTGGCTGGTAGGTTTCTCAGAACATCTAGGACAACTAACCACAGATTTTCTAAAGATGTAGGCTTCTTCACATCATTCTGTCTCTTCACCCAATCTCAGACACACTAATTGATGTTGAGATCAGGGCTCTTTGGGGGCAATACAATCACTTCCAGGACTTATTGCTCTTCTTTACACTGAAGATAGTTCTTAATGACTTTGGCTGTATTTTTGGGCTCGTTGTCCTGCTGCAGAATAAATTTGGGGCCATCATATGTCTCCCTCATGGTATTGCATGATCGATACGTATCGGCCTGTATATCTTAGCAATGAGAACACCTTTAATCCTGACTAAATCTCCAACTCCATTTGCCGAAATGCAGCCCCAAACATCCAAGGAACATGCTTCACTGTTTCCTGCAAACGTCCATTATATTACCACTCTCCAGACCTTCAATGAACAAATTGCCTTCTACTAGAGCCAAATATTAAAAGTTTTTATTCATTAGTGCGGAACAGCTGATTGCATTTTTTTAAGCCTAGTTCCTATATTTTCTTGCTTACTTGAGCTGCGTGGCCTGATTTCCGTGTTGGATGTATGGCTTTTTGGCAGCCACTCTTCCATGAAGATAATTTCTGCCCAGACTTCTTTAGACAGTAGATGGGTGTTCCTGGGTCCCACTAGTTTCTGCCAGCTCTGAGCTTATCTGAACACCTTCTGATTGAAGGATGATAAGCTTGATGTGTCTTTAATCTGCTGCACAAGTTTCCTTCGGCGAACACTGCGTGTACGATCCTGTACGTTACCTGTTCAGGAAAACATGACTTAGACATTTTTTTTCATCGCCTTTTTCTTATGAGAAGCTAAATAACTCAGAATATTGCTGTTTTTTGACTCTGTAACTTTACAAACAGTACCCATTGTTGACTACATGACATGTGAAAGATCTAAAAAAGAAGCACATTACTCCCCCAATCTCAAGAATATCAAGAAAAGATAAGAAAAATAGTCATTAAGATTGATTTGTCTCAAAAGGGTCACAAAGTCATTTAAGGTTTAGGGACTTGATGGGAATTTCCCAGCAGTGACCAGCCTACCGCATTTGCTCCAAGATCATTTTGATATGTCATTTAGGAGGTCTCACGATAACCCTGAACAGAATAAAAAACACTGGAGGCATCATATGTCTGGCTTGAGGCAAATTCATTAATTGCCAATAAAAAGGGACTGGGTAAAAACCTTACAAGTCAAAGCTCCTAGTGTCACATTACCACTAATTAAAAATAACACATAGCCCTGTTTCATATTTGGCATGATGATTCCCAATATTAGCATTTAGGAAAACAAACTATGTCATACCAACAGTTAAACATGGCAGCGGCGGTGTGATGGTCTGGGGTTGCTTTGCTGGTTCAGAGCCTTGATAACTTGCTGTAATTGATGGAACCATGAAATCTGTCTTCTAGCTGAACATCCTGATGGACAATGTCCTTCCATCAGTTAGAGACTTGAAGGTCAAGCACATTTGGGGTTATGCAGCAGGACATTCACCTCTGAATGGTTAAAAAAATTAATTAAATTTAAGGTTATGAAATTGCCAAGTCAAAGTCCAGTTTTAAGTCTGATTGCTATGGTTAAAGGAAATAAAAAGAATGAGGTTGTGATGTGACCCACAGTAATAATCAGATAGACTTTTTAGTTTTTAAATAAGGTTAAGAAATGGATTCTCCTAGAACAAGATGATTTTTGAGCATGTTCCTACATTCAACATTTATTCTGCAGCATCTCAGCTGTTTGAAAGTCTATCTCTTGGTAGCTACAGTATAACATCCAGTGCTTAACCTCATTCCCTGTTATGCGTCTTTACAGGTTATGAGTTTCATGTATTATGCTGGACTATCTTAATATTTATTTATTTGCTCGCTGTTGGGAGGAAAGTCTGTGTGTTTTAAATGTTTTTCCTGAAAGTGCACAGGGCTTCTTTCGTGACTGAATGTTTTTATATTGAGAGCAGAAAACTTCCTCCAAGCAAACACAACTGTGCAGATTTGATTCAGGATTTCTGACATAAAAAACAGCATTAACAAGAGGCATTAACAACGAACCCACATGAGCTGGAAGTGGAGGACAAGTAGAGTAAAGAAGATAGGATGAGGAGAAGTGTAGAAGACAGGATTGTTAAATTATGCACATTACCTGTGGAGTATTTACCATGTATTTGGCTCTCTCAGGTTAGTTTGCACCTCTGTAGAAGAGGAAGCGATTATTTATTAAACAAAATTAGAAATTCAATCTTCGCTTACAATAAAATTCAAACTGTCAAACTCCCTCTCTGCTTTGAACTAGTGTTAGACATGTTCTTCGACTGATTGTAGTTTGTTTAGCTACAGTAGAGCAAAAATGTATTTGGGAGCCACTAAGTGTGCAAGTTGCTCATCAAAGGATGAGAGGTCTGTGATTTTCATCAAAGGATAAACTCTAACTGTGAGAGACAGAATGTAAAAAAAAAAAAAAAAAAAAATCCCAGAAAATCATCATACATAATTTTTTTAACAATGAATTTGTATAATGATGCAGATAATAAGTATTTGGTCAATAACAAAAGTTAATTTAAATACTGTGTGATGTAACCTTGGTTGGCAATGACAGAGGTTAAAAGTTCTAAAAGTTCCCTATAGGTCTTCACCCGGTTTATACACAATGTTGCTGGTATTTTGTCCTATTCATCCATGCAGATCTTTTCCAGACGGGATGCGTTTAGGCTGTAACTGGGCAACAGAGACTTTCAAATGCCTCCACAGATTATCTATTGCATTAAGGTCTGGAGAGTGGCTAGGTAACTCTGGAACCTTGACATTCTTTTTATGTAGCTACCTCTTCATTACCCAGGCGATGTGTTTTGGGTCACTGTCATGCTGGAAGATCCAGCCATGTTTCATCTTCAATGCTCTCACTGATGGAAGGAGGTTTTTGCCCAATACGTGGCCCCCATTCATCCTTTCCTTAATACTGTTCGGTCATCCTGGTCCTTTTGCAGAAACGCAGCACCAGAACATAACGTTTGTTCCCCCATGCTTCACAGTGGGTATGGTGTTCTTGGGATGCAATTCATTAGTCTTCCCCCTACAAACATGGTGAGTGATGAATATACCAAATAGTTCTATTTTGGCCTCATCTGACCACATCATATTCTCGCAGTCGTCCTCTGAATCATCCCGATGGTTTCTAGCTAAGTTTACATGGGCCTGGACATGTGGTACTAAAAGTAACCTTTGTTAGTGTGGACCCAGCTCTCTTTAGATGATTGACCAGTTCCCTATATTTAGTTATGTCCTCATCATTCTCAGGATCATGTGTGCACCACGAGGTGAGCTCTTGTATGAAGCCCCACGTTGAGGAAGATTACCAGTGATCTTGTATTTATTTAATTTTCTAATAATTGCTTCAAAAGTTGATCTCTTCTCAGCTAGCTGCTTGCCTTTTGTCAACTGGCTCATCTCAGTCTTGTGCAGATGTACAATCTTGCCCCTCGTACCTTTAGGCACTGGTCTTCGCTATGTTGGAGATTTGAGTCCTACTCTGTGATTGTGTGGACAGGTGTCTTTTATACAGACAACATGCTCAAACAGGTGCCGTTAATACAGATGAGTGGAGAATAAAAGAACCTCTTAAAGAAGAAGTGATAGGTATATGAGGGCCAGAACTCTTGCTTTTTTGTAATGCTAAATACTTATTTTCTGCACCATTATAAAGATAAATTATTTAATTAGTATGCTATGTGATTTCCTGGTTGTTGTTTTTTTGACATCCTGTCTCTCACAGTTGAAGTGTAACAATCACGAAAATTGCAGACATCTCTCATCTTTTTAAGTGGGACAACTTGTAAAATTTGTGATAGCCAAATACTTTGCTCCACTGCATATTCTCACGACTCTCCCTAAAGTAATGTTCTGAATTGTTAAAGGGATAAAAATTTACTTTTGCAATGTTGCTGAAGAAATAATAATATTGGAAGGTACATGAAGACAGAGTTTATAATTGTGTTCATCAAACCCCTAAATACAAGAGATAGAAGTATCTTTTTCAGAACTATTTCTCTCTTTTTAAATTAATATAACATAGAACAGCATCTAGCAGAAAGAAGGTTACAACACAGACATTGTCACATTGTGTAATGCATAATGAGAACAGAATAGCAAAAAGGTACGCTTCCAAGCTGGAAATGTCACACATTACATGCATCTTAAAGAAAACCCCCGGGAGCCAGCTCACACACAGATTAGCAACTGTGTTTTGGAGCTATTAAGATCCTCAAGCTGCTTCCAGTTTCAGTTTGAGAGGTTTTAAAAAAGGCCAACTTTATTATTTATTCTGAGTTTCTGTTGCAGGTGATGCAGTTTTTATTCATTTTTCATCTTTTTTCAACATCTTCACCAATCATTTGTGTTTTATTTTGTTCTTGATATCTTTGGGTTATGCCTAAAGCCAAGTTTACATCTCTACATCTGCAGAGGGAGAGATCAATGCAAGGGCTTTCTGTGATTATGTAAGCATGGACGGAGTAGAGCCCCACATTTTTTTACTCTCTGTTGAACACAACAGAGAGCGCACATCTGTTATTGGTCTGCCCAACATCAGCCCGAGATTATTTTACCAGAACTGTGCTCTGTAGTCGATGTAATTATTAGTCAGTGCAGCTTTTGGGCACTAGATGCTTTATATTGCAAGGTTTATCTGATGTGGTCTATTAGCTATTTTGAAAATAAAGATAAGAAGAGAGAGAAAAATATGATTTCTGTGTTTTAGTACATGCGTTTTAAGAGTATTCTTTGAACTACTTCAAGTAAAAAGCTCAAAACTAAATTTCGGTCTTAATTTTTTGCTCCTTGAAGGGAAATTCGTATACAAGCTGCAGTAAATAAACTATCGTCAACCAGAAACATGACTGCAATAGTAGCAGACCAACCAGAAATTTCTGAACCCTCTGCTGTCCTGGTGGGGAATTGGTTTGAAACAATCACACCAACAGAGAAGTATAAAAGTAAAACGTCTCTGTCAATACGTGTGATTGTGGATGCAAACTTGCCTTTTACTGTTCGATAGCCACCCCTTACATCAACTATGAAAAAGTATTTGATTTTCCTTTTTGTTATTTTTCATATGATTTTATTGAAGTTGGGAGTCAAAATGAAAATGATAGGTAGTATTTTAATATTTTTTTTTCATAAAAAAAGTTTTGGTAGTGATTTAATGGGACATAAGCTGCTCACAAAAATTAAAGGAACACTTTTTTTATTGGGCCTGGCATGAAATCAATTAAATCTGTTGGATAATTTTCTCGTTGGTTAAGCAGCTGAGGGCATTGTTCATCGCTTTCAGCTGTATTGGTGTTCATGGACTTAACATCAGGTGCACTACAGTGGCAACACTTAGAAAACCCTCAAAACAGGACTGGTTTTACATGTGGAGGTCATTTCAAGTTTCTCCCTCTTCGTCTTTTTTGGCTGGTTTTGGCTTGAGTAATTATCTCTTCTGGCAGTATGAGGCGATTCCTTAACCCTACAGAAGTTGCACAGGTTGTCCAACTTCTCCAGGATGGCACATCCACACATGCTGCAGCAGGAAGGTTTAATGTGTCTCCCAGCACAATCTCCAGAACATGGAGGATATTTCTGGTGGTTATTCTCGGAGAGCTGGACAGGGCTGTAGAAGGTCCTCAACCCATCAGCAGGACCAATACCTGCTCCTTTGTGCAAGGTGGAACAGGCTGAGCACTGCTCCTGTCCTACAGAATGACCTCCAGAGGGCCACTGGTGTGAATGTCTCTATCCAAACAATCAGGAACAGACTTCATGAAGATGGCCTGAGGGCCCGACGTCCTGTAGTGCGTCCTGTGTTCACTGCCCAGCACAGTGGAGCTCGACCGGCATTTGCTCAAGAAAACCAGAATTGGTAAGTCTGCCACTGGCACCTGGCGCAATTAAGGTAAGAAAGAAGGACCAAACCAGAACTTCTTTCAACAGCAATGAGGTCCATAACATGGTCTGCACTGAACTGAATAACACACCTGAAACAATGTAAAGCTAAATGCAAACATCACTGATACCAGAGAAAAAACAGCTGATGTCCACATGGCTAACAGTAGTATCTGATTAGCCCAAAAACCTTATTTTGTGTAAAAAGTAAATCGGCAGAACCCCCATTGATGAGAGGGTATTTACCCAAAAGCTGCCCATGCTACATTCATGTACAACTGGGAGACTAGGCTGTCAAAACATCAAAGCAACTGTAAAGTGATATATATATATATATATCCATGCTGATTTCCTTTTTTCATAGAAAAAAAAACAACACAATCTCCAGTCAATTCTATACTTTCAACCTTTTATTTTATAGAACATAATAAAATCAACTAAAATTCAGGAACTGAAAGGAAGGAACTCAAGAAATAATGATCTTTGTTTAATGTTGATCAAAGAAAGAAAAAAAACCCATATGTAAATTTCTTTTTTTCCTTCTTGATTAATGTGTACTGAAAATGTACCAAACCATGATTTTTGTGTCCCATTACACTGATAGTATTAATGCAGTTTTCCTGAGATTATGATGAAGCAGCATCATGAAAAGCAGACATGTCAAGGATAAGATTGTGCCAAGAGACCCAGCATATAGACAAAGGAGCTGCAGAGATCCATAGATCAGGTGGAGAATTTGTAGACAGAATTTTTCCACAAATTTGGTCTCCTAAAAAGCTGTCCTTTTTTGTTTAGAAAAAAAGCTTTAAGAATATTTGCTAATTTTTCTCATAAGCCATGTAAGGCTAGAGAGCAAAAAGAAGGAAAGTACGTGGGAAAGATGAGACCAAAATGTAACCTTTTGCTCTGCTTGTAAAACCATACATATGATGGAAAAACTAACACTGGACATCACTCCAAGCATATTTTCCCCAATGTGACAAATAATGATAGGAGCCTCAAGCTGTTTGGAGGCTTTTCTTCAGCAGGCAGAGAGGAGCTGGTCAGAGTTGATGGAAAGATGGATGTAGTTACAGTGGTGCAAAAAAATATTTGGCAGCCATCAGCAGTGCAAGTTGTCCCACTTTAAAAAAAACAAACGAGAGGTTTATCATTTTCATCATAGGTGCACTTCAGCTGGGAGAGACAGAAGGTAAAATCCAGTAAGTAACACTGTATGATTTTTAAAGGTTCTGTTTATAGAATGGTACAGAAAATAAGTGTTCATTTATTTATTACTTGTATCACTTATAAGAGCACCTTCAAAAAAGCAAGAATTATGGCCCCCAAAGACTTGTTCTTCTATCCTCCACTTATACTTTTTTTAGAGACACTTGTATAAAAAGACACCTGTCCACACCTTCGAACAGTCAGACTTAATCCTCCACCATGGCCAAGATCAGAGAGCTGTCTAAGAGCACCAGGGACAAGATTGTACACCTGCACAAGACTTGGATGAATCAATCTACAATCCACAAGCGTCTTGATGAGAAGAAATCAACTGTTAGAGGAATTATCAGAAAATGGGATAAATACAAGATCACTGACCATGTCCCTCAACGTGGGGCTCCCATGCAAGATCTCAGCACATGGGAAATACATGATTTTAAGGGTAAGAAAACAGCCCAGAACTACACACTTTATGTCATTGGTCAATGAGTCCATGACATAAAGAGACCTGGGTCCACAATAAGAAAGGTTACTATCAGTAACACATGTCCAGGCCCATCTAAAGTTATCTAGAAGCCGTCTGGATTACCCAGAGGAGGATGTCATGTGGTCAGAATAGACCAAAATAGAACTCTTTGGTATAGACACCACTCACCGTATTTGGAGGATAAGAATGATGAGTTGCATTCCAAGAACACAACTGTTTACCCACTGTGAAGTATGTGGGTGGAAACATTAAAGATTGGTTTAATATAATACGAAAACAAACCGTGACGTGAGATGCGCTTTGTTTCATCAGACATATCGTTTTGTAGACAAGACATGCCCTGTGTTGGAGAGTGTTGCTGAGAGTTCTTTAAGCATGCTGTTACTCAAATACTGGGATTCAGTCTCTTCAGTATATTCTATGATGAGTTAAGATTACTACTGCTGTTCATATGTACCACTTATTATTCAATGAATGAAAGCAATAAAACCAGATAATCTTTTCTGGGTGCAAAACATGTTTTAAGAGAAGTTAAAATATTTAATCTTGTTAAGAGCAAATTTAGCAAAAGTCTGAAATTTTACCCAGAACTTTTACTTGAAAGATCCAAGGTCATTCTCATGTCATCCATGTGAACGCTATCTCAGCAGCTTTATGTAAGCCACCACCTCTCACATAGCAAGTTAAACCAAACATGCCAAACTGGAGTTACGGCACTCCATGTTAAATCCAAGGTCTCTGTGTGTGGGCTTTGACGGCGTGTCTGATCAGAGTACAGCCAGATTCTCATGTGTTCTTAATGCTGTCATTACAACTCAGTCAATAGAGCAGAAACCCTGTGGAACAACCTGCTGCATACTGATCAGAGTGTGTGTAAAAAAGCATGGCCCATCAATTAGCAGGGGCTCATCGACTGTGTAGAATCAGGCAGTAAATGGTTTGAAATACAATTGCTTTGGGTCTCACAGATAGGGAGCTGCTGTTGGGAGAAACAATTCATTTCATGGCACACATGTATGTGTGTGAGTGTGTGTGTAGCCAGTTATTAACAAAGTTGGTACTTCAGTTGACAGCATGGGGAACTGTAAAACTGTGTCAGATGATGCAGATGCCAAATACCTGAACATATGAGTAAATAAATGTCAAGAATCCCATAAGGTATTTAAAAATAATCCAATCCAAATTCTGCTTACTTAACGAAAAAAAAAGCACAACAGGACATTTGTTGCAGTGAATGCCCTAACCAGCTAGTGTTTTCTTGTAATATACAAATCAAGTATAGCCAACTGTTCTGGCAAACTTCACTGAATATAAAAAAGCATATTTACAAGTTTTTAAACTCTGTATAAAAATGTATAATTTATGAGAACTGTTGCTGGATTACACAGATGCTCCACACCAAGTGCCCAGTGAGTGCATTTGTTTCTTGGCACGAATTATCTTCCTTTGTTTTGCCTTTCCTCTTTTTTTTAATAAGATGAGTGGAATATTATATGTTCCAAATTAGAATTCATGAAAAATTAAAAAGCTTTTGTTTTACTCAAATGTAGGAAAGTTCATTCAAGATAACAGAGTTAGGATTTCAGTTTTTAACAACAAGCATCAAATGGGAAGAGCTGAAGATCAAGTGTCGAAGTTAATCCTGCAGTTGGCAGTGTAGTGTGGTACATGAGTTATTTATGCAAGCACACACAGAGTGTCCAAGGAGTCTATGCAGTGCATAGTCACTATGGCAACTTGATCCGATTATGTTATAGTACTGATAAATATATATTGCTGCAATTTGCATCAACTTCTAGAAATCTGAGGAGGTTTTCTGACGATCTCCAAAAGCACAGAGTTTTGTTACAGCATCACAGCTCAATGGTTTATGTAGGAGGAAAGTGTCTACTTTAGAGGTTGCGCTGATATGCATATAAAAATCTGTAACTGGATAGAGATAATCTCATGTTTTCACTGCAGGAATGTTTTACAGGATCCAGGTTATTTCTCATGATGCTTTTCCAGGAACCAGGGCCAAATCAGATTACCAGGGTAGAGATTGACCCCAGAACAGAACAGATCTGGTTTTGAATTTAGTACTTTTAGATCCCTGTATTATGTCTTTGTCATCTCTCAGTCTAAACATCTCGGCAGTTCATATTTTCTAATAGCTTTAAATTACACAGTAAGAGTAATCTGCATCTCTAGTTACAAACATAATATTCAAATCAAGTCACTCATTATGAATATCAGCTTTTTACAGTGTTAACATTCAAATACATTATTAATACAATGAACTGATTTTAAGATGAATAAAGAAGACTTTTACATGGTGTAATTCTTAGAAATATGTAAATTATTTTAAAAAATCCCCCTCCTTGGGCTGCCACCTTACCCTGGAGGGGTTTGAGTGTCCCAATGATCCTAGGAGCTATGTTGTCTGGGGCTTTATGTCCCTGGTAGGGTCACCCATGGCAAACTGGTCCTAGGTGAGGTAACAGACAAAGTACAGCCCAAAAACCCCTATGATGAATGACAGCATTGGACCAAGTGTTCCCTCGCCCGGATGCGGGTCACCGGGGCCCCCACTCTGGAGCCAGGCCTGGAGGTGGGGCACGTTGGCGAGCGCCTGGTGGCCGGGCCTTTACCTATGGGGCCCGGCCGGGCTTAGCCCGAAGAGGAAACTTCGACCCCCCTTCCCATGAGCACACCACCTGTGGGAGGGGCCATAGGGGTCGGGTGCAATGCAATATGGGCGGTGGCCGAAGACGGGGACCTTGGCCGTCCGATCCTCGGCTGCAGAAGCTGGCTCTTGGGACGTGGAACGTCACCTCTCTGGTGGGGAAGGAGCCGGGGCTGGTGTGCGAGGTTGAAAGGTTCCGACTGGACATCGTCGGCCTTGCCTAGACGCATGGCTCTGGCTCTGGAACCCGTCTCCTCGAGAGGGGTTGGACTCTCTTCCACTCTGGCGTTGCCCCCGGTGAGAGGCGCCAAGCTGGGGTGGGCATACTTGTTGTCCCCCATCTCGGCGCCTATACCTTGGGGTTTACCCCGGTGAATGAGAGGGTAGCCTCCCTACGCCTGCGGGTGGGGGACGGGTTTTGACTATTGTTTGTGCTTATGCACCAAACGGTAGTTCAGATTACCCACCCTTCTTGGAGTCCTTGGAGGGGGTGCTGGAGAGTGCTCCTTCTGGGGACTCCCTCATTCTGCTGGGGGATTTCAACGCTCACGTGGGCAGTGACAGTGAGACCTGGAGAGGCGTGGTTGGGCGGTATGGCCCCCCCGATCTGAACCTGAGCGGTGTTTTGTTGTTTGACTTCTGTGCTCGTCATGGATTGTCCATAACAAACACCCTGTTCAAGCATAAGGCTGTTCATGTGTGCACTTGGCACCAGGACACCCTAGGCCGCAGCTCGATGATCGACCTGGTTGTCGTTTCATCGGACCTGCGGCCGCATGTTTTGGACACTCGGGTGAAGAGAGGGGCGGAGCTATCCACCGACCACTACCTCGTGGTGAGTCGGCTCCGGTGGTGGGGGAGGACGCCGGACAGACCTGGCAGGCCCAAACGGGTTGTGAGGGTCTGCTGGGAACGTCTGGCGGAGTCTCCTGTCAGAAGGGGTTTCAACTCTCACTGGCAGAACTTCAAACACGTCCCGGGGTTGGCGGAGGACATTGAGTCTGAATGGGCCATGTTCCGTGCCTCCATTGTCGAAGCGGCTGACCGTAGTTGTGGCCGTAAGGTAGTCGGTGCCTGTCGCGGCGGCAACCCTCGAACCCGATGGTGGACACCAGCGGTGAGGGATGCTGTCAAGCTGAAGAAGGAGTCCTATCGGGCCTTTTTGGCCTGTGGGACTCCGGAAGCAGCTGACAGGTACCGGCAGGCCAAGCGGAGTGCGGCTGGGATGGTCGCTGAGGCAAAAACTCGGGCGTGGGAGGAGTTTGGAGAGACCATGGAGAACGACTTCCGTGTGGCTTCGAAGCGATTCTGGTCCACCATCCGGCATCTCATGGGGGGGAAGCGGTCTGCCACCAACACTGTTTACAGTGGGGGTGGTGAGCTGCTGACCTCAATGCGGGACGTTTTGGGTCGGTGGATGGAATACTTCGAAGACCTCCTCAATCCCACCGACACTCCTTCCTGTTTGGAAGCAGATTCTGAGGACTCTGGGACGGGCTCTCCAATCTCTGGGGCGTAAGTCACTGAGGTTGTTAAAAAACTCCTTGGTGGCAAGGCACCGGGGGCGGATGAGATTCGGCCGGAGTTCCTTAAGGCTCTGGATGTTGTAGGGCTGTGTTGGTTGCAATATTGCGTGGACATCGGGGGTAGTTCCCTTGGATTGGCAGACCGGGGTGGTGGTCCCTGTCTTTAAAAAGCGGGACCACAGAGTGTGTTCCAACTATAGGGGGATCACACTTCTGAGCCTCCCTGGTAAGGTCTATTCGGGGGTTCTGGAGAGGAGAGTCCGACGGATAGTCAAATCTCGGTTTCAGGAGGAACAATGCGGTTTTCGTCCTGGCCGTGGAACACTGGACCAGCTCTACACCCTCGGCAGGGTCCTGGAGGGTGCGTGGGAGTTCGCCCAACCGGTCTACATGTGCTTTGTGGACTTGGAGAAGGCGTTCGACCGTGTCCCTCGGGGTGTCCTGTGGGGGGTACTCCGGGAGTATGGGGTACCAGGCCCTTTGATACGGGCTGTTAGGTCCCTATATGAACGGTGTCAGAGTCTGGTTTGCATTGCCGGCAGTAAGTCGGACTCATTTCCAGTGAGAGCTGGACTCCGCCAAGGTTGCCCTTTGTCACCAGTCCTGTTCATAACGTTTATGGACAGGATTTCTAGGCACAGCCAAGGTGTTGAGGCGATCCGTTTTGGTGACCTCAGGATCGGGTCTCTGCTTTTCGCAGATGATGTGGTCTTGTTGGCTTCATCTGAACGTGATCTACAGCTCTCGTTGGAGCGGTTCGCAGCCGAGTGTGAAGCGGCAGGGATGAGGATCAGCACCTCCAAATCCGAGACCATGATCTTGAGCCGGAAAAGGGTAGTGTGCCTTCTCCGGGTCGGGGATGAGGTCCTTCCTCAAGTGGGGGAGTTTAGGTATCTGGGGGTCTTGTTCATGAATGAGGGAAAAATGGAGTGGGAGATCGATGGACGGATTGGTAAGGCGTCTGCAGTTATGCGGGCGCTGTACCGGTCTGTCGTGGTAAAAAAGAGAGAGCTGAGCCGAAAGGCAAAGCTCTCAATTTACCGGTCGATCTACGTTCCTACCCTCATCTATGGTCACGAACGCTGGGTGGGGACCGAAAGAACAAGATCGCGGATACAGACGGCTGAAATGAGTTTCCTCCGTAGGGTGGCTGGGCTCTCCCTTAGAGATAGTGTGAAAGCTCGGTCATCCTTAGGGTGCTCAGCGTAGAGCCGCTGCTCCTCACATCGAGAGGAGTCCAGCTGAGGTGTCTCGGCCCATCTTGTCCAATAGGATGCCTCCTTGACGCCTCCCTGGTGAGGTGTTCTGGGCACGTCCCACCGGGAGGAGACCCAGGGGAAGACCCAGGACCCGCTGGAGGGATGATATCTCCCAGCTGGCCTGGGAACGCCTCGGGATTCCTCCCGAGGAGCTGGCCCAAGTAGCCGGGGAGAGGGAAGTCTGGGCCTCTCTGCTTAGGCTACTGCCCCCGCGACCCGACCCCGGATAAGCGGAAGATGATGGATGGATGGATGGATTTTAAAAAATCCCCTACAAGATGTCAAAAGGCAAGTGTAACTTCATGCGTGAGCTGCAAAAGATATACTGACCAGTCACCACAAATGGGTGGTGGAAGTCACCTTTCACATAGCAAAAACTATAAAAAAAAGTATGCACACAGAGCTAAATTAAATGAGGGGAACGAGGACAGAAACTAAAGATTTGAGTTGAACCTTTTTTGTGTTTTTGAGCATGCTGTTTATTGTTAAGATTAAATTGTAAAGAAAATAATACTTATTCTCTGAGGATATAATTTCAGATATTTTTTTATTTTTTGTCCAATAGGCTATGACTTAAAAAGTGAACTATTATAGTTACAGGTTAATTTTATAAAACAGAGATGTTATAAATTCTGTTATTTATTTTTCAGATATCTTAGAGGCATTTTTGTAGATGGTGACTTGTGGAAGCCTATCTGAAGTTTATTTTCTTTCTTTTTAAAGACACAGAAAATTGATTCCTTAAATGTGTTAAAACCAAAAGTCTTTATAACAAAATAAGTTTTTCAGGACTGGGCCAGGTGTCCTCTTTTCTTGGAAATAAAAATATAGTCACCCTACTTCAGCCTTAGTTACACTAACTCCAGTGTAAACTAGATTAGATGTTTAGAATGCTCATAATTTCTTAAATAAAATGTTTTCTGTGTGTCTTTATCTGCCAAATTAGACTGAAAAAACTTGATGAAAGAATCCCTAACGTATTTATGTGGTAGGCTCTTCAATAATGAATTAGAAAAGATTGATGGATGCAGAGATTCTTGTTATTTCTAACACAAATTACATCTTTCTTATGAATGATACAATTAATTCTGAAAAAAAAAATACGAGTAAAATCAATGGGTTGAGTGTTCCCTTACCCGGAAGCATGTCAGCGGGGCCTCCACTGGAGCGAGGGCTCAATCCAAAGTGGGTTTGTGGTTTAGCCTTTGGGAGGATGGGTCCTAACTGTTGTTTGCAATTATCCTCCAAATGGTAGAACAGATTACCCCCCCCCCCCATTTTTGTAGTCCTTAGAGGTACCGCTTCAGAGTGCTGTTTCTGGTGACTCCCTTTTTCTGCTGTGGGACTTCAACGCTCACATCGGCAATGACAGTGAGACCTTGAGAGGTGTGTTTGGGAGGAATGTCCTCCCGATCTCAACCCGAGCTGTTTTGTTATAGGAGTTCTATGCTCGTCATGGATTGTCCATAATGATCACCATGATCAAGCATAAGTGTGTTGTTCTATTTGCACCAGGACACCTTAGGCTGCAGCTTGATGATGAGCATACTGCCGTTTCATCTGATCTGTGGCCTTCTGTTTTGGAGATTTGGGTGTAGAGAGGGGCAGAGATGTCCACTGACCACTACCAGCTGGTTTGTCAGCTCCGATGGTGGGGGAGGATGCTGCTTAGACCTGGTGGACCCAAATGTAATGCGAGGGTCTTCACTGAATGTCTGGCAGAGTCATCTGTCAGAAGGAACTTTAATACTCTCCCTGGTATGTCGCCATCCACTCTATGGGAAGCAGGGAAAGCTGTGATTAGAGGTAAAATAATTTCATTCTCATCAAATAAAAAGAGAACAGAAAATAAACATGTTCAGGAATTAGAAGAAACTATTAAATCATTAGAACCTTCCCTGGATTGCAATTGCATGGAGGCAGTGCAATACATTGCTTTGCAATGGATTTGCACTGCCTCCATGCATTGCATTGGGCCGTCCCTTAATAATAAGAGTCCGTTTAGAAGTGAATAGTAATAAGGGACTGCCCATGCAATTGCATGGAGGCAGTGCAATACATTGCTTTGCAATGGATTTGCACTGCCTCCATGCATTGCATTGGGCCGTCCCTTAATAAGAGTCCGTTTAGGAGTGAAGAATAATAAGGGACTGCCCATGCAATTGCATGGAGGCAGTGCAATACATTGCTTTGCAATGGATTTGCACTGCCTCCATGCATTGCATTGGGCCATCCCTTAATAAATAGAAATACTAATTTTAAAGTAATAGACACAGCTACAGATCCAGAAGGTAGATTTATAATATTAAAACTATTTATAAATAACCAAAAGTTATGTATAGTTAGTATATATGGTCCAAATGTTGACGACCCCTCATTCTTTCATACTTTCTTCTCGGTTCTGGCTAATCACATGGATTGCTCACTTGTTCTTGGGGGAGATTTCAACTTTGGACTAAATGAAGAAATAGACAGGCTCAGTACAGCAGGGACTCAGCGCAGATGGCAATCCATAGATATAGTTAAACAGTACATGAGCGATTATGGACTCTGCGATGCATGGCGATCGCTTCATCCCAACGACAGAAAATACACTTTTTACTCAAACGTACATCATTCTTATTCTAGATTGGACTATTTGTTAGTCAGCAGCTCACTGTTGAATGACATTTCAGACACTGAGATACATCCTATAGTGATCAGCGATCACGCTCCTGTTTCTTTAAATTTAGCAAATAAAATTGCAACCCTTCAATATAAAAATTGGAGATTTAATACATCATTACTTAAGGATAAAGAATTTATTAAATATATTGAAAAAGAATGGGCTTCATACATGGAATTTAATGATCTCCCTGGTATGTCGCCATCCACTCTATGGGAAGCAGGGAAAGCTGTGATTAGAGGTAAAATAATTTCATTCTCATCAAATAAAAAGAGAACAGAAAATAAACATGTTCAGGAATTAGAAGAAACTATTAAATCATTAGAACCTTCCCTGGATAAAGAGAGCTTAAGTAAAATAAGGAAAGCAAAATTAGAATTAAATGAAATTATTAATAAAAGGACGCAGTTTTTAATCCAAAGACTTAGAATAGAAAACTTTGAACATAGTAATAAATCAGGTAGCTTCTTAGCTAATCAGTTAAAAATAAATAAAGAAAAAACAACTATTTCTGCAATCAAAGACAAAATTGGGAATATAATATATGACCCTGAAAAAATAAACAACACTTTCAAAGAATTTTATGAGACTTTATACACACCAGAGATAAACCCTTCAAATAATGATATTGTACAATTTCTGGATAAAATAACTCTTCCTAAACTTTCAGACAGTCAAGCAAAGGCCCTGGATTCACCGCTAACAGTGTCTGAACTCCAGGAGGCCCTCCAATCCATGCCTAATAATAAAGCTCCAGGTCCAGATGGATTTCCAGTAGAGTTCTATAAAGAATTCTGGAATATTCTGGCACCAACATTTTACAAAATGTTGCAGGAAACAAAGGAAAATGGTCGAATACCACCAAACATGAATTCTGCCTACATCAATCTTCTATTAAAACCAGGAAAAGACCCTATGTCTCCTACCAGTTATCGTCCCATTTCTCTTATCAATGTGGATCTGAAAATAATTTGCAAAGCTCTTGCAAGAAGGATAGAGAAAATAACACCTCTAATAATCCACCCTGATCAAACAGGTTTTATAAAAGGTAGGCTCTCTTCAACAAATTCACGTAGATTAATAGATTTAATAGATTATTCCTACTGTAAAAACGTCCCAACCAATATATTATCTTTAGATGCAGAAAAAGCATTTGATAGAGTTAACTGGAAATTTTTATTTGCAGCCTTAAATAAATTCGGATTCAGTAATTCTTTTGTAAACTGGTTAAAAATAATATAGAGCTCACCAACAGCATGTATTGGGACCAATAATCAAACATCATCAAGGTTCTTTCTTCAGAGAGGTACCAGGCAGGGATGTCCACTTTCTCCCTTCCTCTTTGCTATTTTTATTGAACCATTAGCAGCAGCAATCAGGCAAAAATAATAATGTTAAAGGTATACAATTCAACAAAATAGAACATAAAATCAGTTTATACGCAGATGATGTACTACTTTTTCTACAGCATTCACAAACTTCCTTCTCTCAGGTAATTGAGTTAATAAAATCTTACTCAAGAGTTTCAGACTATTCCATAAATTGGTTAAAATCTACAGTCCTTCCTATCAACTGTTCTTACCAGAGTCCTGTTGCTTTACAGCTCCGGTCGGGAAATATTACATATCTAGGTATCCATATCTCACCAAGACTGTCAGACTTATCTAAGCTAAACTACGTCCCACTTTTAAAAAAACTGGAAGATGATCTGGCAAGATGAAATCCCTTCCAATATCACTTATTGGAAGGGTAGCTACAATAAAATGATGGTTTTGCCTAGATTTAATTATTTATTCTCAATCATCCCAAGCAAACCATCACCTGATTGGTTTAGATCTCTGGACTCTTCTGTTTCTAAATTTCTTTGGAAAGATAAACCCCCACGTATCAGCTTAAAAACACTACAGAAGTCCAAAGATAAAGGAGGTCTAGACCTACCAAACTTTCATCATTATTTCTTAGTGTTGGCTCCTGTTACCATGCGGTCGGCCACTTGCTTCTGGAAAGTGTGGGGCGCCAACATTCAGAACCCCGGCGGGAAGTTTTCCAAAATAAGAGTCAGAACTGAGAGACAGAGAGAGCAATAACGAAACACACAGAATTTCTGTTTCACACTTGGAACGCACCTGCAGGTGGGGTCAGCCAGAACTGAACCAACCTCCACAAGGCTGTCCCATTTTTATTAAGAAAGAACAAAGAACGTATTCACATGGCTCATTCTCCACCCACCAAAACCATACATTAGTCCCAAGGTTTCCTCCTGACCTAATTTATGGCCGTACCATGGAGGATGGTTTCACGGGCGTTCCTCCCTACACCGGCCTTGCATTCCGATCTAAGACATCCTGTTTTTACAGCCTGCAATAAACTTACCCAAGAGTTTTATGACTTAAAAGCTTGTCTCTGTTAAATACTGTTCAAGGATATGCTTTACAACCATGCATAATAGAAAAAACAGACTTTTATCTGAATGCTAACTAAAGATTATATAAAACATATTTAATACGAGACTGTTATATAAAGTAGCCCCAAAAAATATAACATACCACATTAGCCAACAGGCTCCAATACACATCAATATGGGTGAAACACAGTTATATCGATGAGTGCTGGGTAGATGTTGAACAGACACCATGCAATAAGATAAAACTTTCAGATCTACCTTTTGTTATCTCAAATATAAAACAAAATGAATGTTTTAAAAGTATTAATATCAGCTCCTCTCTGACAGCTTGGTGGGAATTTCTTAAAATGACAAAGACCTCACTAGTCCCATGCAGGCGTACACCCATCTGGAATAACCCGGATATCTTACAAAAAAAATGCATGATCAACTTTCCAAGCTGGAGTTGTAAAGGAATTGAATACCTGGAGCATATATTTGATGGAACATACTTTATCCAATTTAATACATTGGTTACACAATTCGGAATTAACAAGAATAAATTCTTAGAATACCAACAAATTAAATCAATTATAAAAAATAAATTTAGGCTCAATACAGTTGATTTACAAATTCCAGGAAAAGTTTTAGACTTCCTTAATCTTAACCCTCCCAAACTGCTATCTAAAATATACAAAACATTAAATAGAATAGATTAATCAATAGCCCTTTTCTATTTCAAAATGGGAGATGGACTTGTCCATCTCAATTTACCAAAACCTCTGGTCTCAAATTTAATTAAGAACCTTTAAATTTCTTAAAAATCCTAATCTACGATTAATACAATATAAAATCCTTCATAGAGTGCATTATACAGGGCAACTGATGTTCAAGATGGGTTATACGCCGTCTGATACCTGTTTACAATGTACAAGCAATCTACCAGACAATTATATTCATGCTCTTTGGTTCTGCCCACCTGTTAAGAAATATTAGTACCAGATATGTGAAGATCTATCAAAGTGTCTGAAATGTAATATCACACCTGCTCCCACAGTTTGCTTGCTGGGAAATGTAGATGAAGTTACCATGGATACAAAGTCTATGCAATTATTTCACATCGCCTTATGCATCGCTAAGAAAAATATCCTCTTGAACTGGAAAAATAAAAATACTCAGAATATTAATCAATATAGAGATCTCCTTCTGGATTACATTGGTCTAGAAACGGCATCTGCCTCCACATCTGATCAATCTTTCTGGTCACCCTTGATCAGTTCCATCACCTAGTGGGGTCGAGCCCTTGATTCTGTTCTGTGGGAAACGGTTGCCGATGTGGAGCTTAAGGGTTGGTGGTGACTGCAGGGAGGGCTGCCGTCGGTGCCGGCTGGGGGGGGGGACTGTAGTCGGCCGGTGGTTGCCTTTTCCATCTCCCCGGGCTGGTTCTTGTCGCTTGCTCCCCGGTGGCCCCTTGCCGCGCCTGCGCGTCCGGGCATCGGCGAGAGGCCGCGGCGGGTGGCCGGCGTCTCCGGGCCCGGACATGGCTCCTGGGTCTTGGTCTTAGCGCTCGGGGTGGTGCTGAGGTGGGGGCCTCTGGCCGGTGTTGGTCGGCCTCCACGGTGACTGACCGGTTGGTGGGGTGTGGGCTGGTGGGTGGAGGTGCTGGGTTCTGTTGCCTCCCGGCCATCGGGCGGTAGTAGCAAGGCTGGAGGATGTCGGCCTGGGGGTTGGCCGCCTGGGGCTTCGGTCTGCTCACGGGCCTGGCGCGACGTGTCCGGGGTACCCGAGTCGGTGGTGCGCCGGGTTCCGGCCCTGGCGCGGGGGCCCTCGGACGCTGGCGGTGCCTGGGGTGTCTCTTATTGGCGGGGAGGCTTTTTACCATCTAGCACATGCGCTCTTTTTAACGGGGTGCGCTTGGGACGGGAGGGGGGGGGGCGTTGAGGGGGAGGGGGGGCTAAACTCAACCTGGGTGTCTAGTGACATGTGTTTTGTTAGCAGTGTGAATGTTGGGAAGGATTTAGGTATGCCCCTGGGGTGGGGGCTGGTGGATTGCCGGGGCCCCCATGGGGCTCGGGGGTGCCGCTGCCGTGGGCCCCGACTTGACGTGCTGGGGCCTCCCACCCCTGGTGGATCGGGCCGAACGGGGGTGCCTATTGGAGTCAGCAGGGGAGCTGGCTCCCTGGGGTTGGCAATGGTCACCCCAGTTATTTTCTCCCCATCCCCATGCCTCTGTCCACCTGCTCCTTCATTCTACCATTCACAAGGCCTTGGGACGTGGGCACGTCACTGGGGTGCGGGATGGAGCTTCCGTCTTCGCTACCCGGTGGCGGCCTGGGTCCCGATTTTATTGAGCAACTTAGACACTTACACTTGCAACATTTACATGGAACGCACATGTAGGGACCTGGCGGTGTGGCGCATTGGCGCTGGGGGCGGGACCCCTCATGGGGGGCCCCCTATAGGGGCCCGTTGTGGGGGCCTCGCCTGTGGTGCCGGCACCCACTGTTTAAACGCATCTAGACACTGAGGGCCCGGGGGGGGAGATGGGGGTACCCGGCAGTATTCCCATGTCCCACCCCTCTGTTTTAAGTGCACATTAGAACAACACGCAACAACACCACATTGAGCGGGGGGAGAGAGGCTGGGGGGTCTTTCCACACCCCTGTTCGTTGGACCATCAGGGGTCGGAGCCCGGATAGAACATCAGGCCGTCTGGTCGGGGTCCTGGGCTGGTGGGCTGCTCTTGCCGGTGTGGGGGCCTTGGCGGTCTGCTTGTCCCCATCCTGGTGGGCAAAGGGGTCTGTCTCCTGGGTGCAGGGGCAGGGTGCTCTATGGGGCGTCTGTCCCTGGGCCTGGGAGTATGGAGTATAGTGTACGTATGGGGGGTATGAATGAGTGTATAGCGTCCTTTTTTCGTATGTCCTGTATTTGTAAGAATGTGTACGCATGAGAGGGAGGGTACGTATGAGTGTCTCTGTCTGTCTATGTCTACCTGTCAGGTTGGGTGTTTGGCTGCTCTCTGGCCTGATGCATCTTCTTCCCTCCCCGTCACTCCCCGTCGGTGATGGATGCTCCTGCCCGCTGGTTGATGATGGCTCTCGATGCCTGGGGCCGGGGGTCCCGGTTGCGGCCCGGCTCGGTCCTGGTGCATGTCTGGCGGGTCCTGGGTGGTCCGGTGTGTCGGGCGGCCACTGTTTCGGGCTGACGTCCTCCTTGGATTGACTGGGGCACCTCTTATGGGGGTGCCGGGGTTGTAGAGTAGGTTGGTGCCGTCCGGTGGATCAGTGGGCACCGTGCCTGGCGCCCAGGCCTCCTGCCGGTTCCAGGACTTCTGCTGGCTGGTCTGTTCACCATGGGGGGGCTGTCTGGCATTGGCTGGGCCCCTGATCTTGGCGCCCTGCATGTGGCGGGATCTGGACCCGGGAGCTGGAAGATCTGGATGTCCAGGTGCCGGCTGGGGAGGGCGTACATCCGCTGTGGCTCCCTGGTGTGTGGGTGTGAGGGGGCGGGCCGGGTTGTTGCCGATGGGTATTGGTCCGGGGTGGCGGCGGCGTGTGTTGTTCGTCGGTTGGCTGCGGATCCCCCTTGCCTGCGGCGGGCGGGGGGCCCTTGTCGGCTGGTCCCTGGTTGGGGCCCCGCTGGGGGGCAGGGTGCCCCTGGTCCCCGTGGCCTCCGGGTCCTGATCCGGGCCCGCCCTGGCGTAGCCGGTTTCCGGCGGAGCCCGTGGGCTCGTCACTGCGATCTCTCGGGCCCCAGCATTGCGGCTGGTGGGTGTTCCCCTGGGGCTTCCATCTGTTCCTCTCTTGGTGGGTGATCGACCCTGCGCTGATCCGCCTGTGGCCTCTGTACTCTGTGGGACCCTGGATGCATACATCTCTTGCCTCCTCCATGTCTGTGTCGATTCCTGTAGGACGGATTGACGGTTCCTTACACCAGCTATCAATCACTTGCATGGGGAAACCTTATTCCGACCTGCATGCTCGCACACACACATAGGTGTGGGGACATTGGTGTGGACGGGCATATCTTAAGCTGAGGTTATCATCATTAGTTAGTTGTTCACAGGAGCTTACCAGAAACATTTGTATTATGTTCATTAATCCATGCTTGTGTGTAGTGAATGTGTAATTCTTAGTTTATTCTACTAGATCCGAACTATTGGTTTGGTTCTGTACAGTTTGTTGTTTTTGTTTTTTATTACTGTTTCTCTGTCGTCCGGCAGAAGTGGAGGACTGGGATGTTTTCTTGTGTTCTTTGTTTGCCTCCCTGTCTTGTGTCATCGGTTCGCGCCTCTGTTGGTCCGGTTTCTTTTCTTCACCTTCTTCCTTTCTCCCTTCTTGTCTCGGTTTAGTGTCCATGACGTCAGGAAATTGAACCCACAGTAATCACTAATAAAGATTTTTCATACATATACATCAAGTGGCGTACTACAGCAAAGCTGTAATACTCTGCTTGGGAAAGTAAAACTGTTGGGCTTGTACTTGGTACTCAGACACCAATTCTGAGTAGCATACTGCTAGACAGGACACGTAAAAAAAAAAAGAAAAAAAAAAAAAGAGGAAAGTTTAAAGCCTAGTTTTAAAGATATACAAATTGTCTGCTTCACAAACCAACCCTGGGAGCCTGTTCTATAGGAGGGGAGCCTGATAGCTGAAAGATCTGCCACCCATTCTACTTTTAGAAATCCTAGGAACTACCAGTAAACCTGCAGTCTGAGAGCGAAGGGCCCTGTTAGGAACATGTAGAACAATCAGGTCTCTTATGTGTGATGGAGGTTGATTATTAAGAGCTTTATATATCAGAAGGAGGATCTTGAATTCTATTCTAGATTTTACTGGGAGCCAGTGAAGAGAAGCTAAAACAAGGGAAATGTGATATCTTCTTCTTTTATTCATTGGAACCCTAGCAGCAGCATTTTGGACTAACTGAAGACTTTTAATTGTACTATATGGACTACCTGATAATGAAGAGTTACAGTAATCCAGCCTTGAAGTAACAAAGGCATGTACTAGTTTTTCAGCATCACTCCTGGACAGGTGAAGAAAGGAAATCCTAGAGACTTCTTTAATGTGAGATCAAAATGACATATCTTGGTTAAAAATAACACAGAAGTGGAGTTGACGCGAAGCATGCGAGCGTGCTAGACGGTCTCCTCACAGCTCCCGCTGAAAAAATATTTTATCGGTGCTTTTGCAAACTTTTACCGAGTTATTTTTACCTCAAAGTTTGAAGAGACTTGAGAGACTGAAAATATGCCAGAAACGAGACAGAAGACTAAAGATATGCACTGCACGGCTGAATCCGATCCCGCGGCTATGCTGGCTAATCAACCTAGCTTGTGCTCCCTCACTCCCACGGTCATGGACGCAGCTGCTAACTTCCAAGACAATCGACAATTAGAGAAACGAAAACCTTGAGTCACTTGCAAACTTTCAAAAAGAATGTGGCGCTGCTATCTCGGCTCTACAGAAGACAGTCGATGTTCATGGAAAAAAGATTCAGGAGATTCAGGTGGAACGGTAGCTCAGCTAACGAAGGAAAATGAGGCCATGAAGAAACAACTTGACTACCTGAGCAATTACACACAGAGGGAGAATTCATGTTAATTTGGACTCTGTGATTCTGCCACATCAGTGCAGATAGGGGTAAAAGAGGATAAATCATGTGGGAGGAAGAAAAAAAATAAGAGAAGCTAAAATGTAATTGACAGTTTTTGGATTGGCATATTAATTTCCCTTCCCTTAGTACACTGTTTCCCCAGCCATAAATGTTTATTTCATTATTTCTCATTTCTAGTCAGTTGGTTTTTTTGGGGTTTTCCTTTTTTCCATTTTCTCTGCCATCGAAACTGTTGTTGTTATTGTTGTTGTTGTTCTTGTTTTTTTGTTTGTTCCCTCTAACCTTTATATACTTTTTAGCTCTGACTTTGGTCGTCAATGACCTTTGATTTGTTATATGTCTTTGGTTTAAACATCTAGCTAATTTTCTAAAGAATATATGTAGAGAAAAATTAAAAAGTTTGCTATTTTTCTTTTTTGTCTTCTACTCAGCCGGGATGCTGCTAGATAGACATCCAGTATGTGTTTACATACAGTTACAAAGCGGTGTAGGGTAGGTTGCCTTCACCCCATCTGGGGGATTTTTTTGTGTTTGGTTGTCCTTATGCCTATTCTTTTTTCTTTTTCTTTTGTTGTGTTCATTGTTGTTACGTCTCTGTCCACAGTTCCTGTTCGTCCTCCCTCACCCCCAGGTCCAGTTGCCGCAGCTCCCTCGTCTCGGTAAAAGCTAATTACGTCACTCTCTCTACGAAATTACATACGAATCTGATCAGCTGGAATGTGAACAGTCCTATGTGTAACAATCTCGTTAAAAGGAAACGTGTACTTTCCTTTCTTTCCCTTGCCTTTTTGCAAGAGACACATCTTCGTACATTAGACCACTTTAGGATCAGGAAAGGGTGGGTGGGGCAGATGTTCCACTCTAACTTTCAATCTAAAAGCAGAGGTACTGCAATCCTTATCCACAAAGACATTCCTTTTTCTGTATCCAGCGTCATTTCGGACCCTTATGGTCGCCATGTGCTGGTCTTTGGCACTCTGTATAATACAGCCCTTGCGTTAGTTAACATTTATGCCCCCAACTGGGATGAGGTTAATTTCTTTAATAGCCTCTTTAGTTCTATACCAAATTTAGACTCTCATCATTTAAAGATTGATGCTTTTTTACTGGGGTCTATTGGAGCCTGTGATTACCAAGGTATTGTTGTGTCTGACCACTCACCTCTCAAACTTGAGCTCGCTTTACAGGAAAGGCCCACTAATAGGTCATGGCGCTTCAATCCTCTTATCATTTCCAACCCTGAGTTTGTCATTTATGTCTCAAACCAAATTGACACAATTATTTTGACTAATCCTGTGGCTGATACTTCTTCATCTACCCGCTGGGACGCTTTGAAGGCTTTTCTGCGTGGACAAATAATTTCTTATACATCCCATGTAAATAAGCTTAGAAAAAGTAAAATCTTGTACCTCACTTCCTCCATTCTCCGTCTGGATCAGCAATATGCAGTAAACCCCACGCCTGAACTCCTTAAAGAAACGATTGCCTTGCAAACAGAGTTTGACCTCTTAACAACTCAGCGTGCAGAGGAGTCACTACTTTATCCCCGTCTTCATACAATTTATGACGGGACTTAACCTACTTGACTTTTAGCCCATCAGCTTCATCAAAAAGCAGCCTCTCGTACCATTCCCTCTTTAAAAACCGCCTCCGGCTCTATCACTTGTGATCACAAGCTCATTAATGTGGAGTTCAGGAAGTTTTACTCAAGTCTTTATACTTCTGATTTACAGCTAAACCCATCCCAGTTTGTTGATTTTTTTGATACTTTGCATGTTCCCAAAGTAAGCCCTGAGGATGTCTTTTTCCTTGAAGAACCTATTACCCCCGAATTTATTAAAAAATCTATTGCCTCTATGCAAAGTGGGAAGGCTGCAGGGCCGGACGGCTTCCCAGCCGACTTTTATAAAAAGTTTTCAGACAAATTAGTACCCCTTTTGCATGCAATGTATACGGAATGTTTTCAAGCAAAAACTCTTCCTCCAACTCTATATCACACCACCATTTCGCTACTCTTGAAAAAGGACAAGGATCCTCAGTGCTGTTCTTCTTTTCGACCTATAAGCCTCCTTAATCATGATTTTAAGATTCTAGCTAAAGCCCTAGGTCTCCGTTTGATGAAGATTCTTCCCTCCATCATTTCTAATGATCAAACTGGTTTTATCCGCAGTAGACAGTCATTCTGTAATGTACGTCGTCTGCTCAGTATTTTGCATACTCCTTCCCAACATTCAAGTGCTGAGGCTGTAATTTCGCTAGACGTGGAAAAGGCTTTTGATCTTGTCGAATGGGATTATCTTTTCTTTACTTTTGAGAAGTTTGGTTTCGGGCAAACTTTCATTTCCTGGATCAGGCTTTTATATGCATCACCCAAGGCTTCTGTACCCACCAAGTGTCTGGCTATCTCCATCTAGGTAGAGGCACTAGACAGGCGTGTCCCTTAAGTCCCCTCCTGTTTTCAATTGCTATTGAGCCTCTTGCCATAGCTTTGAGACAAGATGATAGGATAGAGGGAATAATTTGGGGTGATCAGACGCATAAGGTTTCTCTCTATGCGGATGATCTCCTTCTCTTTCTTTCCAACCCTGACACCACTCTCCCTTATGTCTTATCTCTGCTCAGTTCTTTCGGGGCCATCTCAAGATACAAACTCAATCTGAATAAGAGCGAATATTTTTTCCATTACACCCTCCCACCCTCTGCAAATTCATGTACCATTTAAGATTGTAAAGGACTCATTTAAATATCTTGGAGTGACTATTACTCGAACATACTCAAAACTATTTCAGGCTAATTTTGCTCCTCTTCTTGAGCGCTGTAAGACCGACTTTGCACGATGGGCAGCCCTTCCTCCCTCTTTAATTGGCAAACTTAATTCAGTGAAGATGATCGTTCTTCCAAAATTTCTTGATTTTTTTGAGTGTCTTCCTATTTTTATTCCTCGATCATTCTTTAAAACGTTACAACGACTAATCTCGAACTACATCTGGGCGGGTAAACATGCACGCATACGTAAAGAGTTCCTTGAGAGACATAAGCGGCTGGGGGGCCTTTCTGCCCCTAATTTCCAACTATATTACTGGCCGTCTAACTTAAACAACATGTCTTTCTGGCTTTTACCCTCTGACAGTACAACCTCTCCGTCATGGGTCAATATTGAGGCCTCCCTTTGTCATCCGTACTCCGTCTCTGCTCTCTTGGGGGCATTGCTTCCGCTTCCAATTTTAATCCCAAAACACAATGTTGTTGTCCAATCAGTTAGGTAGACTACAGGCATGTCTGGAAGACATAAAAACTTGGATGACTCTAAACTTCTTGCTTCTGAATTCTGATAAAACAGAAGTTGTCGTCTTTGGACCAGAAGCTCTGAAAAAGAAACTACTTAGTCAGCCCCTTCACCTGGACGGCATTAAATTAGCCTCCAGTAATAAAGCAAAAAACCTCGGTGTCATTTTTGACCAAGATATGTCATTTAGATCTCACATTAAAGAAGTCTGTAGGATTTCCTTTTTTCACCTTAGGAATATTACAAAAATTAGAACCATCCTGTCCAGGAGTGATGCTGAAAAACTAGTCCATGCCTTTGTTACTTCAAGGCTGGATTACTGTAACTGTCTATTATCAGGTAGTCCACAGAATACAATTAAAAGTCTTCAGTTAGTTCAAAATGCTGCTGCTAGGATTCTGATGAATATTAAAAGAAGAGATCACATTTCCCCTGTTTTAGCTTCTCTTCACTGGCTCCCAGTAAAATCTAGAATAGAATTCAAGATCCTCCTTCTGACATATAAAGCCCTTAATAATCTAGCTCCATCATACATAAGAGACCTGATTGTTCCATATGTTCCTAACAGAGCACTTCGCTCTCAGACTGCAGGTTTACTGGTAGTTCCTAGGATTTCTAAAAGTAGAATGGGTGGCAGATCTTTCAGCTATCAGGCTCCCCTCCTATGGAACCGGCTCCCAGGGTTGGTTCGTGAAGCAGACAATTTGTCTATCTTTAAAACTAGGCTAAAAACTTTCCTCTTTGACAAAGCTTACAGTTAGAGATATGTTTATAGGTAGTTAGAGTCAGGTCAGACAGGTAGATAGGAAGAGACAGGTTAATGTTAGTAGTCAGGCAGAGTGTCAAAAGTTAGGAAGAGATAGGAAGAGGTAGAGTAGCTAGGTAGAGATAGATTAATGTAAGCCAGGTAAAGATCCGGAGCCGGTCGCGGCTTACCGCCGCGGAAGAAATGTGCCCCACGGGGGCCAGCCAGCGCCGGAGAGGGGTCCCTCAATGGGGATCCTCCCGCACAGTGCGGCCGCCCATTACCTGCCGGGTTGAATCCCCCGGGCAGACTGTGCGGACCCCACCCGTTTAATCCTTAAACGTTTCTCGCCCTCTTCAACTCTGTCCTCTCAGTTCTGTCTATTTTTCCTTAAGATCGTTCTGTCTATTTTTCCTTAAGATAGTTGTCGACTATCGGTCTCGTGCCGGTATTTAGCCTTAGATGGAGTTTACCACCCACTTTGGGCTGCATTCTCAAACAACCCGACTCCGAGAAGACCCCGGCATGACGGGGGCCGTTACCGGCCCTACACCGTCCACGGGCTGAGCCTCGATCAGGAGGACTCAGATAGAGTGTTGGTAGCCAGGTCTCCTAGTAGCTAGGAGTCAGGTTAATGTTAGTAGCTATGCTGCTTTAGGCTAGGCTGTTGGAGGACATTATTAGGGTCTGTTCCTACTTTCTCTCCTACTTCTCCCCAACTGCATGATGTGCTGTCAATTCAAGCACTAACCTGTTTTCTATTATAGTAGGTGCTCCGGATTAGCCCTGCTTGACGACCCTGACTAAGATGGCATTGCAGTGACGGAAAATTCTCCACGTCCTGCAACAAACTTCTGCATCAGTTCTATTGCTCTTTCTGTGTCTCTGTTATGTATTCTCCAAGCCACAGACGGTCGCGGCAGATAACCGCTTGTGCTGAGCCTGGTTCTGCCGGAGGTTTCTTCCTGTTAAAAGGGAGTTTTTTCCTTCCCACTTTCGCTGCATGCTTGCTCAGTATGAGGGATTGCTGAGAATTCCACGACGCAATCTTCTGTGGTTCTGTAATTTCTACACTAAACGTATTATAATAACTATTTTTGTAAAGTGCCTTGAGATGACATCTGTTGTGAAATGGCGCTATATAAATAAACTGAATTGAATTGAATTGAATTGTTGTATGGCATTCCTTGAAAATTCGGAAGCAATTTAAACTTTCCTTTGGTCTACAGAGCATCTCTCTTTTCTCCCCGCTCTCTCGCAAGCCTTTATTTCCCCTGTCCAGCTATTCCTCTGCTTTCAAAACTTGGCATGATAAGGGCATCCAAAATTTTGAGCACTTGTACATAGATGGTGTCTTCGCCAGTTTCACACAACTTAAACATTTTTTCTTTCTTCCACGCTCTCCTGTTTTCCACTACTTGCAGGTGAGGGACTTTATTAGGAAGAAGTTCCCAGATCTTCTCTTTCTCCCACCAAAAACTCATGTGGTTAATATTATGAACTTGCTTTTACACTCTCAAAGGGGGAGGCTTGCCAAAGTTTACGAATACATAATTTCAATTAACATGCCCTCTTTAACTATTATAAAACAGCACTGGGAGGAGGAACTTGGCCTTGTCATTTCTGATGACATTTGGGACGCAGCCTTGGATCGTGTACACTCTTCATCTATATGTGCACGTCACAGTCTTATCCAGTTCAAGGTACTGCACCGCTTGAACTATTGCAAGACTGCCCTGGCGAACATTTACCAAGACATTGACCCCCTGTGTGATAGATGCAAAATGCTTCCTGCGACTTTCTACCATATGTTCTGGGGTTGTCCCGAATTAGATCGATTTTGGTTCTCTTTCTTTGATTTATTTTCTAAAATATTTAAGAAAACTGTTACTCACTGTTGCCTTATGGCCATATTTGGGGTAACCTCAGGAAGCATATCCTTGACCTCCTTTCAGTGCAAGGCTTTGATGCTCTCTTCCATACTAGCACGGCGATTGATTTTGCTAAACTGGAAAAACTCTGCCCCACCCACACACACACATCTCATCAAGAGTATCATGTGTAATCTGAAATTGGAAAAGATCAAGTATACTGTTAATGGTGCTCTTCAGAATTGCCATGAGATATGGGATGGCTTTGTTGAATTTGTGAAGCGGCTAGACGGACTTCAGATGGAGTGACAAGCTTCCATCAAACCTACTGTAGTTATGCCCTAGCTGAGGGCAATTGATTGATGGCACAACTGGACCCCCAGCCCTTCCTCCATGTCTTTGTTGTCCCTTTTTGTTTGTGTGTATTTGTCTTTCTGTCTCCCCCGCCCTTTTTTTTCCTCTTTTTAGTCTTGTTTTATTTCATTTTCCTTTTTTCCCGTTTCTTTCACATGGTTATTTTATTTAACTTGCGCTATTTTTGTGTGATGCGACTTTGTATGATCATATGTTTCTACTTTGATATCTTCAATTGTATTTATTTTTATTATTTATTTATTTATCTGTTTTTTTTCCCTATTTCTTTTAAATGTTGAAGTGACTCTCTTGTGTGCCATGACATTCACTGTTAAAATGCATCTAAGGAAAACTCAATAAAAAGAATTTTGAAAGAAAAGAAAAAAATAACACAGAAGTTCTTTGCTTTATTACTGGAGGCTAATTTAATGCCGTCCAGGTGAAGGGGTTGACTAAGTAGTTTCTTTTTCAGAGCTTCTGGTCCAAAGACGACAACTTCTGTTTTATCAGAATTCAGAAGCAAGAAGTTTAGAGTCATCCAAGTTTTTATGTCTTCCAGACATGCCTGTAGTCTACCTAACTGATTGGATTCATCAGGATTTATGGATAGATATAGCTGTGTATCATCTGCGTAACTATGGAAATTTATCCCATGCTGCCTAATGATTTTACCAATAGGAAGCATATATATAGTAAAAAGAATCGGCCCAAGCACCGAACCCTGTGGTACTCCGCAAGTAACCATTGAGGCCGAGGAAGATCTATTGTTTACCTGAACAAACTGAAATCTGTTGGACAAATAAGATTTAAACCAGCCTAGTGCTGTTCCTATTATACCGACACTTTGAAGCCTTTCTATGAGAATATTGTGATCGACAGTGTCAAAGGCAGCACTGAGATCTAACAGGACCAGAATGGTCACCAGTCCATTGTCTGAGGCTATGAGAATATCATTAGTAACCTTCACCAGAGCTGTTTCAGTGCTGTGATGAGCTCTAAAGCCTGACTGAAACTTCTCAAACAGCTCATTATTGTTTAAATGCTCACACATCTGATGTGCAACTATTTTCTCAAGAATTTTAGATAAGAAGGGAAGATTAGATATCGGTCTATAGTTAATTAAGTCGTTTTGATCAAGAGATGGTTTCTTAAGTAGAGGTTTAATCAGAGCAATCTTAAACGCTTGTGGTACATATCCATTGATTAAGGATGGATTCATTATATCTAAAATTGGAGCAGCAAAGAAGTCACCCTACTCAATGTTTAAATGACACCAGGAAGTGATAAACTGTTTATTACAAAGGTATTTGACATGATTTCAGCAGAATTCTCAGTTGTGCTAATATGTGGAGGAGACTGGAACACTCAACTGTGCCTACATATGGATTCCTCAAATAAAATAAAAAAGATAGGATTGGAGGCGATATATGTTGAATATCTGCTTAAAGTATTGGGCATGATTCATATTTGGAGAGACCTACATCCCCACGATAAGGATTTTCTTTTCTTCTCATATCCCCACCTTGTATATTCCAGAATTTATTATTTTTTTATGTACAAATTAGACAGACACCGAGTTATAACATGTTATATAGGAACAAGAGATATTTCTGATAATGCAGGGGTATAACTAACAATACATTTAGTTACAAGACCCAAGGAAACAGTTCTTCTAAATGACCCTCAATGCCAAGAATATATTAGGGGGGAAAATGAAAGACTAAATCAATTATAATGATAGGACTGTCTCTAAGCTGACTTTTGGATACTGCTAAGGCAGTTTTAAGAGGTAAACTTAGAAAATGGTCTGCACATAGGAAAAAGAAAATCAAAGAACTGATCTGAGAGCTGAAATCTTTAGAAAATTAGAAGATGGAATGCAATGATTCTGAGGTCTTACTACAGATTGCAAATATAAAACAAACTTTGACTAATATTTATGAAAATCGGATGGCAGAAAGAGCCACAGTGGATTAGACAAAATTACTATGAGAATGGCCCCAAATCCAAGCAGCTCCTAGCATGGAGAATACATAAACAACAGATGGAGAGTTGTATACATAAAGTGAATGACCCTCAAACGGACAAGACACACCATAAATTGGAAGAACTTTGAAACTGAAAAATCTTTTGAGAAATGCTACTCCAACTTGTACGCCCAACCCAAGGACTCTAAAATAGGAGATTTGTCAGGGTTCTTGGCATCCTTAGACCTGCCATCTATAGGTATGGAGCAGAACAGAATAATAACTTGGGTGATAACAGATGAAGAAACAAAAAAGGCCATATCATGCACTGACGGCAACCCATAAAATACATTAAATCCAGATGGGAAAAGGATGCAAGCATAAAACTGACCAAACATGAATGGTTAAATATCTGTAAAACTCAGTCTACAACTACTAGTTTGAATCTTTGGAGACTGTTTGCCTGGAAAAATATTCTACGGTTTTTCATAACACCAGGGACAGAAAAGTCACAAATCAAAAACCCAGAGCATAGTCAGTGCTGAAGAAAATGTGGTAATAAGTCTGCTGATTATTTTCCCAATTTTTTGGGATTGTCCTGTTGTAAACACATTCTGGGCACACATGATGACAGAGATTAGATCAATAATAAGCCTAAAGATTAATTTCGATTTTAGCACGATATACTTGTGTAACCTGGCGTCAGGTCTAAAGAATCCTGATAGGTACATGTTACATATGTTATTGGTGATCTGCAAGAAAGCTATAATCAGAAAGTGGCTGAAAAAGGAACCAACTTTTGTGTCTGAATTCAGAGACATAGTTCAGGAAATTTACAGAAAAATTACCTTCTGCCTATGTTATGGTGCCTAGAAGTGTAAATAATATTGGGGAGAATGAACAATTCATCTGCAATGAAATGGCGACCTGTCCAGGGTGTACCCCGCCTCATGCCCGTTGACAGCTGGAGATAGGCACCAACAACCCCCGCGACCCCTTGAGGATTAAGCGGTTTAGAAAATGGATAGATGGATGGACAATTCATATTAACTTTTTGTGATATTAATAATGCATCAAACTTATAAAGTGATTTTTTGGACACTCAAAGACATTTTACAAATTCCATTATTCATTCACTCTCGCACACTAAAGGAAGCGATCTACAATTGTAGCACGGCTGCCCTCGGGGAGACTGACAGAAGCAAGGCTGCCATATCACGCCATCGGCCCTTCTGGCCAACATCAGTAGGCGCTAGGTTAAGTGTCTTGCCCAAGGACACAACGACTGAGACAGATGGATCTGGGGGCTCGAACCAGCAACCCTCAGTTTGCCAGGCGACCTCCGAACCGACTGAGCAACAGTCTCCCGACTATTTAAAAAAATATCACTGTCATTATTACTTTCCCCATTTCCCCTTTTGTATATCTGAAGAGTGCTTGAGTAGACAATGGAAATGAAAAGAAAGAGTCAAAATGAATGAATCTGTACTATGAAGGACTCAGCGGCAAAAGAACACTGACAGGTATGACGGGTGAAAAAAAATGGACATGGATCTCAAGGTATGTAACCCAAGATGTACCCTTTTTTATTTTTTCTCTGTTATATTGCACTTTTTTTTTTTTTTTTTTTTTTTTTTTTTTTTTTTATAACGTGTCCTGTCTAGCAGTATGCTACTCAGAATTGGTGTCTGAGTACCAAGTACAAGCCCAACAGTTTTACTTTCCCAAGCAGAGTATTACAGCTTCGCTGTAGTACGCCACTTGATGTATATGTATGAAAAATCTTTATTAGTGATTACTGTGGGTTCAATTTCCTGACATCATGGACATTAAACTGAGACAAGAAGGGAGAAAGGAAGAAGGTGAAGAAAAGAAACCGGACCAACAGAGGGGCGAACCGACGACACAAGAAAATTTAGTTAAGCTATATATTTAATAAATTATTCAGCGTCCCAACTATTTAGTAATAAAGTAAAAAAAACTAGTTTGTAAATTAAATATTTTGCTTGCTAACCTAAAATTTAGTTTGAAACTGATAATAATATTTAACATGGACGTAAATATGACTTTAGAAAATTTAAGCTCCTCTTTTTTCAGTTATGACAGGCTAAATAACCAAAGTTATTGATGTTAATTTTTCGACAGAGTAACTTCATGGTAATGTACCATGAATGCAGATCACAAGGAAGCACTGTGCCGAATGTTAAAGTGTTAAGAAGTAAAGTGTAAACTTTTTGATTTAAAGAATATGGAGGAATTACATTTGCAATGTAGTTTGGAAAATGATGCAAATTTATTTCAGCTGTATTAATGATGCCCAGAGATAAGATGTCCACTATTCTTTCTGCTCAGAGGGAGCTAAAGTGCAAGTGAGAGAAAACTTTATTGTAATTGTTAAAAATATTAAGAAAAAATGAATTAAAAATCCGGTGGTTGTTTTAAATTACATGGATGCACCACCAAGTACGCATAAGTGAGTGGAGGTAAGATGATACATATGCTCATATGTTTTTGAAGAAGTGCTCTTCAAGATTTCATCCCATTGGTATTATGCATTTTTTATTGTGAAAAAAAATCAAACTGAAGTTTTCCACAAAATAATACTTTGCAGTGTTGTCACTAAATTGGCAATATTTGCATTTGCTATATGCCACTCTGATAATGTTGCTTTCTCAGAGCTGGATGTAGACCACCCCATAATTTATAATCCCTTCAAGCAGGACCACTTCAGAACTTTTTGGTTCTATTGTGAACAGCTCACTGAAATGCCCTTAATCTTATCAATTTTCCAAGACTAAACTATTTAATCTTTGGCTTCTCTGGTGGCCCTGCTATTAGAACTAGGCCAAGCCTAACAAACTTCACTGATTTTAGTTTATGGAATGTGTTTGAAGTGCTTCCCTTGCGAAAGGACAGTTAAAGTTCATTCACAGCCACAGTTCTTGGTGCTTTTGTGACAAAACTTAAAGTCCTACCTGGTCAATAGTTTTGATTTCCATTTCCTATATCTGCTTGATGCTGTAATAAAAAAATGTGACAGAAAAACATTGTTCCTCGTCTTTATTTTGTCTGGTGCAATACAAACCTATTTATGTTAGGATTCTGTGGATGTGTGCTGGAGAGCAAGTGTGTTGGTGTTCTTTCTCTAACCTTCTCTGTAGAGCATGGCAGGCAACACCCACCAGGTGTTCATCATTGATCCTTATCATTATCCAGTTTAAAAGGGGAGTGGCTCCTGCAGGCGGACCAGTCGGTTCTCTCCTCTAGTGTGGTACATAGCCAGGTTACCAGCCGAAAATCCAAGAAAGATAACTTTGCTCAAAATTAAGAAAACTGTGACCTAATTCCATTTAATTCAATTTCTTTATATAGCGCCAAATCACAACAGATATATTCACAAGGCACTTTACATGAAAAGTCATTTCAATACAATTATACAAACATACCAGTCAGTTAAAAGTTTTCTATGTAAGGAATCCCAGCAGATTACTTTGAATCATTGACGTGAGGTTGTGTCCAAAACATGCAGACTACAACACAGCACTCCTTCAGTAATCCCTCATACTGAGCAAGCATGTAGCGTCAGTGGACAAGAAGAACTCCGGCAGAACCTGGCTCAGAACAAGCAGTCATCTGTCACAACTCTCTGGGGGTTTGAGAAGAGACACAAAAAGAAAAAAAGAACTAATGTGAGAGTAGTTTATATATAGAAGAAAGTAAAAAGTTGATAACAGGACATGGAGGATGTTTGGTTACTAGAAGCATCATACTAATCGATGCTCCCCATCCAGCAGGGCGCCGCAGCTGAGCAGGACACCAGACCAGGTGGAGCTTCTATGGAGAGAAAAACTCAGAGAGAAAACAAGGTTAACAATTGCAATAACAGCAGAAAGAATACATCTGGAGAGCAGTAAAAGAGGAAAAGTGGTCGGTCTGTTCTCCAACAGTCTAAGCCTATAGCAGCATAACTACAAAAATAACTCAGGATAATCTAAGCCTTTCTAACTATAAGCTTGATCAGAAAGGAAGGTTTTAAGACGAGTATAAATTCTGAGAACGACGTGTTCTGTTAGGAACATATGGAACAATCAGGTCTCTGATGTATGATGGAGATTGATTTTTAGGGGTTTATATGACTGACCTTCCATTCTCCTTGTAGATCCCTCCTGGGTTTCCTATGACCTTCCTCCGGAACCTCTCAGGCCATAGACAGTCCCTGAATCTGGGTTCCTGCCTGGTCAGCCTTGGCACAGCTTCCAGCATGGTAATCTCGTCATCACTCACTCACTCTGTTGCTGTCATTAAGTAGCTCGCCTTTCTGCCCAGAAACATCTCCACATGTGGAGAAAAACAGAACTCACATTCAGGCCTGGAAATTCTCTGCACTCCTTCATGTCATCCACCTGCAAAAACAACAGAAAGTAAATGGACATTATAGACTCACCTTCAGACAATCACCGACCACAGCTTCCAGCCTACCTTCCTCCAAGCAACTCATCTCCACATCATCTTCATCCAGTTAATCTATACTCCTCTTGCAGTCCAGACTTGGTTCCCTGTTTTCCCTTTCCCAGATAACCTCCAAAGACGACCCGCAGATCTTTGTTAAATAAAATTATTTTACGTAAACATTTCCTGTCTATGGTGTTGTGCTGGCTTTGAGTCTTGTAAACATATGTCAATTTTTCGAAGTTCTTTGCTGTTCGGCAAGGAAAATAGTTAACTGAAGGGTGTGAGTTATATCATGCGGGTGATTGCAGGTATTAGTTGTTTTTTTTTAAAATGGTTATGGAAAAATCTCAAGATCATCACTCATTTTGACAGATTAGGATTCACACCTCTGACTACTTAAATGTTCAGACATTTTTAAATTTACACACAAAGTACAAGTAACTTAAAACAAGAGAGCTTCTGAGTACCATGTCAGACCTGGAAACTGTACTCAATGCATCACGCTAACAAGTAGCTAATGGGAATTCACCAATAAATTTTAAAATTATTCTCAATAGTATCTTTTGTTTTAATAGTATTCTTGCTTTTACTTTGGAATGCACCATTGGGTGCTGGAAGGTGCCATACAAATAAATATTGATTGATTGATTGATTGATTGATTGATTGATTTTTTGACGGGACTTCAGCTCGGTCGACTGCAGTATTACTTAAAATGAATAAAAAATACTATTGTGAAAATTTTTAAAATTGATTGGTAGAAATAGATTGACTAGATTTTTTTACCCCTTTGGTCAAATTGATGGAAAACAAAAATGTCTAGCACTATGTCTTATAGGGCTATACAGTGAGTGAAATCTTTAGCAAACATAGCTTTTACAATGTATCCAAACATTTAAATCTTTAAGTTTAAGGTTAATCTTTTCTATGTTTTCACTTGTGGATAATGGGTAACACTGTGGTTTCTTAAACCACAAAGCCTTAGAAATGGCTTTGTAACCTTTTTCAGACATTTAGATGTCATTGACTTACCTTCCTTTAAATAAATGCATGGAGTACTTTTTTAAATCTTTCAACCTATGGCACAGGTGAGACAAGTTCTAGCACAGTTATTCATTTCAGTTGCAATCAGGCCTGGCTGTGAAATCACAATTGTAAAAAGATTGCCAATCAGTTGTTAAATAAGTGCTCTATTAATAACTGCCCGCTCACACCATCAGGACTCAGATGTGTCCTTTTATTCACATGCACTTCAAAATTTTTGTTACATTTACATAGAGCTAATTGCATTTACATGTCTTTCAAAATAACAGTTGCATTTAAAAACATTATACCTTTCAGAAAAGGAATCATTTGTTTTGTATTCACTAATTCTTTTTTCAGATATCACTTTTTCATCTGCAACACTTGAGACACAATAGCAGCAAACCAGACAAAATCTTTAAAGGAGGTTAATGTGCTTTCACTACACAACAGAGACCATAGTTATGTCAAAAAATTCACAAGACAAGTTAGGTATTTTTTCAGTTTTGGATAGAGGACTGAGTCCCAGTGTTGCTTTCAAAGCCATCCTCCAGAAGCTATCAGGAAATGCTCATTACCTAAAGACTGAGCTGGAAGTCATTACTCCAGCAACAAGCCTGAAGAGCTCAACTAGTGCTCACAGTCATGCACATATGTGTGCCTCTAGCAATTAGATGCAGGTCATGTCAAAGATGGGTGGAAGGAAGGATCCCTGAGTGGAACAGAGGAGTGGGAGATGAAAGTGAGGTACAGTTAATGATGCTGAAGAAGAGATCAGAAAGCAAAGGCGCCGCGTGGACCTGTGTGGAGCTAATAAATCTTCTCTGTCTGTTCAGCTCTTTGGGGCAGTTAGGGTTCTTAGTGTAAAGTGACGGATAATGAGAATTTAAAAAGAAGAGATCAGAGGCCAACTTTGATCTTCCTAATAATACTGCTGTTACAACTTAACAAATTTTAGAACCATCATCTTTTAGAAATGTCTTGTTCATTATTAGAATATCTAAAAAGTATTCACAACAAATTAATTATCTGCTATAACTATACAGAGGCTGTTCACAAACACCCCTTAAGATCTTACGTCCTACTCTCACTACAGACTGCAATAGCATTAGCAAAATCTGTGACAGAGATATTATTAGTGAGAGGCATGATAACAAGGCCAATGGAAAAACACTCAGAGAGGATGTTTTAAGAGGTGAGAACCCTTGACATTTGAAGAAGCATTTGATGGAGACAAAAAGGAAATTCAAGGTAGGTTTTCCCATGGAAAAGAACTGCAGTCCACGCTTGTTAACAGATAAAAAGCTGTTAGAATTAAAGTGAAGGCTCTCAGAAATTGGAATAATTTTTTTGTTTTCAGGGATCCATCTTTGGAGGAAGAGAGAGCAGGCACCATCGTTGGAATGGTGAGCATTTTAAACTTTTTCTTTTCTTTTTTTCTCATAATTATGGGCACATGGTCAGATTTGTTGAACCTGGGGAGAGCAGGTTATAGAAACTGGTAGCGACATCTAGTTTATCTAGGTTGTAGTTACAACAATAAAAACATTATTCTGGCTGTTGGGTTGCCTGGTTTGCTGCAGATATGCCCAGTGACCAACCTGGACTCTGTCCAGTGAGGAATACATTTTAGAGGAGTTTAACTGACAGATAACGTTAGCAAAGTTAGCAAGTGAGGAACTTACCGATCGAGGAGGAAAGTCGCATTTTCCGCGTGTGTTTGATGCCGTGGAAATGTTTTATGTGAGTCCATCTAGTGTAGGCTTCACTTAAAACTACTCTAGTTTCTGTTCTTCTGTGGTAAAGACTAGTTTATACCTTTCCGACAGCAACTTTGCTTCCAGACGCAGAAGTATTGATGGAGACGTTTTCGTTTATAGTGCTGCGTTGATTGTTGTGTGTTGCAAAGCAAATCCGGACCAGGACAGCAGGGTGTGCTAGCTTCTCATGGCGGGTCTGCCTACCCTTTTAGTGTCGTATCTGGTTAGATGGTTTTTTTTCTCCAGCTTGTGAAAGCATTTGCCCCTTAAGGAGCAATGGATGACAGAAGTAAGTTTTGTTTCAGCTGTAAAGCTTTTTACTAGAAGTAGAGCTCATAGAATACTCCATAAATGCATGTAAACAAACACATGGCAGTTTCTCTACACCTCCTTGAGCTCAAAATCTCCAAAACACCTTAATAGATAAAGTGCCCCTTTAAATATAAAGTATGTAATGACCAAACGCTGCATTGACCTACTGATTAAATCAACTATAGAGCACCGTTCTGGTGAAATAATCTCTGGCTTTTTTTGAGCTGTCCAATTACAGGTATACGCTCTCCGTTGACGGAGACACATAGTTAGAAAATGGGGCAGAAATGTTTTATGTGGGTCCATCTAGTGTAAGCTTAACCTAAAACTACTATAGTTTTGGTTCTTCTGCGGTCAGTCCTCTCCTGAAACAGATAACAATATCCCCGGGGCTCTGAAGCAGCTCCTTGACTTGCTGACTCCACCATTCTTCGTAGAGCAAGCCGAGCTGCGGCGAACATTTAACAGGTTCATAAAGGCCGTATCTGTCAACCCGTGGCCTCTACTGGCTGGTACATGTAAACATAATGTCATTGTTGTGCCCATTTTGAATGCACATTTTATTATATTTTAATTCAAATTTTTTAAGGAAATGCATTTTCATTCTGCACCCTTCTAGAAGCCCTGTGGATGTATTTTTTAATTCAATTGTAGCTTTTTAGAATAAAAAAATATTGACTTTGTCACGTAGCTATCGATCAATACTCAACACCAACGTTAGATCGATTCTATCAATATTTTAGATCAATCTGCCCAGCCCTACTTAAAATCTCTCTTGCTTCCAAATACAAATAATATGTGAAGTGTATATTAGAAATAAATACTTGTAATGAAATTGTTCTTTCCTTTTATGAATGCGTTACTGGGCTTGATTCAATAGAGCTGAATCTGATATTAAGTGATTTAAATAAATATAAATTAAGTGAAACTTAGAATCTTTAACTCAATTATTACATAAATATAATATATATATATATATATATATATATATATATATATATATATATATATAACTCAGATTAGTGTTAAAAATATACTTAAAAGTGTCATTAAAAACAGTGGGTGTCATAAAATGAACACTGTGAACTGGACTGGTGAGGATTATATAAACACTGCGATAGTGTTAAAAATTAACACTATGTTAGTTAAATTTACACTGCCGATTTTTCCGTGTAGAATATAGAATAGACATCGTCTCTTTGTCACACTCCATAGACAACAAATTTAAGTTGCTATGGTTACAAACATTACTTGAAAGCTACATTCATTTTGGTTGAGGTTATGCACAACCTTACCCTTAAACATGTAAGGGATAATGCCTGACGAGGTGTCCATTATCAGAAAATAGTGGACGATGTGGAGGCGTGAACGGTTGCTTCTGCGAAGTCCATTATTTTCTAATAATGGACTCCTCCAAGGGCATTATCCAGCTTATACCATGTTCACTTATGAACTAAAGAAATATTTAATCGCTTAATAATACTTTAATCTTATTTAGAGTTAAAATCGTGAGGTTTTTTATATATAAATGGAACGCACTATACAGAACGCACTTCTGTATACAGCCGTTGCCAAGCAATGCAGCCAAAGTGAGCCAACCGCAGTAGTTTATCAGTGATGGAAAGTGAGATCATGGCTTTACCTTACGTTAAGTGATACAAAGTATCATTTCAGAAGGCCAGTCCACTACTTACTTCTTGTTTGTGTCCAGAGGATGATTCAAAACGTTGCGACAAGTCAACTGTCTCTGTTGCCATTTTAGCAAGTGCAATGTTTTAGAACTGTCACTAGGCAATTTGATGGGACGCTTTTCCTAGGTGCACATTATATTCTTTAATCTACACCCTCCAGCCAATCAGAATCGAGTATTCACCCAGACCATGGTAGAAATATAATTATGTCACGTAACCTGCTTTCTGGAACGGCCCCTGCTGAAGATTGGAGAAGTGATACATTCAAGGGACGTAGGAAAAGAAAAAGCAGACTCAAAATAAGAAAGGTAACTGCAAAAAAGGAGGGGAGAAAACTACTTTAGCACATTGGCAACACTGTGCTGATACAACATGAGTTACTGAACAAACCGTGGGCCCAAGCTTTGCTCTCTTCAGAGCCACATTAAACATAAGACAGTGGATACTTTGAACAAATGAGAGGAAGTTAGTAAAGAAAACTAATAATGCTCTTTCAGGTCTGAATGCCCTGCTCTGTTGTTTTATTCTCCTTAGTCAGAAATTAAAGCAACAAACAATGCACTGAGCAGTTGAGGAGGAAATGAAAGGCTTACTAAAGGACAATGATTTGAGTTCAGCAACGAGACACCTTGTTAAAGGCAAAATACTGTTAAAGCTGCTCATATATTAATCTGCTATCTGCAAAGCTACTGTACATCGCTATAGCAAAATTTCTCATAGTATACATGTTTGTTTAGTTATCTCTGAACATTTAATTTTGACCTACACAATTCATTTAGAATTTAAGTGCTGTAGCTCATACTAGTTAATTATTCAAGGATTTGTAGGTCATAATGGCTGTGGGTAGGAAGGATTTCCTGTGGAAGAAGCCTCTGACTGAAAACATTCTGTTATTGTAGGATAGTATCATGCAGAGGATGCTTAGGGTTGTCCATATTTTTTTTTGATTTTATGAAAATTTCTTTTCTGCATCTTAATTTCCAGATTTTTGTACCAAGAACAGAGCAAGGCAGGCAAGGCAATTTTATTTATTTAGCACACTTTCAACACGAAGGCAATTCAAGGTGCTTTACATGATTCAGTGGTAGAGAAACCAAATACATGATAAAAATAAGAAAATTAAAACATATCATTACTAAAAGAAATGCATTTAGTAACTGAAGCATGAAAAATAAATTTATGTGAGAGTATGAAATTTAAAAACAAATAAAACATAAGAATAAAAAGTGAAGGTGTACAGAACAAATTTATGCAAAAGAATATAGACTGAAAACAAATAAAACACAATCGGTTTAAAAATAAGAATAAAAATCACATCACGAGAATCAAAGAGTGGTCAAATACGCAATTTAGGACTCAAAGGCAGCTCTGAATAGTAGTGTTTTAACCTTTGATTTAAAAGAGCCTAACAATTCAGCATTTTTGCATTCTTCTGGAAGTTTGTTCCAGATTTGTGGAGCATAGAAACTGAAAGCTGCCTCTCCCCGTTTAGTTCTAATTCTAGGAATGTTTAGTAAGCTAGAGTTGGAGGACCTGAGTGGTCTGCTGGGTTGATATAGTGACAACATATCTCCAGCATACTTTGGTGCTAAACCGTTAAGTGATTTAATTAGTAGGAGTATTTTGGAGAGCTATAGAATCACCTTATGTCAAAATTCAATTTATGGCCTCCGTTGGAGGGGGTGTAGGGGACAAGCACAGGTTAAAAACTTTGTGTCAAACATGATTTATGACTACCGGTGGTTCAAGCAAAGGAAGGAAGGAAAGAAGGAGGACCCGGGGGTTCTTTTCTCGTTAAATAGACCCCAAGAATCCTCAATCCTCTTTTCTTCAGAAAAGGAATGGGACAGGCCATGTCAACATGGATGAGGGAGACACGTTGTAGATTTATCTACACCAGTCAAAAGAGAAAAGGTGATAACCTCCTCCATTTAAACTTTAAATAAACTCCATATTTAAACATTTAAACTTTAAACTATTAATACATTTAAACTCTAATTAAACTACTATTACATTTAAATAAACTTTAAACACCTTTAAACAAATTTCCCCGTGTGGGGCAATTGAACGATTCTATTCTTAACTCTAAAACTAAACTTTAAACACATCCGGTTAGAGCTTTTAAATTGAAAGGCCTACTTCCTGTGTAACTGGAAGTAGGAATCTAAATGACTGCCACAGGCGGTCATTTAGATTGCAGCGAGTTTTACGCTGTACTATTTCGATTTTCCCGCGCTAAATAACAATAGAACGTCAAGGCGGGAATTTTGACAGTCAGCTGATTGTCAAAGAGCATCTTCAGCGGTGTTTGGTCCAGCAAAAATTTATGTTTGTTTTTCAGTTTTTTCTTTTCTATCTGAAGCAAAGCTAAAATGACACACAGGTCTAAAAGAAATATGACAGTAGAAATGGCTTTAGAAAGACTGATGAACATGGACAGTGACGATTCTGGTGGACAATCTGGCCCGGAGAATGAGTCTGATGGCAGTGACGATTCCTGGGTGAATGAAAGTTCGTCCCCTGATAGTGAGTTAGAGGAGATCCCGAGGAAAAAGAGACGCCTAATGTTATCTGACAGTCACCCAAATGCTGTTATGCCAGCGGAAATATCAGGTAAGCTTTTTCTATGCTGCCCTTACTTGGCCGCTTTTTAGAGTAATTAGCATCATAATAATATTAGGCCACTATAGGCCAATTGCTAGATTATCATGTGACAACTTTATTTATTTATTTTAATTTACTTTTATTTATTTGTATTTATTTAGTTAGTTATTTCCATTATATTATCATCACAGTAAATCCTGAGCCATCTCCTGCACCTGATCCAAACCCCCTGCTGGATGGGGAACATTGGTGATACTCAAAGTGACCGAGCATCCTCCATGCTGTCTTCTCAGGCCCCCAGACGGGCGTAGCAGATGACTGAGCCAGGTTCGCCCGGAGGTTTCTTCCTGTTAAAGGTGAGTTTTTCCTCTCCACTGTTGCGAGATGGTAAATGGTAAATGGACTGAACTTATTTAGCGCTTTTCTAGTCTTACTGACCACTCAAAGCGCTTTACATTGAAGCCAAATTCACCCATTCACACTCGCATTCATACACCGACACCCAACATGGCTTGGTAGGACAATGTAGAATTTGGGGGTTAAGTGCCTTGCCCACATCAACATGTGACTGGAGGAAGCTGGAATCGGACCTACGACCCTCTGATTGCAAGCCAACTACTCTACCACTGAGCCACAGTTGCCCCCACCGACCTAGATGATCTAGATGCTTGCTCAGTTTGAGGGATTGCTGAGGAATAGCTGTGGTTGTAATCTGCATGGTCCGGGCACAACCTCACGTTGATGACTCATCGCAATCTGCCAGGATTCCTTACATAGAAAACTTTTAACTGATTGGAATGTTTATATAACGGTATTTAAATGACTTTTGTTATAAAGTGCCTTGAGATTACATTTGTTGTGAATTGGCGCTATATAAATAAAAGTGAATTGAATTGAACAATTTGGACAATTGTGGCAAATGTATACATGGAGGAGGTAGAAACCTACTTTTTGACTCACACCACCCACTGGAAAACAAGCTTAGTGTTATCAGGACCCTGCAACACAGAGCTGATAACATACCCACCAGCTCACAGGCCCAAGGGGAAGAACGCAAGCACGTGAGAGACACCCTCACAACTTGTGGTTACCCCAGCTGGACTTTTGTGAAAACTGCAGCTAGAAAGAATGCCAAAAAGTGGTTGAAAAAGAAAAACAAAACAAACGAAACAATGTAGTCGTTCCATATGTGTCTGGGATTTCTGAAAAACTCAGGAGGATTTTTAACAAACACAGTATCCCTGTGTATTTCAAACCCAGCAACACACTCAGACAAGTACATCCCAAGGACAGAACACCACACGCACACAAAAGCAACCTGGTGTATGCAATCCAATGCAATGAAGAATGTAAGGACCTCTACATTGGTGACACCAAACAACCAGTGTACAAACGCATGGCCCAACACAGGAGAGCTAACTTCTCAGGCATTGACTCTGCTGTTCATTTACATCTCAAGGATAAAGCCCATTCATTTGAGGACAGCAATGTCCAGATTTTAGACAGAGAGGACAGGTGGTTTGAAAGAGGAGTCAAAGAAGCCATCTATGTAAAAGTAGAGAAACCATCTCTCAACAGAGAAGGAGGCCTGAGACATCACCTATCTCCGATTTACAATGCTGCCCTTTCATCCCTCCCCAGGAGACTCAACGACTTAGCCTCTAATAAGAAAAACAACTGTGACTCCAACGACTATTGTTATAACACAATAGGGCACTAATGAAGCCGAAACCTAACCTCCACCAATAGGCGACACGCCAACGACGGTCGTTAAGATATGGAGCACAGAGGATCCAATGACATGATCAGTCTTGGAAAAGCCCTCCAAGAGGTTAAATAGCTGAGTCTCCACACCAATTAGTTGGACCAGTCCCAGCCTGGTCAGCGGCTAGCATGAACGGATGAAGCCTCTTCTAAACATTTCTTTAGAAATGTTTATTTTACATGCGCATGGAGAGTCCATTGGGAGCTCTGAGGTTCTTCACAAAGTCACAAATATATATACACTGATTTAACCACACCCTATTGGATCAGCTTCTGACTGATTTATTACTCAGCTGTGGGAGAAAAAAACACATCATACAGTTATGGTAAGATAACTAACACTCTTTTCTATGTATCCGAGGATAATCACAAGACCAATCACAGAACAACATGGGATGTGTCAGCAAACACAAGATCTGTCATGAGGCAAAAAAGGTATGTGTCATATGAGATAACTAGCTTCTTGCAGTACATGTATCAAATCAGAACAGCTAAACAATATTTTATCTAGACACTGAGTAACAGAATCCAACTTATAAATGCATCAGCATAACTCAGTACTAATTCAACATAAATAAGCAATGTTCAGTTTACTAATGTTTTATCTAAGTACTATGAGTAATAAATGAAAAAGCCTATAACTGCAATAATCATTCCTACAACAACGACTTGTGTACATTCTTAGAGCGCTGGATTTGGGATGGAAACCGCCATGCATGGTGAGGAGCTTATGTGTCT
>JAPXFQ010000453.1:0-37024 GCA_028564705.1 Apricaphanius iberus | reverse complement strand
TTTGTAGAGGTCGGAGAACTTGAGATTTGCAATGGCTTACATTAGAACTGTCCCTTTTTACTCCGAACAACAGCTTCACAAGAAGTATCGCTCAGCTCAGCTCCACAGTTCGACAAATCCACTTCAGAAACGTTGAAATAAAGTATGAAAAAAGTCTTCGGTTTTATTTCCAACTTTCTGTTTTACAAAGAATCGAATTTGAGCTAAATAATACACTTGTTTTTTGCATAAAGAAACAAAAAAGGATTCATAATAATTCTAATCAGTTCGCACGTAAGAAAACCGTTTGCTTCCACCGCTCTCAAGCTTCAAGCTCCATCCGAATAATCAATACTAAGTAGTCAGAGTTGGCTTGTTCTTAAAGAGACAGTACATTACATTCATAATATGTACTAAAGAACCTAAACACACAAATTATAGCATGTTTTTGCCTTAATAAGAATGATTTTAACGTTTTTAACAATTATGTGAACTTATAAAAGAAATTATTTATATTCTTAACATAAATCTTATTCACGTTATTACGAACTGTACTTTGGCCTCTACATATCCGGCCCCTAATTGCTTTCTAGGAACAATTACAATATTTACAAATGTCCTTCCTCAAAAAAAAAAAAAAAAAACTTGATAACAGTCCTCCTTATACTGTTTCTTGAAGTAGGCAGAGTTTGGTGATTGGCCTTTCTAGTTCGTTCGTCCTTGTCTTGATACGCACCTTGCGAACCATTCCATACTCATCTTTCATAGTTGTGACAACTTTCCCCATCAGCCATGATCCTCTGGGGGCTGTTTCATCAACTATCAAGACCACGTCTCCCGGAACGAAGTTCCTTGATGGATGGTTCCATTTCTGTCTCTTCTGAAGTTGAGGCAGATATTCCCTTGTCCAGCGCTTCCAGAACAGATCACTCATATACTGGACTTGCCTCCATCTTTTACGTGCATATGTATCATCTTTATGGAAGAGACCTGGTGGTAAGTTGGGATTAGTCTTGAGCAGAAGTAAATGCTGTGGTGTGAGAGCCTCCAGATCATGGATGTCATTGGAAGTTGTGGTAATAGGTCTACTGTTTAGAATAGCTTCACATTCACAGAAAAACGTCTGAAGACTTTCCTCATCCAAACTTTGTTCTCTCAGCGTAGCACACATGATATTCCTGATGGAACGGATGATTCTTTCCCATATCCCCCCATGGTGAGATCCGGATGGTGGATTGAATAACCATCTGATGTCCCTCTGGAGCAAGCTGTTCTCAATTTGTGATGTATTCCACTCCTCCATTGCCTTTCTGAGCTCACGATCAGCTCCAACAAAGTTAGTTCCATTATCTGATCTCATTTCTTTCACCTGACCTCTCCTCGCAATGAAGCGACGCAGAGCTTGAATGAAGGAGTCCGTTTCCAGTGATGTTGCCATTTCTATATGAACCGCACGACATGCAAGGCAGGTAAATATCACCCCGTATCTTTTTACAAATGATCTTCCTCGCCTAACATTGAATGGCCCAAAGAGATCCACTCCAGTTCTAGTAAACGGCGGCTCGTCTGGTATAACTCTGTTTTTTGGCAAGTCTGCCATCATTTGTGTGCCTGATGCACCATGTTGCCTTCGACAGACAATACACCGAGACATAATTCTTCTTATTGATGAGGGAGCATTAATAACCCAGTATCTTTGACGCATATGAGACAAAACATGATTACGTCCACTGTGTCCCAGCCGCTCGTGAGCATCCCGGATTATTAAAACAGTCACACGATGGTTCTTTGGGAGGATCATCGGATGCTTGGCTTCCGCAGGCATAGACGCCCGACTAAGTCTCCCTCCGACACGAAGGATTCCGTCTTCAAGTTGTGGATTTAATCTTTTTTTTTTTTTTTTTAACGTGTCCTGTCTAGCAGTATGCTACTCAGAATTGGTGTCTGAGTACCAAGTACAAGCCCAACAGTTTTACTTTCCCAAGCAGAGTATTACAGCTTCGCTGTAGTACGCCACTTGATGTATATGTATGAAAAATCTTTATTAGTGATTACTGTGGGTTCAATTTCCTGACGTCATGGACATTAAACTGAGACAAGAAGGGAGAAAGGAAGAAGGTGAAGAAAAGAAACCGGACCAACAGAGGGGCGAACCGATGACACACGACAGGGAGGTAAATAAAGAACACAAAACATCCCAGTCCTCCACCTCTGCCGGACGGCAGAGAAACAGTAATACAAAAACAACAAAGTGTACAGAACCAAACCAATAGTTCGGATCTGGTAGAATAAACAAAGAATTACACATTCACTACACACAAGCATTGATTAATGAACATAATACAAATGTTTCTGGTAAGCTCCTGTGAACAACTAACTAATGATGATAACCTCAGCCTAAGATTTGTCCGTCCTCACCTATGTCCCCACACCTATGTGTGTGCGAGCATGCAGGTCGGAATAAGGTTTCCCCATGCAAGTGATTGATAGCTGGTGTAAGGAACCGTCAATCCGTCCTACAGGAATCGGCACAGACATGGAGGAGGCAAGAGATGTATGCATCCAGCGTCCCACAGAGTACAGAGTCCACAGGCGGATCAGCGCAGGGTCGATCACCCGCCAAGAGGGGAACAGATGGAAGCCCCAGGGGAGCACCCACCAGCCGCGATGCTGGGGCCGAAGAGATCGCAGTGACGAGCCACGGGCTCCGCGAGTAACCGGCTACGCCAGGGCGGGCCCGGACCAGGAACCGGAGGCCACGGGGACCAGGGGCACCCCACCCCCCAGCGGGGGGCCCCAACCAGTGACCAGCCGACAAGGGTCCCCCGCCGCCGCCGCAGGCAAGGAGGACCCGCAGCCAACCGACGGACAACACACGCCGCCGCCACCCCGGACCAGTACCCACCGCCAACAACCCGGCCCGCCCCCACACATCCACACGCCAGGGAGCCACAGCGGATGTACGCCCTCCCCAGGCCGCGCCCAGCCGGCACCTGGACATCCAGATCTTCCAGCTCCAGGGTCCAGATCCCGCCCCACGTAGGGCGCCAAGATCAGGGGTCCAGCCAATGCCGGACAGCCCCACCAGGTGAACAGACCAGCCAGCAGAAGTCCTGGAACCGGCAGGAGGACTGGGCGCCAGGCACGGTCCCCACCCATCCACCGGACGGCACCAACCTATTCTACAACCCCGGCACCCCCATAAGAGGTGCCCCAGTCAATCCAAGGAGGACATCGGCCCGAAACAGCGGCCGCCCGACACACGGACCACCCAGGACCCGCCCGACATGCACCAGGACCGAGCCGGGCCGCAACCGGGACCCCCAGGGCCCCAGGCATCGAGAGTCATCATCAACCAGCGGGCAGGAGCAACCATCACCGACGGGGAGTGACGGGGAGGGAAGAAGATGCATCAGGCCAGAGAGCAGCCAAACACCCAACCTGACAGGTAGACATAGACAGACAGAGACACTCATACGTACCCTCCCTCTCATGTGTACACATTCTTACAAATACAGGACATACGAAAAAAGGACGCTATACCCTCATTCATACCCCCCATACGTACACTATACTCCATACTCCCAGGCCCAGGGACGCCCCAATAGAGAACCCTGCCCCTGCACCCAGGAGACAGACCCCTTTGCCCACCAGGACGGGGACAAGCAGACCGCCAAGGCCCCCACACCGGCAAGAGCAGCCCACCAGCCCAGGACCCCGACCAGACGGCGTGATGTTCTATCCGGGCTCCGACCCCTGATGGTCCAACGAACAGGGGTGTGGAAAGACCCCCCAGCCTCTCTCCCCCAGCTCAATGTGGTGTTGTTGCGTGTTGTTCTAATGTGCACTTAAAACAGAGGGGTGTACTTTGGCCTCTACATGCTTTATGCTTTTATTACCTCTGAAAGCTTTTTTCCTCTTATTGCTGGGGTGTCACCAACATCTCACCATTGATTCAGTGCTACAAACGGTATGTGAAGCTGCTCTATTTCCTTCTTTAAAAGTCAGATCGACTACTTTCAACTTAAAAGCATTATCATATCTATGTCTTCGTTTGTTTTCCAGAATGGGAGTTTGTGCATGCAAACTTGTTTTTTGCAAACTGTTGCGCTCTCGTAATGCCTGTCTGTTCCACATTTGCTTTCATTGTTCATGTAAATACCCCCCCCCCCCTCTCTCTCTTTTCCAGTCTCTTAAAGGCAAAGTATCCCTTAAGGTGAAGGACGTAATTAGTACAATTCATAGATCGAGGAGGTCCACTAGTGACCGTTAGCTGCATAAATCCATAAATAAAATCAACTTGTTTAAAAGTCACAGGGTTCAGGGCATTGGAAAAAAAGTAGCAGCAATAATATGGTACTTTACTGGGCATCTTCAAATGCAGTAAATTGACCTCCAAGCAGATGGGGCCATTAAAGAAACAGTCTGTTAGGACTGACCCTTCCACTTTCTGGCTCCAGCCTCCAAAAGGTTCCTGAGAGAACTATATTGGGTCTGTAGAAAGATCCCTGCTCTCCGCAATATTGGCACATCTAGAGAAGATAGGTTTTTCCTATTGTATTTTGCAGAATTGCTTAAAACAGACTAGACAGAAATAGAATATAATTCCAGTTGTGGTGAAAACTTTTTAACTTACAAAAGACTAATAAGCTGGTCAGAGACAAACTTTACAAGCTGTGTCATTAAAAAATGAAATGTGGGTCTATGTTTAGGCTCTTAAACAAAAAATGTGTGAGCTAGTATGTGAATATGTGAGTTTGTCATTGATGTTGGTTTTTTCCTGCACTAATCAAAACAAAGACAAAAAAGCTGGTCTTTCTCTGTTTGCTGCCAGGAGATAATAACTCAGCTGTGGAAAAAAGACATGACATTCATAGCATTTAAAACAATATTTTCATGCATCAGGGCATGACTTCACAGTTGGCCCTGGCAAAGCATACTCAATAGTGTTGACACCACAGACATTAGCACAGCAGTAATACACACAGTCTGCAGGTGGAAAAAAGATGGTTTGGAACAGGGGAAATAAATCACAATAGGTTTGGGGTGGAATGAATCATGAATAATCAGATCATCTGCTTTAATTTTCTTTAAAGTGCTCTATCTACATAGCATTGACTTTAATGGAGGAGGATACCAAAATCTGCAGCAGCAACACATCTGCCTCGCAGAAGAAATTGATGTCCTCGTCTGTTGGGAGATGAAAATGTGGGATGAATTAAAAATAAACTGATTAAAAAAGAAATGCATGCATTTTCCTATAGACAATATGGCATAAATAATTGAAACTTCCTTGGCTCCATCCCATTTCTTCTTCCTCTCTTACTCCTTACATTACACGAAGGGGTGGGGATATAAAAAAAAAAAAAAATTAACAAAGGGATGACTGACTAATATGGTCAAGTTTTCCAAAGACAGGATTTCGCGTAGTGGGTGCCCCATATACGAAGGCTATAGTCCTTGATGCGGCTCTCCTGGGTTCGACTCCCAACCTTGAATAACTCGACGCATGTTTTCCCTTTCTCTGTATATATATAAATGAAACTAGCACGCATAAAGGAAGTGTATGGTTTCAACTAAAATACACTCACTAGGCACTTCATTAGGTAAGATTTATCATGATTAATTTTTTTACGATAAAACTTGACATTTTACATAGGGTGTGTGCACTTTTAAAACTTTACGTTATTTGGAATAGTTACAATTGATAACATAAATTGGCACATATCCATAATTATATTAAAACCGTATGCATAAAAAAATCATAATGTATGAAGTGGGCTGGGGCATTTATTAAATTACTACATTGGATTATGTTTCTAGATGAGTATAAACTCATTTTTAGACCAATATTTTATGTGTGCAATGGGAGTCACTATTCTCATATTTATTGCATTTAAACCACTCCAACACACCAACCTCATTTCAGTTGAGGTCTAGGCATGCCTTTTTTATTACCTTCATTCCATACCCCCACAGCATATGGTAATAATCTTTCAACTCTAACGCTGTTGTCTGTAAACTATGCTCACGGACTCTATCTCTGCAGGAGACAAGCTCCATTACGCATCCACAAACATAACCCTGCAGCTTGTAATTAGTTTGTTAATAATTTAAGTACCAATTTTTTTTCTGTTTGTGCATAGCAGAGAAGTTGTTGCGCATATAAAGTGCCAATTCACAGAGGAAAATGAGCACATATTTGAATTTGTCTTCATGAGCTCTACTGAGGTTACAGTGATTGAAGATATTTTGTTAGAGTGTGAGATTAAAAGTGCATACAAAAATGGTTGTTATATCCTTACACCGTTTGCACTTATCAGATCTGCGGCGTAATTTATCCAGGAAGCTCCAGAGTATAAAAAAAAGTGTGCATAATTGTATGAAAGCATTCCAATCTGTCATTCCTGGCATTAAATAAACGATTGGTCCCAGCACCTGGCCTGGTAATTAAAACCTTAGAGATTATACATAATCTTGCCTCAATTCATTTAGACCCTATGGGGGAGATTTGTCTCAGTATGGATTTGGACTTCATTCTCCTCCAAACACAAAGCCTCCTCCCAAAAATCCAAACATTTTAAAGGCATTAGGTGACTGAGTTGTAATAAATAATTTCTTGTCTGCAGGCACAATTGTTGCTAGCTAATTAGGCTTTCCCTTCTTTCAGATACATCCTCATTATCTACTCTTGTATCTGAGGAAAACAAAGGGAAAAAATGGTTGTTTGCTCATGTAACAGGTGGCCACCTATAAAGAAAGATCAACAAATGTCCCCAATAGCTTTAAGTGTCATCAAAATAATGACTCAAACAGCGCATGGTTGAATAATTATAAGGCAGGAGAATAATTATGAGGTCTCCTCCCCTGGGTCCTTATTGGGATGTCTCTGCTTTAACCTTTGTTCCTGAGAAACAGTTTTTAGCTAAACGGAAGCTGATTTGGCCACAACTTAAATAACATTCAAAGCAACCCAAAACACTTTCCTCAGACATTATATCCAGTCCTTTCTACCCAACATGCTATCTTCTCTGGTCTTCACAGAAAGTTAAATGAGTTCATAGATGCCATCTGAAATTAGAGCGAATGGGGGCAGAATGAAACTGACTGGAGGCAAGGGTGCAGTGACTCAGCCATGGTGGCTCTTGCAGTTGGCCTTAATAAGTCACTGAAAGAGCACAACTGCGGAAATTGACAGTGCAGTGCCGCTGACTGGTGAACATTGCTTCAGCAGGGCTAATTACACTCCAAGACTCTTGCACTGATCCACCCAACATGCTGTCAGTGCCTGGAAGCTGAAAAAAACAAATAAACAAATAAAATCTACCAAAATAAAATCCTCAGACTAATACTACATTCTATTCAAAGCAAATCTACAGCACATGTATGACATAGTCTGCGCAGTGGCACACTTGGTAGCACTTTTGCCTTACAGTAAGAAGGTCCTGGGTTCAAATCCCAGCCTTGGTCTTTTGGCATGTTTGCATATTCTCCCTTTTCATGTGTGGGTTCCTTCCGGGTACCCCACCTTCCTCCCACAGTCCCAAAACATAGCTGTTAGGTTAATTGGTCTCTATAAGTTGCTCTTATATGTGTGTGTGTGCGTGCATGGTTGTTTGTCCTTTCTGTCTCTCTGTTGACCTGAGATGGGGTAGGGACCTGTCCAGGGTGTTTCCCGCCTCTCACACATTTCAGAAAAAGATACATAGACCCTTAAAAAAAGTATATTGTTTTTGGTAAACCCAAAAAAGATTATATGTGTTTAACTGTACATCAAATCAATATCATAATATCAAGAAAAAGGAGGTCAAAACGATTCATATACATAATTATTATGTGTGTACAGCATTTATATAACACCCTTGGCTGTTTGTATCTAATAAATATTTTTAAAATTCGTGGACATCATATGCTTGATCCATGGCACATTTTAAACGAGATTAGAAACAAATTTTTATCGCTCCTTTGACTCTTACTAATTTTTTTGGCAGTAGGGACAGTAGAAGGGTGGGACTGAGGCTCCCCAAGTTCTAACATCCAGCCAATCATGTAATGCTTCGTCATTTGTAAGCGCAGGTCCCCGAACAGATCTGGGTAGCCGAGCAGATCCAGTACCTGCACCGGCTGTAGCTTGTTACTCTAAATTTCAACAATATGAACAATAAATCATCAACATGCTTTACTGCGATACCGCAATAGAATTAAAATCTCTGTCGTAGGCCAATTTTGTATAATTTATATCGGCCATTACTAATGGATGAATGGATGCTATACTTTATTCTGTTTAGTTATGAGTGCTATAAGGATAAAGCATATCATAATTAGTCTTTAAATCATAACTTTCTACAAAATTATGAGTTCAAGTAGTATTCCACTGCAGGTCTCTAACACCTAGCAAAACTATGATTACTTTTTACAAATCTTTTTGGACCAAAGAGATTTTGGAGTTAATGCTTTGTCAAATATGGTCTCACACGACACACACTCTACACACACTTTATATTGTTATCTAATAAACATCTGTTCTTTTTCATTTTTTGTTGTAATTATTTTACAATTTTGTACAATTCTGTACAGTATGCTAATAAAAACAGACCTCAAAATAATCTTCCCTTACAGTTCTTTTGAATATGTCCATTTGTATTGCTTTCTCTGCTTTTCTTATTGTTCACAGGGCTTTAATAAAAGGTCCATGTAACACACACGGACTCATAGTATTCATAGTAAGTACCAGTTCAGACTTGGATGTCCATATTTCAACGTTAAGGACCTGCAGCAATGATTTCCCGGTCCTGCTGTAACCTGAAGAACTGCTGGATAGCCTGCCACTACCAAGAGTGATAGCCGGGCAGACAGATTTATGAGGAGCCTAATCCTACCAGTTAGGCCTCTTCCAAGTCTTCATCCACAGTAAAGCCATCGCCATAATTCTTGTCAATACCAGAAGGAAGTTAAAACCAAAAAAACATACACCTGCTGCCAAAAAAAAGAAGTTACTTGAGTAAAGGATTTTATCAGTTCTTTATGCACTGTTGGGTGTGAATGCATTCAAGTGCACTGCCATTGTATTGGCATATTGCTCAATTAATTTGGGCTAAAAAGCCAAACTATAGAAAACATGTACAGAGTTTAACCAAATGGAAAAAAAATTGAACAGGAGTCCATAGATTTGTACCATTTACTAGCATTTACCATGCTACTGTATGGAGTTAACTAAAGCCAATCGATCACTTCAACCCTTGCTTCTCGAAACTCCCTGTAGGTCGAGTTAGAATGACTCTGGTTCTGCTGGAGATTTCATCATATTTAAAGGAAGAGGTTCTTTTCCATTGCAACCACATGCTTGAACACTCTAAATTACTTTTAGGTACGAGTGTGAGCAGACGTGGATTGAGCATTGGGAACTATATTATGAACTGGCATCCTCCAGGATTGCAGAGACATGTCTCTTGCACTTTCTGTGTCAGTGCCCTCTGTCCCCTGCACTTTTTCTTCACCAGTTTAATCCGTTAATATGCGATAATTTATCTTTCCTACCCATCTATAAATGCACTTCAAGTGTACACAAGGTAGTGGGAAACAGTTAATAACTGAGAGGTGGTGCCTATCAGTAGAACAGCATGTTCAACAACTGGTTCAGATCCAGCAAAAATGCAAAGACTTTGCTTTCTTAATTTTCATATCTTTATTGTTACAATACAAAATCAGAGCCAGGGGACACCGTGGGGCAGCTGGTAGCGCAGCTCACCTCACAGCTCACCGCACAGCCAAAAGGTCTAATCCCGCCAGGTGCTGAGGGTGTGTTTGTTCTTCCACATCATCAGCACCCACACCCTGGGTGAGGTTGGCAAAAGGGCCTTTCTGTGTGGAGTTTGCATGGTCTCCCCGTGTTCCCTTGGGGAGTTACTGTGAGCTACTCCCACAAAAACATGTATCATTTCTGGGCTGTACACTGCCCCCTCCTTGCAGGGTGGGGAACCCGAGGGGGTGGGGAGGATCTGGCTGGAATTACTTGATCCTTCCACGTGCTATGTCCATCAGGTGAAAAGAAGGGCCTGCTCACTCTTCAGGCAAGAAGGAGGCCCGAGTTCAGTCCGGGGCCCCCTCGCATTTGGCAGAGCAATATCCAGGATTGCACTTAGATAGGAACACTGGATGATTAAAAAATGGGGAGAAAAACCGTGGGGGAAAAAAAAAATCTGAGCCAGGGAGGAGATTTAGGGGTAGAAGCCAGAAGCAGGGAAGATGACACAGTTAAAGGAGCGATTAGAATTGTATTGGTGGGAGAAACCAGGCAGGCTGATAATTCAGAATTACTCTCATTCCCACTCTAAAAAATTTTTATTTTAATAAGTAACCCAGGATTAATGTCAAACAGTTTGTTATATGTGCTGGGTTTACATTTAACAGTATAGATGTAGATGAGCTAGAATAATGCAATTTGAGTACTGTGAAAAAACTGTGTGGGCAAATGGGCATGCTTTGTTTTATTATTTTACCATTTTAAATCAACATAACTCACTCAAGGTGCTTTGTGTTAATTGTGCAGTTGCCAGGAATGGTATGAAATTCCCAGCCTTAATTATTGACCCAGTCCGCACCTGAGGGTGAGCGTGTATAGTTGTCTGTGTGTCTCCGTATGGCCCTGGGATGGGTAAACCTTGCCTCTCATCCAAAGGTCACGGGAAAGAGGCACTCATAACCTTGAAAAAGGGGTTTATCGTTGCAGGTTTTTTTTAGTTTTTACCTAAAATACTTCTTAAAATCCCACTGTGTCAGTTGCTCTCCATTCAGTTATGCTTTTATTATAACACAGTTGTTGGAGGAAAAATACCAGAGGCAAATAACTTAAAATATGTTTTTTCAGAGTGGCAATCAACAGTTAGAGTGCATCCGCTGCATTTACTGCACAATGGGGGGTGAAGTGACTCTCTCTTATCATCAGCATGGTTTCCATTCCTAATATCTACCTCAAAAGAAACTGAATCCCAGTCCTACAGCTCAAATGATGCCTGTCCTAAAGGAGCAGGTAAAGATGGCTCAGCCTTTGCCGCAGTGAAAGTGAAGCGAATTGAATTCAGCCCACTGAGAATTCTCTATCATCTCCTCCTGCCGAGTGTGGAAAACAGAGTAAAGAGGCACAGGTTGATTTGTCCGGCTTCTTCCTGTGGTGCCAGTCAGTTAGCAGCTCCTTCGGGAGTCTGAAATGTCCTCAAGCTGTTTTTTTTTTTTTTTAGTAATGTGAGTAAAATAAATATGAACATTTTAGGTTAAGAAGCCTCAGGCAAGAATAATTGCAGTGTAAGAGTTTGTGGGTTTGAGTTTGCAAGCTACCATATTTGAGTGGTAGATCAAAGGTTTTATCGCTATGCATGGTTTAAACATGGTTGCAATGATACTCTATGATTTATTTAATACATCAGTTGACTGCAAATGAACAAGGTCAAAATAGATTTTTTAGCATGAATCAAAAAAATTTTACTATTTCATTCTCCAAGGCAAAGAAAGCATGATGAAAATTCTAAAAAAAATCTCCATATGATAGAGTTTAAATTCCATGGTTGCATTAAACTGCTGCACAATCAAACTGCACTGAAAACAAACACTTTTAAGTATGAATACTCACATCATAATTTAAAGATTTTAATCTTTATTTCTTTATTCACTATGAGATTTGCTGAACTTTTGACTCATTTTCCACAAATTAACTGAAGAGATTACATGTCCTCCTATTCCAAGCTGTGCTCCAAGTGTATTCCCATTGGTCTGTGGCCAACGGTGACATCACAGATGACATCTGAACAAGCCAATTAAAAGAATCTGGTGGCCATTTTCAGCGCTTGTAACTTCAGTGGGGAGTGACAGAATTCACCCCCAAGGTGAATTCCCTTCATTTCTGACCTGCTGAGAGCTTTGCTGGTTGTTCCAAGACAATTCTTAAGAGGATGGGTCCTGGCTGTCTTTGATGTTGATTTGTAGCCTCGCCGGCTTGCAACGGACTCATGTTTCCGAAATACCTTGTTTTTGCCCATCTGTGTAGCTGTGCTTTCTTCTTTGTGGACTGCATCTTATCACCCTCGTCAGTGAAATGTCTGTTCGTTGTCTTTATCAACCTGGACTGTAATAAACATCGGCTTTCATCTTGGCCTGGCCCAAAAATTGGGCCCTCATTCCACCAACGCTCGACATTAAGGACATTTCATCTCATGTGCCCTCTTCAGCAAAACCTACAGAAATTAACTATTGCAGATCTTGGCAAAAAAATATTAATTACATGCTTTGGTGAAAGGAAACTTGTCTTTTTCAATTTCAAAGTAGAACTTGGAAAATAAAATCTATCCCTAGCTTATGAAGGTTTTGGGCCAAAAACTGATGTGATATTTGCCTAATAGTGTGTTCTTCTGGTTATATATGAGATTGTTTTAATATGTGGTACTAGCAGTTCCAAGCCTGAAACTCCTTGAGGTCATTAAGTGTTCCTGTTGGTCTCTTGGTTGCTTTCTTCATCTGTTTTGTCACAAAAAATCGCTTTGATAAAACAACAGAACGGGAAACTTGGATCCCATCGACTCGCCCCATTTCGAGGCAAATGAAAGACATCTTTGGATTACAAGCTATCAGAAGAAGCGATTTAAACAATGATTAAACAAGCAACAGTCTCCAGAAAGAACTTCATAACAGTTGAGCTACAAGCTAACATTGCTAACCAACACTGCAGCTGTAAACTGCAAACAATAGCAATGGGAGCCGGTGTTACACCGGAGTAGTATACCTGGTGTAGGTTGTGTGTGTATCCGCTGTGTTTATGGAAAAATAATCCCTCTCTAGGTTCTGGTTGTTGGTGATTTTTACTGGCTGTACTGCATTATCTCAACATGTCACATTGGTCAGTCAAGTCGTCTGTGTGTTGCTGCGGTCCGCCTAGCGTCATGTAAAATAAGGATAAGAGAAAGCGCCACAGTCCGATTTGGGATTACTTACTACTAGAATATATGCAAAAACACTATTAGACAAATATTACATTCATTGTAGTGAATGGGGACATTACAAATCCTACGTCCCCTGCTTTTCAAACAAATGTAAATAATACTATGCTTAATTAAGTAGTTTAAAAACACGGAAAAATGCTCTGATCCTATTTTTTTCTTTCTGCACTGATAGTCCTCTAACTGTTTTATGTTGTTCTCATGTCCTACACAAGAGTTTGTATCTCTGTATATTGTTTTCTAATTTTACAGTTTCTAAGTTTAAAATATATACATACATAAAATGATAAACAGCACCATAGGTACTCATGGTGATTTAGATTTTGTTTTGTTGTAATCCCAGTCAGTGTTTTTATAGAACTGTAGAACCTGCAATAATTGTTAGGATTTTTAATGCACAATTGCTGTTATAGTGTTTACAGAACTATGAACGTTATTCTGCCATATATCTTTAAAACTTGCTTGATCTGTTTGGTTGTTAATCTGGTCCATGTTAATACATAAAAAAAGCATATTATTTAATAATTATATTTTGTTCTACATTTCTGTACTCTTGCCCCGGTACACAACTTTATTAACAAAAAGACTAAAACTAATAAAAACTAAACAGAAACTAAGCATAATCAAAAAGCTAAAACTAAACTACCTAACAAGTGACAAAAACTAATATAAAACTAAAATCCAATTTAAAATCTCAAATCAAACTTAAATAAAAACTAAAATGAATGAAAATTTTAAAACTATCATAACACTGATTTACACAGAAGGTGAATTTGTGTTTTAATTGGTTAAAAAGCAACACTTACAGTATTCATACAAAGTAGGAAGGTTCTCTGTACAGAGACATACTCCAAAACTACAATGTGTGATCAGTTTAGAGTATTTAATCTGCACCCAATAGTTTTCTTATTAAGTCGAATTCAATAGAGGCTATGAAAGGGAAAAAAGATAGGGTCTCCTGTGAAACCCCCCACTGCCTTTGATTTAGGAACAGTTGATAATTGGCTTTTACACTGTGATATTGAACTGGACAGATGAAGAGCGTTTCTGCTTGATCGAGAACTTGTTTATGGAGTCAAGACAGGGTGCGCTGATGAATCCAGCTCTAATAAAGGATCATGTCTGATTTTCCAGACTATTTGCCCAAGTTTTCCCTCCCTGTATACAGAAAACAGACATCAGCTTGATGCAGTCATTATGTGTGAGTGGAGGAATATTTTCTCCAAATTAGTGCAAGTAGCAGCCCTTAAAGACTGAATAAAATTAGGCAGTAGAAACTACTTCAGTTAACGAACAGGGGGGAACACCACCCACAAAAAAAAGCCACACCATATGGTGTTGACCTGGGATTCTTGCATGCTTAAATCTCCTCTATGTATGTTCTATGTTAACATGTTCCATTTCATTATTTTGTAAATTTATTAACGGCACTTTCATCATACAATCCCTTGCAAAAACATTTTTACAGAAAACTCAATGTAGTTTATTTTGATAAACAGCTGCAAAGTTGTAAAAACGTGTGAAGTGGAAGGAACACAACATAGTTTTTTTTCATACAACTTTTGTTCTGATTATAGTTACAAATCATTTAGGGTATGTATGAATTATTTTACATCCAAAGACTGACTTTTGATTATTCTTCTTTGAAAAATACCTTAAACTAGAGCATTAAGATTTTCGCAATAATCCAGCTAATAGTTTAAGCAGAATGGGAGCCTTTATTCTAGATTACATCTCACTCAGAAAATGTATTTTTTGAATGACATGTCTTCAACTCCGCAATACAAGATGGCACCATGTGCCCTTTAACAATAGCTCTGGTTGACCAAGAGTATCACACAGTACGGTAATTTTCAGACTAAAAGCCACTTTGGACCCTGTTTCCTATAAAACAATACGGCTAATTTATATTTTTTTAACTGGCTAACGGCCTCCAGGGGGCACCATAACAGGAAGCGCAAAAATGAGACAAACGTGTGGAAAGAGACTCTTTCCTAAAGAAGATACTACTGGTGGTTTTCATGCACACACCCTCATCATGGAAAACACAATGAATTCAATGAACTGATGGTGAGACATCGGAGGAAGCAGCAGGAAGAACCAGGTCAATGTAAAAAGACAACAAAAAAGGACATAAAGATTTTCTAACCACGCATGTTACTGTCATGCGTTGATGCCAAAGAGTTTGAAAAAAAAGCATGTCTTAAATAAAAATAAAGAAATAAATCTTATGTGTACAGTCTTGCTGTTATATTTGGGCACAGCCTATATATGTACAAAATGTATTTTCTTTAAACATTAAGCTGGTGAGGCTTATATTCAGCACTCAATTGTCCGAAAATTACGCCAAACAAAGGCTGGCAGCCATGAAGCAGACAAAGTAAAAGCATGATATGCACAATGAGCAAAGAGAGAGAATAGACAACAATAAGGCTCAAGCACAGAACATTTCATAAGAACTGTACTGTTTGTGTTTCACTTGTTGTTACCACTGTGTTGTTGTAATTCAGGTGTTGTAATTCCTGCTTCCCTGGTCTCGTCGCTTCCACAACAGGAAGTGCTCAGACTGATAATACTTTGATTTAGCTGAAATGCCAGTTTACATGCAGAGATATTCAGCTGTCTAATCTTTTTGTGGTGTGTTGGCCCTTTTAAGAGAAAACCAGTCCGGTTCGACTCCAGGTGTATACATGCATTTCAAGGTCTGCAGTCAATCAGACATAGGGAATAATTCGTTTTTTTCTCTTACTGCATGTAAACACATAGACTGTGCCCTTTAGAAGGTCTGATCCTAATTATTTTTACATTTAGGTTCTCAATTAGATTTCAGTCAAAAATCCTTCCAATATTATTATATACCTTAATAAAAATATTTCCATTGTAGGTCTGATGATTTTTAGGAATTTTTTCTTTGAGGATTGATCTGTATTTCTCCCCATCAATTTTCCATAATCTCTGGCCAGCTTCCATGTCACTGATTTTTGAAAATCATTCCATCAGCATGATGTTGCTACTGCCATGTTTCACCTTGGGAATGGAGTAATATGGATAATAGCTTTCTTATCACACAATGTTTTACTTGTTGGTCAGAAAGACTGTTTTTAGTCTTATTCTCTTCCACATTTCTGCTATTTCTGCTAGATGTTAGATGGAACAGTGCTCATATGATAGTAAAAGGTTTTAATATTGTAATGCAATCTAAACCCTGTTTTAGATTTCTATGGAGTTGGATTCTGATGAGACTATATTTCTTTTATAGATTTCTATAATATTTTCCTACTAACCCCCTGAGCCCTTCACATAACCACTGGATTTCTACTGAGGTTACGTTACTTACAGGTTGACTGAAGCACTGATTATATTTAGTGGGTATCAAAGTAAATAGGGTTGAATGTAAATGATTGTACTCTTTCAATTTGTAAAACATTTTAAGCCATGTTTGACTTCCTTGCACTTTTAAATGATTCACTACTTTCTGTTGGTTTATCGGAAAAAAGAAAATCCTATTCTGTTCCTTGTTTTTGTATCTTTAATTAATAAAATACAAACTAATATGAAAAGGGTCTATAAATTAACACGCAAAACCTGATCACATGTCCAAGGTGACCTATTTATAAACAGAAGCTTGTAATATATATTTTTTTATCCATCGATTTGCCACCAAAGCAGCAAAGACAACAAGCTAAACTGCACAAATCTTGCTGCTGGCCGCTGGAAGGTCCTGGGGGTAATGTGGAAGAGGTGGGAGGTTGTTTTTGGCGCTGACACATTCAGTGAAGGCCAGACAGTGACATTATGCCAGCCAGGCAGGACTCTTGGGAAAGCCATGTTAAATACCATCTACAAAAGCACAAATGGCAGAAGGGAGTCTGTGGTGATGTTTTGGGGGTACGCATTTGTTTGTGTGTCTCAGTGTACTTTGAAATGTGTGCCTTTGCTGGTGCATATTTATGCCTTGTAATGAAGGTACACTGGCAACGGGTGATGTGCAGAGATGACGTTAGAGAAAAAGGAGAAAAAGCAGGCCAGGCAGCTAATTATCTATCAATGATGCAGCAGGAAGGAGAAAAACAACCACTGCTGCTGTAGAGTTACTTTTATATCGTCAGACAGGGGCTGGTGATGAATATCGAAGGTAAATAAAGGAGTAGAGCTGCTGTTCATTTATCCAACAAACAATCAGAGTCCAATAGAATAATTTGTTCTCAGTGTTTTTATATAAAAAAAACTCTGGATTTGAGCTGTTTTCAGAAAGCACAAAGTGGTTTGGAAGCATTGTTTGAAAATCCAGCAAACAGTATTAGGTGAAGCAGAGCTGAGAGGGAGTAGACAGGGGAGACATCTACTGAGTGACAGACATAAGAAAATGTAGATGGTGTTAAAAAATAACACTGTTCTGACTCAGTTCTGTTAACATTTGAAATAATGGAAGGATAAACATTTTTCCTGTAAAACAGGAGACTTAAAGATCAGGAGGGCTTTGCAACAGCTCTTATATACACTAAGGATTCTAGGAGTCAGACTTTAAAAAAATACTCAGTACTCTTACCATGGGTTTGATTCCAGCTTCCACCTGCTACTACATGTCGTGTCCTTGGGAGAGACACTTCACCAACTTTGCCTAATGGTGGTCAGAGGGCCCAGTGACATCAGTGTTCGGATGTTTTGCTTCTGTCAGTGCGCCCCAAGGCAGCTGAGACAACATTGTAACTTACCACCACCAGTGTATGAATGGGTGAATGACTTAATGTAGTGTGAAGCGCTTTGGGGTCCCCTGGAAATGTTTATCCTTCTAAATCCTGTTTTCAGAAATTAAAATAATATAATATGAAGCTTTTATCTTAAGGACTTTTTATCTACCTCGTACAATTTCCAACAGATTTTAAATGTGCTGTGTAAAATAGAGCAACCTTATTCTGACTTTTGAATATCACATCTGAATAATCCATTATATCCATTAATATTACCAACAACCAAAACATTGTTAGATTCACCCAAGAATGACGGGGGACATATTTTTTTGGAGTATTTAGAAAATGACATACATCCTTTTTATGTTCTTAGAACTGGTGTTTCAAATGTTCTTTCGCAAGATTATCTTAACTTCATTTTGTCCCAGTCTTCCGGGAGAAATTGGTCAGATTTGTAGTCCCTTACAAATCTGACCAATGGTAAACTACGGAAAGAGCTTCTCTTTTTAGAATTACCTCCTCTGGGTCAACATTGTGTGCTTTGCTTTGACAGCTCTGGCTCGAAGCCATAATTAGTTTAAACTTTACTTTTCATGATGTGGTAGTAGTGTGTAACAGCAAAATCAGTCCCTGCTTCAACACTTTGTCACATACAACATTCCAGATGTTGTCTGGGCTATATATATATATATATATATATATATAGCCTACACACACACACACACACACACACACACATATATATATATATATATATATATATATAATAATTATATATATATATATATATTTATATCTCAAATATACGTTCCTAAAAGTTTGGGGTCACATTGAAATGTCCTTATTTTTGAAGGAAAAGCACTGTACTTTTCAATGAAGATAACTTTAAACTAGTCTTAACTTTAAAGAAACACACGCTATACATTGCTAATGTGGTAAATGACTATTCTAGCTGCAAATGTCTGGTTTTTGGTGCAATATCTACATAGGTGTATAGAGGCCCATTTCCAGCAACTATCACTCCAGTGTTCTAATGGTACAATGTGTTTGCTCATTGGCTCAGAAGGCTAATTGATGATTAGAAAACCCTTGTGCAATCATGTTCACACATCTGAAAACAGTTTAGCTCGGTACAGAAGCTACAAAACTGACCTTCCTTTGAGCAGATTGAGTTTCTGGAGCATCACATTTGTGGGGTCAATTAAACGCTCAAAATGGCCAGAAAAAGAGAACTTTCATCTGAAACTCGACAGTCTATTCTTGTTCTTAGAAATGAAGGCTATTCCATGCGAGAAATTGCTAAGAAATTGAAGATTTCCTACAACGGTGTGTACTACTCCCTTCAGAGGACAGCACAAACAGGCTCTAACCAGAGTAGAAAAAGAAGTGGGAGGCCGCGTTGCACAACTGAGCAAGAAGATAAGTACATTAGAGTCTCTAGTTTGAGAAACAGACGCCTCACAGGTCCCCAACTGGCATCTTCATTAAATAGTACCCGCAAAACACCAGTGTCAACATCTACAGTGAAGAGGCGGCTGCGGGATTCTGGGCTTCAGGGCAGAGTGGCAAAGAAAAAGCCATATCTGAGACTGGCCAATAAAAGAAAAAGATTAAGATGGGCAAAAGAACACAGACATTGGACAGAGGAAGACTGGAAAAAAGTGCTGTGGACGGATGAATCCAAGTTTGAGGTGTTTGGATCACAAAGAAGAACGTTTGTGAGACGCAGAACAACTGAAAAGATGCTGGAAGAATGCCTGACGCCATCTGTTAAGCATGGTGGAGGTAATGTGATGGTCTGGGGTTGCTTTGGTGCTGGTAAGGTGGGAGATTTGTACAGGGTAAAAGGGATTCTGAATAAGGAAGGCTATCACTCCATTTTGCAACGCCATGCCATACCCAGTGGACAGCGCTTGATTGGAGCCAATTTCATCCTACAACAGGACAATGACCCAAAACACACCTCGAAATTGTGCAAGAACTATTTAGAGAAGAAGCAGGCAGCTGGTATTCTATCGGTAATGGAGTGGCCAGCGCAGTCACCAGATTTGAACCCCGTTGAGCTGTTGTGGGAGCAGCTTGACCGTATGGTACGCAAGAAGTGCCCATCCAACCAATCCAAATTGTGGGAGCTGCTTCTAGAAGCGTGGGGTGCAATTTCTCCAGATTACCTCAACAAATTAACAGCTAGAATGCCAAAGGTCTGCAATGCTGTAATTGCTGCAAATGGAGGATTCTTTGATGAAAGCAAAGTTTGATGTAAAAACAATCTTATTTCAAATAAAAATCATTATTTCTAACCTTGTCAATGTCTTGACTCTATTTTTTATTCATTTCACAACGTATGGTGGTGAATAAGTGTGACTTTTCATGGAAAACACAAAATTGTTTGGGTGACCCCAAACTTTTGAACGGTAGTGTATATATATATATATAATAAATGTATACCAGGAAATAAATGGTGTTGAGTACATCTATATAGTATTAGTTTCACTTTTTATATTGAATTACTGAAAGATAATTTTTTTTTTCTGTCATTTTCTGATTCCTTTATATGCACATGAATAATAACTATGAAGTTAGTCTCTGAACCTCTTATAGAGATGGTAGCATATACAACCCTTGCATTCACGTAGGCTAACATGTTTTACAAAAATTTAAAATGCAGTCTGTTTTTAAATGCTTGAAGGCTGGTGGTAAGTTTGAACTATAGTTATTTTTATTTTAAATGTTTCCATCACCCTCTCCGTCTTACATTTTGTTACGACAATGCCATTATGTTAACGTCTACCAGCCAGTAGCGGCTGCCATTGCGGGTTGACAGATACAGTTTCTATGTTCCAACAAGATTGTCGGCAAAGCCCGGCTGGTATTGGGAAAAATAGCGGAGTCAGCAAGTCGAGCAGCTGCTTCAGAGCTCCGGAAATATTGTTATGCATCTCGGGAGAGGAGTGACCCGGTGAGGGGCAGAAACAAGAGTAAATTACATAAACATTTCTACAACATAGAAACAATGCGGAAACCGTGATTTTCCTCCATAATTTAAGAACCAATTTTAAACCAAAGTTTGATTGAAATAAATTATCATGATACTGAGGGGATTTTTTCCCCTTGTTTCTTAAGACATTGCTTTTCTAAATCTGAAAGAAACCTTTCTCCTTTATAATCAGAACAGCTGAAAAACAAAAAGGACCTTTCAACGCATTTGCATCAACAACGCAGTGCTGTTCCCATCACTCAGTTATGGAAACACAGAGACTCTTTAATTCAGTACATTAGAGTGTTCTAATGATCATTTGCTACTGAGGCATCTCTCCTTCGTTTGTTAGCCGTTTAGCTATCTGACCAAGGATACATCAGAGGTGCCTTGATCCCTTCCCTGGGTCAAAAGATTCCAAGAATACAGTGCGTTAGGAGCCGGCAGCAGCTACTTTGCGGGCAAATTTCCAGTTTAAATGTAAGTCAACAAATTTTAGCAATTGGGCTTACATCTAAAATGTTTTTTTCATTTTATATTTTATTTGATCTTTTTCATTCCAAAAGCAGTTGCAGCAGTTGAAGCTTTGGTGGCTAACATGTAATAACTCACTTACACATTTGATTTAACCGACATCTAGACAGTTAAAAAAAAGTTAAAAGCTTGTTATACATTTCCAGTTCCATGGCTGAAGTAACATTACTTATGCTATTATGCCACTACGACGGGTGGGACATAAACGGAGCACGTAAGCCGGCAGCCGCGGTCACGTGAGATAAGTCTGTTCCAATTAATTGTTTTCTATGACCAAAGAAGGACAGTCTCCTTGTAAGCGAGGCACGTCGCCTATTGAGGCAATGCCTTGGTAGGCGAGGCACCTTGACATTGAGAAACACCCCTAGTGTTAGCAATGAACTGTTTTTCATACACAGCATTCGTGCAAGAGCTTTGAAAGCTGCTTTTTTTTCACTATAAGGAAAAGAACACAATAGATGAAGCCAAGGTACGTCTCAATGCAACATAGTGACTTTAGTCTATTGTGATAACCAGTGTTGCCAAAGCTTCTTTGAAAAAGTAATCTTATAACTGACTACTAATTACTCCTTCCAAAAGTAACTTAGTTAATTTACTGATTACTTCATTTTAAAAGTAACAACATTAGATTACAAGTTACTTTATTAGTTACTTTCAGCAGTTGCAGACTACACTCCCCACTGCCTCAACATAGAAACAATAACCAGTTTTGCCAATATTCACTTTATTGGAAGTGTATTTTAATTGTAAGGCTGGAAATAGACTTGCTTTTTCACCTGACGTTGACACCAGCAACTATTAAGCAACAAGCTGTCTCTTGGGGATGCTTGCTCACTGCACATACGACTGGAGAGTACCACTAAGGGGCAGAGTAGGATTACAGAGTACAGAACTCAGACTCAGGCCAAAACAAACAAGGCGACCGTAGAGGAGATAATCAGCTGTTTCAGCAGCAGTGTTGTTGAAGGTAGGAGCATATTTACCACTATTGTTGCTGGTTTTCCTAATGCTTTTGCTGCGATGTACCAAACGTATATTTTTGCTCTAGAAAATAAAAAAAATAGTAACGTACAGTGGCTTGAACAAGTAACTTTAATCTTATTACCTGTATGGAAATAGTAACGTGTTAAATTAGTTGTTACTGAAAAAGTGGTCATATTAAGAGCAACCCGCAACTAAGTAATGCCATACCAGTATCACTGGCAATAACTTAGTGTTACTCTTATAAATAAATCATTTGAGAATCAGACCATGCTATTTTCTGGATTCTTTTTGTTCTCATTTTGTCTCTTATAGTAAAAGTATACCTTTGATGAAAATTATAGGTGGGAGAACTTGCATTATTATTGACTGACTAAATACATTTTTGCCCCACTGTACTACAAAAAACAGCAACCTCTGTAGCATCATTAATATAAGCTAAAAAAAAAGTAAATGTATGGTCCTTTTTCCATTGCTCTGGGTATTCAATGAAAAGTAAAAATTGCAAAAATTATTAAAAAGAGACAACCTATTGTATAATTATTTCCAGGAAGCAAATTTAACAAATCTCTCCGAACACTTAACATCAATGGGTTAAACATTCAAAATGAAACTTAAAAGAGATATGTTATATAAAATGTTACTGTTCTGTGCTGAAGAGCATATATTTGGTGTCTGAAGTTTCTACAAACTCAAAAGTTTGTTTTGGCTCCCAAGCTTTGAAAATATATCTCATTATGTGAAGCGGTTCCGTTTTGGAGAGGAAGAGCATGTCAAAGAAATCTTACTTTGACACACTTTTCTGACATCTTCATGAAATTGTTTTAATATGTTTGAGCAAAATACAGTGTCCCAGGTTTCTTTGGAGTTTCTTTCAAAGGGTATGAATAGTTTTTCAAACTACTGTAAACATTCATTGAATGAGGATGCCATGCATGTTTACAATGCCTTTAATACCACAATTTAGTTTATCTGTTTGTTTAAAAAAAATGTCAGATACAAACTAGATTAATCAAATTATTCAGTATCAGTATCATTCATTTATGGCCCTTTTTTGGGATACAGAATACATCGTTTAGGAAAACAAGCAAACTGCATCAGAAACCGAGCTTTTTAGTTGATTGTAAGAGGACACTGCTGATCCTCACAGAATGAGGTTACAGTAATTGCGTTGCCAATCATGCAATAAGAAATCTGTAATTGCATTTTAATTATATGAGAAGGGAAAAGTAGTATATAACTGGAGACTGATGATAGAGAAGATGTTATGATTTTGTTTTGCACCTTACCTATTCTGAAGGAGAGCGGGCCACAAGAGGTGCTTCTCACCCACATGGCTAAGAAGAGCAGAAGCGCCCAGGCTGTGAGCATCTTCTATGACTCCTCATGGGTCCTGCCCCGGGTGTGCCCCTGTCACAGCCACCTAAAAACACCATACAGAGTAACAATGAGGCATTCATACTTGCTTGGTATTTGACAGAATGTGAAACAAGCACTCACATTATCACATTGTTTTAATGTCTCCATCTACTATATTGCATATAGAGAATCTTTCGGTGATATTGTAAAAATGCTGCAAAGTGAAGCTGAGGCCTATTCCATTTTAGATGAAATTGCTTTTCTTTTCAGTTGTTATTTGTATAAATTAGTAGATGGGAATTAGTTTGTTTAGCATGTCATATGTTCAGAATCTATTTTTTTTTACAAAATAAAAATTCAGTTGGTCCAAACTGTTTTACCGAAACATTTTTCACAATATTCAGTTTAGAAAACAAATGATAAAAGAAGAATGATAGAAAATCATTTTATTTAAATTTAAACCCATTGTAAACATGTGTTTTTTGCATGATTTCTTCAGCTAAAAGAAACAGAATTTAGTTATTCAAAAACTCTGAATATATATATATATATATATATATATATATATAAAATAAATGTATACCAGGAAATAAATGGTGTTGAGTACATCTATATAGTATTAGTTTCACTTTTTATATTGAATTACTGAAAGATAATTTTTTTTTTCTGTCATTTTCTGATTCCTTTATATGCACATGAATAATAACTACGAAGTTAGTCTCTGAACCTCTTATAGAGATGGTAGCATATACAACCCTTGCATTCACGTAGGCTAACATGTTTTACAAAAATTTAAAATGCAGTCTGTTTTTAAATGCTTGAAGGCTGGTGGTAAGTTTGAACTATAGTTATTTTTATTTTAAATGTTTCCATCACCCTCTCCGTCTTACATTTTGTTACGACAATGCCATTATGTTAACGTCTACCAGCCAGTAGCGGCTGCCATTGCGGGTTGACAGATACAGTTTCTATGTTCCAACAAGATTGTCGGCAAAGCCCGGCTGGTATTGGGAAAAATAGCGGAGTCAGCAAGTCGAGCAGCTGCTTCAGAGCTCCGGAAATATCGTTATGCATCTCGGGAGAGGAGTGACCCGGTGAGGGGCAGAAACAAGAGTAAATTACATAAACATTTCTACAACATAGAAACAATGCGGAAACCGTGATTTTCCTCCATAATTTAAGAACCAATTTTAAACCAAAGTTTGATTGAAATAAATTATCACGATACTGAGGGGATTTTTTCCCCTTGTTTCTTAAGACATTGCTGTTCTAAATCTGAAAGAAACCTTTCTCCTTTATAATCAGAACAGCTGAAAAACAAAAAGGACCTTTCAACGCATTTGCATCAACAACGCAGTGCTTTTCCCATCACTCAGTTATGGAAACACAGAGACTCTTTAATTCAGTACAACAGCCTTCTCCAAACAACAGTAATTGGACTTCTAATCCATTTTGTTTACTGAGGAACATACATCAACAGACCGAATCGTCTCAGTCTGGTTTCATATTCCCTCCAAAAGCTTGACTAGAATTTTCTGACAGAGAATGTGCCCTGGAGAAAACAATGTGAGCTTTGTCACATGGCATGATATGCTACTACAAAGTTCTGGCCATAGTCAGCTAGATTCAGATTCTAGCATGCCATAAAGGGAACAAAGTGTGTTGGAAACACAGCATCCACCGCATTATTAAAAGTACCAGTCCAACACTTTCAATCCAAACAAGATCAGTTCATGAGTTTCTGTCCCCCACCCCACTATGTGGGGTGGGGGACATAATAGTAAGTAAATAGTAAGTGCAATGTAAATAGTAAATAGTAAGAAGAAACTGACTTAGCAGATAAGACAACTTTCTGATAATACATTTTTTTTCCATTGACTGTCATATACTGTAGATAAAAATAATTTAGGTCATTATGGACCAAGGTCGAAGCAAAGTAAATTACCTTTTATCAGACATAAAGAAGGGTATGGTTTCTGTTGGATGATTACTGAGTATCTTAACATGTGCAACTGATAAATAAATGGCAGCAAACAGTATAAATATTGACATGTTCCAGTATGTGACCATTGTATAAACAACAGCTGTTCTTTTGCAAGCAATTCAATCAATTGACATTATATATGACAATACCTAAATATAGCAATAATACCTCTGCTACAGCAGATTATTTTAGACAAAACACAGCAGACATCAGCGATCAATAAAAATAAATATATTTTGTGTCCACTATGTGTACATTAGAATGGTTTGATAATAATCCTACATTCATCTGTTCAGGACGTCCAGTTATTGTGTCCAGCAGAGCCAGATTCCATCCTTTAACATCGAGGGTTAATAAAATGAAAATGATGTGAAAGGTAACAGTAGTGGTGGCAGATATCCCTCAGGTTTTAATGAACGTGATTCCGACTTGAAATCCATTTAAAACAAAAAATACCAAACTGTTCTAGAAACAAACACACAGACAAGACCATGTTAATTTGTATTAATATATTTACTGGAGAATTAATAAAATAACAATTTTAACATGACTGCCTTATCATTTTACAGAGAAATTGATCAGAAGTGGTGTAAAGCAAGCAAGCAAGCAAGTTTATTTATAGAGCACAATTCATACACAAGGCAATTCAAAGTGCTTCACAATTACATAAATTAAGAACACAAATAAACATAAAAACACCAACTTAGAAAAAGATACAAATAATTAATTACAGTAAATCTGCCAGAGTGCAGATAAAATACTTTCAATTGTCATATGCACGGGTAAAAATAACTGTTTTTAGCCTGGATTTAAACATTGTTAGAGTTGAGGCTTGTCTCACATCCTAATGAAGACTGTTCCAGATTTTAGCTGCCTGAATCTGAAATGTAGCCTCACCGTGTTTATTTTTGACTTTGGGAACCACTAGGAGACTCCTCCCTGAAGTTCTCAGGGCCCGAGATGGTTCATATGTCTCTAACATGTCAGAGATGTACTTTGGTGCCAAACCATGAAAAGACTTGTACACAAGCAGAGCCGTTTTAAATTCTATTCTTTGAGCGACAGGAAGCCAGTGCAGAGACCGGAGCACTGGACTAATATGGTTGTATTTCCTGGTTCTTGTCAGGACTCGAGCAGCAGCGTTCTGGATGTACTGCAGATGTCTAACAGCTCGTTTAGAGAGGCCAGTGAGCAGACCGTTACAGTAGTCTAACCTGCTGGAGACAAATGCATGGATAAGTCTCTCTAAGTCTGGTTTCCGCACTATTCCTCTGATCTTAGCAATGTTTTCCAGATGGTAAAAAGCTGTTGATGTTATTGCTTTGATGTGGTTGTTTAAGTTCAGGTCCGAGTCCATGATTAACCCCAGATTTATAACCTGATTTTTTGGTTGAAGACAGAGAGACTCAAGATGACTGATAACACTTTCTCTTTGTGTCTGTGGGCCAAAAACAATTATCTCAGTTTTGTCGTAATTAAACTGGAGAAAGTTGCTTTGCATCCAAACACTGATCTGTTCAATACAGTGACATATTATAAGACACATTATTATTGTTAATTAGCTGACCCAATGGAAGCATGTACGAGTTGAATAAAAGTGGTCCCAAGATTGACCCCTGGGGGACTCCACAGGTCATGGGAATATTGTCTGAGTCACAGTTGCCAATTTGGAGAAAGTACGTCCTGTCCTTGAAACTTAACACAGTACTTGAACCAGTTTAGAGCAGTACCAGAGATTCCCACCCAGTTTTCTAACCTGTGAAGTAAGATACCATGGTCCACTGTGTCAAAGGCAGCGCTCAGGTCCAGCAGAACTAAAACTGATACTTTGCCTGCATTGGTGTTCATGCAGATATCATTTGCCACCTTGATCAGAGCTGTCTCAGTGCTGTGGTGGGGCCTAAAGCCTGACTGGAAAGTATAAAAAACATTGTTAGACAGGAGAAAGTAAGTGAGCTGTTGATATACTACTTTCTCTAGGACTTTTCCTAAGAATTGTAGGTTTGATATGGGCCTGTAGTTGCTCAGTACTGTGGGATCAAGACTGCTTTTCTTTGGAAGAGGCATAATGACTGGAGTTTTTAAGGAATGTGGGAATGTTCCAGTCTCAAGTGAGATGTTAACTAACTGACCAAGTTGTGGTAACAAGCTAGTCAGCACAGACTTTAGAAATCGAGTGGGGTAATTCATCAAGGCAGCATGTACATGAACTCAGACCAGAGATAACCTCTTAGATTGTTTTGTCACTGACAGGTGTAAAATGTGTAAGCTCAAGGTGTTTATCTGGAAACAGTCTTGCATTTGTTTTGTGATAATTATGGCATTTTTAATGCCTTGGATGTTGTCATTAAAAATATTGCAAATTCATTGCACTTAGATATGGAAATTAGTTCTAAGGGCAATGGAATAGTTAATCTGTCCACTGTGGCAAACAGAACACGAGAATTGTTTTTGCAGTTTGCAATTATTTTAGAGAAATACTTCTCCCTTGCTCCACATAAAATCTGGTTAAACACACAAAGCACTTTTTTTGTAAACCTCATAATGAACCTGAAGCTTTGACTTGCGCCATTTCCTTTCGGCTTTCTGGTACTCTCTTTTTTGTGCCCTGACAGAAACTTCATTTCTCCAATGTGCCTTTTGCTTAATGTTAACCATTTTAACCTTGACAGGAGCAATAGTATCTAAAAAGTTTACAACCCTTGAAGTGTAAGAGTCCAATAGATTATTAACATTTGAGGATGGGGGATTTTCAAATTTGATCAGTTCCATAAACTTTGTCATTGTTGTATCATTTATGTGTCTTCTCTGAATAACTCCAGGCCCAACTACTGGTTTGGGTACAACAGATACGTCAAAGAAGACACAAAAATGATCAGATAAAGCAACATCAACAACATTGACATTTGATATATTAACACCTTTTGTAATGACTAGATCTAGAGTGTGGCCTTTGTTGTGAGTTGCATCACTCACGTGTTGAGTTAAACCAAACATTTCAAGGACAGCACTAAGTTCTTTGGCATGTCTATCATTGGTTAAATCCACATGCACATTAAAAATAACATGAAATTACTAAACAATAAAATTCAGTGCAAACAAATGTAAGCAATTCAGTAAAATCTTCAATAAAATAATTCTGTAGTGGTTTTTAAATTGTCATATAAAGTATGGAAGATTGTTTAATCCCTATTTTGAATGACACATACTCAAATGATGGAAAAAACCCAAATGACAGTTTGTGGGTCAATATATTGTCCCTCAAAATGGCACAAACACCCCCTCCCCTCTGGTTTTGTCGTGTTTCAGACACAAAATTGAAGTGAGGTGGACTACACTCAATCAAAACTGCAATGCCAGTGTTTTTGTTGAGCAACGTTTCAGTTAAAAAAATAAAATTCGGATTATAAGAGGAAATTAAACTATTTACTAAAAATGACTTGTTTTTTAATGATCTGACATTGAGAACAGCATGTTTGAGATTTATCTGTGTTTGAGTAGATGGAATCTTTTTGCAAGGGATATGGATTAAATGTCTTTTTTTATCTAATTTACGTGGTTTGACAGTACTGATTTTTTTAGGAGAGCACACTCCCTCTCTGGACCTCTTTGAGTTGCTTTGCATGATAGTAACGTAGAGGCCCTTAACGTGCTGGAGGTTACAGCTGTGGACACCGGTGGTGGGGGCCGAGCTGGGGAGACCTTGGTTGGTGAAAGAGGCGGGAGTGGGGCACGATACTTGGGGCAAGGGCCTTGATTTTGACATAACTGGAGTGAGGGGAACCATTTTATCCCATCTTGTACCAAGTTTTCAAAGTGTTTGGGAAATCTCATAGGTGACTCTGGAGAAATAAAACGATCCTGAAAAGTCTGTGGAAGGTGTAGATGTAGCAGTTGGGTTCTAGCATGCAGGTGGTGCTGAAGCTGAGTTTTTCCCCATAGATTCAGATGCAGTTGGTACTGCTATTGTGACTGAATCATTTCCTGTTGGTCCTGACGGTGCTGTTTTTTTCCCCAGAGATACAGGTGGTGCAACAGGTGAGTTTTTCCCCTGTAATGCAGGAGCAGGTAATGCAGGTGCTATGGCCGGGTCAATTACTTTTGGCGCAGATGGTGCAGCTGTAGATGGTGCTGTAGATGGTGTAGATACTGATGACACTGCTCCGACTGAATCTTTTCTCAGGGATGCAGGCCAAGCCTTTGCTGGCGAGCCTGGAGCTCTTCTCTCGTTCCTCTCTGCTCTCTCTCTCTCTTGCAGCTTTGGCCTTCCCTGATTCCGTAGAACGTGGAGGAAGAGGTTATCCGTCAGTCTTCTAACTCCACCTCTGCTCAAGTGTGGGCCGTTTGCTTTAAACAAATCGTCACGTTGCCAGAACAGATTAAAGTTCTCTATAAAATACAGTCCTCTTGACTCACAGACTTTGGACAGCCATGTATTCAATTGAAACAGCCATGAGAATTTGTTTCGTTTTCCATCAATATTTGGGAGAGGCCCACTGATAAAAACTTGTATTGCCTCTTTGTACAGACAATTAAATCTCTCAAAAAGTTTATTAAAGTTGTCTTTCAAGATATCAGACTGTTTATTTCTTACGCCCATTGCACCAACATGTATTACCATTTGTTTGATCCCAGGGTTATTTGTAATTTCCTGGTTTAGAACCTCTGTGACGTCAGGAACTGTAGCGCTCGGAAAACTCCTTGTGACAATTCTGTCCATGTTTATATTAGATATCGCTCCGTCTCCAAGCAAGAGAAAATCTTTGTCCTTGACATTTTGCACAGAGTTTCTCTTCGTTTTTGTCTGTGTATTTATCTCTGGTTAACTTTGATCAATATTCTCAGCTTCTGAGAGAGGTAAATATCTGTTTGTTAACTTTATTCCTTGTCCAGTTTTAACAGCATGTTGTTTTTGCTTTTGTCTAGCACCAAGTTGTCTACTGAGTTTTGGGAAAGTTATCGTATCATTTAGCTTTAGGTTATCAGTTTTTCTAGAGTTCTTACCGGATTCCATAGGGAGTGTGTCATGAAGCCCTTTTTCTGTCTCCAAAGCATAGATTCTGTCCAGGAGTATGCGTATTTCTAGTTGATATATCCAACAGTTTTCACAAGGCGCTGTTTGTGTTACTCCCTCAGCCATATTGACAAGATTGTCTCCGCTGGCTCATCAGATGAGTTGTAAAAAAGGCATAAAAGTAATTAAAAAGTCTTGGTTTACTTAAAAGAAGAGAATAAAATCATGTCCAAGAAATGTGTCAAAAAAAGAAGAATGAATACAAATTTATTAAAATTGATTAAAGAGGCAAGCAGCAAGAGCAAGCTGAAGACACCTCTGCACTCTTGCACATTACGTAGATAGATGCACATCAGGCCAGGGGATAAGAATAAAAATTATATCACAATATTATTTTTCGTGCCAGTTGATAATAATTGATATCATGAAATAAAACAAATATTTTTTTATGTCAATAATTACCACTCCCCGTTACTATTTGAAGCTATATTTCTTTTTCTTCATATAAATATGTTGTTTTTTTTAAAGCTGAACATGCCACCTGACAATATACAGCTGTTTCAGATTAAGGAGGTTAGAACTGGGCAATATGGATTCAATATAATTTTTTACTTTTTTTATACCAGGATGGATTTTTATCATTAATTAATTTTTTTGTTTTGCATTCTATTCTTAAAAGAAATTAAACATAACTGAAAATATATGTTTAAACTTGGTTTTATTTCAATCATACCTCCCTGCAATTGTATTGAATCTAAAGTCCAAATAAATACACACTGTAAAATTTGCTTGTAAAACAAGATGGTAGTCCTGGAGCAGTCTTACTGCACTGTGTTAAGTGTACAATTTAGTGCATAGGGGATTATGATGGGAGATCATTTTTGAGAAGTTGGACTCTGCCTCTTGGTTTTAGTGAATTGGAGCTCTTAATTCTTTGAGATGGGCCATTTTTGTTCTAACACCATTCCAGTGCACCAGTACATGCAGCAAGGTCCATAAATACATAGGTGAGCAAGTTTGTTGTAGAAGAACTTGACTGGCCTGCACCATGACCAAATAAAACCTTAGGGATGCATGAAATAGGAGACTGTACAGTAGGCTTTTTTTTTTATCCAATAACCAGTGCCTGACCTCACAAATGCTCTCCTTATTCCCATAAATGTACTCCTAAGCCTTGTAGAAAGCCTTCCCAGAAGAGTTTAAGCTGCTGTAGTAGTAAAGGGGTGGACCTAACTCCATAATAAAGAAATGATTTCATTAAAGTTTATATGTATGTGTGTGTATAGGCAAGCTACCTAATACTATATTACATTGACATGCAATGGCTTTGTTGCATAGTTTACTGGTTGCTTGCTCCTGGGTCAGTGACATGTACTTTCAGCATACTGATGTGCCTCACTGACCAGACTGACAGCAAGGTTAAAATCTCAGCAATACTGACACATTTCTATTGATTTGGTAACCATGACATTTAACAGTCTTGCTGATCAAGGAATGTAAGATGTACTGCATGACAACACGCAACCAGAGCCGGAGTGGTTAATCGGGAGCACCGGGACATGTTTTTAAGAGCAGACTCAAGACTCACCTTTTTAGCTTAGCCTTTAACTAATTATTATTTATTAATATATTTTTAATCGCTCAGCATGTTTTACCTGATTTAATTTTTAGTTCAGCTTTTAACTGTTTATTTATTATTTTGAAGGGGGGGAGGGTTGTGGGGTTATTTTAAATCTGTAAAGCACTTTGAGTAACTTTCTTTGTTTGAAAAGCGCTTTATAAATAAAGTTTGATTTGATTTGATTTTGATTTCCGGTCTGATATTTGGGCCACAAGGGCCGGTTCTACGGCAAGCAGAGTCGCACTAGTGTAACAAATGTGCAACTAGGCAAAAAGGAGTTTCTTACGACAGCATTTCTGAATTAGTTTGTCAAAAGTTCAAACTTGTAGGGGAATATTTTTAAGTAGTTCCATGTAGTCACATACTATTTGAAACACACAGAAGTGGAAATCAAGGGTACACATTTTTTACCAAAAGGGCATGCCATACAGGGCCGTATCAGGGACCAGCTAGCAGCTTTGTTTTTTCAGCGCACCTTGACCTTACACATCAGAGCACTTAGTCTTTTTTTTAAAAGCGAAATAGGAAGTTTGCTGCAGAGAAAACTAACAGACGCCAATTTGAACTATGTTTTGTGACAGTTAATGAGGACAATAAAACTGGTAAGACAATATGTTGAACATTCCCTGCAAAACCCCATTCCAGTCAATTTATCAAGTCAATGAATTGTGTGACACGGCATCTAACATAATACGTCCTAATACGATGTAATGGGAAACTTTGTCATGTACCTCCTTAGAGTTAGAAGGACCATCCAGCATCAAGCAATAGCCTATCGACCCACAAGTCTAGGGTGGAGCAGAATTACTTATTTATTTAATATTATTAGTATTAATATAATGAGGAACATGGTGTAGACCTGCTATGAAAACTGCTCTTCAATTCTAGCTGATTCAGCACTACAATAATAAAACTGACATCAACTAATCAAAGGCTTCTTAAAATTGGGAGTTTGTGTTGAGAATTATGACCAAAATGAAAGTAATATAAATTAAGACTGCATGTTTTACCACTGAAAATATCTTAATCTGTTTATTCAAATATGTTTTCTATATCAAATGCACCAAAGCTTTACAGAATATTTTTTTATATCGTGGCAAGTGCAGTACATGAGTTTAGGTCAACAGTAGAAAGTCTGAAAGGGAGAGCGGTTCAATCGGTGACTGATTACAGGTAGGTATGATTACAGATAGGTATCAGCTCAAAATACAGATACTGAAATAGTCAATGGATGTGTTGTAAAGGATAATGTAAATGTGAACACATGCTAAAATAAATCCATCTTGTGAAGCAGTTAAGTATATTATTTATACTTAACCGGAAGTTTTTTAGAAAAAATACTCTAAATTGCATTTTAAAGAACAGTGTACTGCTGTAGCTTTAACATGCAAGGTTATAATTACATGATTTTAATTAGGGATGCAACAATACCATGTTTAAACCAATACAATACCGAATAGCAATGTTGTTTCTTCTACCACATAAAAAATTAATGCATTGAAAGACATGTTTTATTTATTTTCTCTGCTTGTTACAATAAATGACTGTGGATAAAATAATTATAAAAATAACCACTAAAATCTGTGAAATTATTGCAGAGTTTCAGTATCGCTTCACCGATACCGATATGAGTATATTAGAACAGCCCTGATGCAAGTATCTGTGCATCCCTAATTTGAATAAAAATAGGTTGTGAGATAAAGTGGGCCGGTCTGAGGCACAAAACTCCAGGGCTGAAAATGAGTCTCACTCCGGCCCTGCATGCAAACATATGGTAAATATAGTTAATATTTCCCCAAAAAAAATTACAAAGAGAAAAATGTAGCAGAGAGGTGCAGTTAAAAATCTGGTGTTTTGCAATAGTAACAACACAGGAACTAAAGTCCTTGCACATTTTACAAACCAACAATAGTATTAGTTAGTAGTATTGGGTTAGTGAAATAACCCAAAATTTAGGTTTTTAATTTAGCATTTATCAAATGGCTTCAAACAGTCTTTTAATTCAGTGTTTGATTCCCAATCCTTTCTGTATTTATTAAGAGTCCAGTTTAAACTCAGAAGTGACCACACAGACCTGATGAGGTGACAAAGTGAGGAAGTGCTCAAAGTCTGAACGGTTAATCACAAAGGTACTAATATTTACATAATAGATGGGTTTCTACTGAAACGTAATGGTAATTATACTAGAACTTCATGGTATGCCTGTCTCCACTTCACTGGGCTGGGCCAACTGGGACGTTTTCGGGGCTGTTTCAGAAACCAACAGAGTACCAGTCTGGGGGTATGTACTCGGAAATGGCCCGGTTGCTGGGTGTAAGTCACACTAATTAGTTGTAACTAAGAGGGAAATGTGCAGACGTCGCCAAACAACCGGTGCCCCTAGTGGCACCTTTTGGCACTAATAAGTAACACTGCTCACTGCCGAGAGAGTCGTGACATGTGGACCTCTTAGCTAACTCGTTAAAGAGCCACTTTTGTATGAAGACACAACTGCTGAGAGGAGTAGGCAAACAGATTTACCCCGTAAGATAGAATATCCAATAAATTACCATCAAGTATAGTGGAAACACGCAAAACAGAAGTAACGTTTTTTGGACCTAAGGACGAACGATCCAGAGTCAGCACACAGCTTCAGCTAATACACCTAAAAATGACTCATCAGGCCCGTAATCTAGGTGTAATAATGGACTCAGACCTGAACCTCCATGGTCACATAAAGGCAATAACAAGGTCAGCCTTCTATCACATGAAGAACATTTCTAGGATTGAAGGACTGATGTCACAGAAAGACCTTGAAAAACTGATCCATGCGTTTATCTTTAGTCGGATTGATTACTGCAACAGCGTCCTCACAGTTCTACCTAAAAAAGCAATCAGAAAACTGCAGCTGATCCAGAACGCTGCTGCTCGTGTTCTCCCTAGAACTAGGGAAGTAGAACACATCACCCCAGTTCTTAAGTCCTTACACTGGCTCCCTGTAGCTCAGAGAATAGACTTTAAAATACTCCAACTGGTTTATAAATCACTGAACGGTTTAGCACCAAAGTATGTTGGAGATCTGCTGTCACTATACCAACCAAGCAGAACACTCAGGTCCTCCAACTTGAGCTTACTTAACATTATTAAAATTAGAACTAAACAAGGAGAGGCAGCTTTCAACATCTATGCTCCACAAATCTGGAACAAACTTCCAGAAGAATGCAAAAATGCTGAATTGTTCGGCTCTTTTAAATCAAAGATTAAAACTACTATTCAGAGCTGTCTTTGAGCCCTAAATTGTGCTTTCTGATCACAATTTGATTCTCGTGGTTTAAGTTTTATTCTTATTTTTTTTATTTCATTTTTAATCCATTGTGTTTTATCTGTTTTTATTCTATATTGCATAAATTCGTGTTTTATATGTTTTTAATCTATATTGCATAAATTTGTTCCTTACATCATCTTTTCTTATTTATTGATTGTGTCTATCTGTTAAACCTATATGTTTCTGTTTTTCTCTAATCATGATTCTTTAACCATGTATTAGGTATTATTATCACTGAATCATGTAAAGCACCTTGAATTACCTTGTGTTGAAAGTGTGCTATATAAATACAATTATTTTGCCTTGTCTTGCCTAATTTGTCTTTATGATAGACTAAAGTATCTCACAGAACAAAAAGGAAAAGATAAATGGACAATTTTTTTAACAATTTTACAATCATACTGACCACTGTGGTATTATTTCTACATATGTTTTAAACATCTATTATTCAGAAGGTAAAAGTCTGTTTTATATAGTTTGCATGGTTGTAAAAAATATATTGTCTGTCAGTATTTGTTATTGGGATAAGCTTTTAAGTCATAAAACTCTTGGGTAAGTTTTATTGCAGGCTGTAAAAACAGGATGTCTGTAGATTTAGTATGCCGGAACCAAGGCCATGAAGCTGGGAGTGTTGCCATAAAACCATAATTCTCAGAATGAACTTTTGACCAGGAACAAGGACACGACTCATCTTATGACTGCATAATTCTCTGACATCCAATCATGGTCAAGACACTGTTTGGAAATGGTTCTGATTGGAGCAGATTCGAGGGAGAAGAAACGCCTACAATCCTGGCGAAGTCTGGTGTCTATAAAAGTTATGACAGGAAAATCATTCAATTGTCAGATGTCTTTAAATCTGGCCCAGAGAAACTAGGGCATCTTTCTCTGTAAACTGCAATTTGTTAATCTGTTCAAAATAAATGTTAAGAACTGGAAATTGGCTCCATTTTGTCTCTGCTTGAACATGCACTGAATTAATTTTGATAATATTTAATTCAACAAATGGTGACCTCGAACGTGTGCAGAGTTTGGACCAAGATCCAGTTATTTTTTTAATTAATGAGACGGACATGTATTTGCTCTATTGACAATTTGCGCAGAGTTGCGTAGTTTTTTAATTCTATTGATTGGTTAATCTAACATTGGGTAATGTTGTCATGCAAGTTACATATTTTTTGTTTTGAGCAGATTGACTGTGGCGGGCCCGTGGTCGGGAGCTGCTCCTGTCTGTCCCTCTGTTGCGACCTTCTTTACGCTCCGCGGAGAGACACCGGTGCCTGCTGGGAGATGGAGTTTGTTACTCTGCGGGCCCAGGGGGGCTGGTCTTTCTCCGGAGGACAGTGGAGCAGATGGACGGGATGGAGCGGATCGGGGCTTGAGACGCTGTGAGTTCAAGGCTGGCAAACGAAAATAGATTAAGGAGCGCCTGTGTCGCCCTCTGTTAATCTGGGACGGATTACCTTGAACGGCCAGCGTCTCTTCAAACGTGCGCGTGAGCACCGCAAATTGAAATGGGAAATGGTCCGGCATTTGGTGTGGTCCGATTTTGAGGTTAGTTTTTTTTATTTCTGCTTGTACAAGTATTGTGTGT
>JAPXFQ010000451.1:0-37758 GCA_028564705.1 Apricaphanius iberus | reverse complement strand
ATTTACCATTAAAGAGGGATTATTATTGTAATCATCTGATTGTGATTTGATTTGGAAAAGACAATTCTTTTATAGACATGGACTGAATGCAGCTTCACGGAAACGACGAGCCTGGTCGAGGATCAGCAGGAATCTACCTAAAGAGGGCCAAGAAGGTTTTGACCAAGCTGAAACGGAACCTGAAGGTATTTGGAAGTGGGGCCAGCTGTGGATTTGTGTTTATTGGGGGAAATGCTCAATTAATGAAGTAATTGGCATTTCAGAGAGTGGTTACTGTATACATGGGAGTAAAACTGGAACACTAAAAAATAGGAGCCCTCCACACTGATCAGCTCTGTACATCGCTCTCGCAGCAGCAAGGTGCCATGGTGGGGTACAACGAGAGTGAAGAAAGAAGAACAGAATACAAATATAAAGACTGAACATTTATTAATAATTTTTTGCATTTTACAGGTTGTTTAACTATTTGTTTTTTTATTCACAAGTGCAGAATTGTTGATATTGCCTAATAGGGTTTCTGAAAGAAAGGGTTCTTAATACTTTCTATTTCACAGGTTTCTTAACACTTTAAGTTTGATTTATTTCAGAATATTACATAGTAAGAATGTATTTGTTCATGGATTTTTTAAGCTTCTTCCACGAGTATCAACATGTTTCAAGTTAGCTTTAATTATCTCTTCACATGTAAGACATTCTTATACATTTTGGGTTTTGAATTTAGTTTGTGGGAATTGTTAAAATAAATTTTTTTGGTTAATGCCAAAAGAGGGTGAATTTATAATTAACAGATTTACATTTTTTGAGTAAGGGGAGTTAAGGTTAAAAAAGGTACTTTAATAGTTTGTGTTTTGAATTTTAGTAAACTGATGAAATTTCTTGGGTTGGAGTTTTTTGCATTCTCAAAAAGCTTTACAGGTTTTGATCTTTAATCAATCCATTTTCAAAAATGGATTGAAAAGAGGGAATTGTGGTAGTTATTTTTGACGGGGCTAAATATGTTTTAAATATCTTCAATCCGAGGTCTGTTTTTCTTTAAATTCAGGCCTGGGAAACATGAGGGTATGTGTGACCTTTGAGGACCTCTGAGACAAAGAGTTTAAATTGCAAAGCTGTAAAAGCAGGATGTTTAGATAAGAAACTGGGAGAAAAGTTTTAGAGAAGCAGATAGCCATAAAACCATAATTCTTTATAATGAACCTTTGACCCAGAACAGAGACGACCCATCTTCTGACTCCAGGATTCTCTGACAGCAAATCATGGCTAAGACACTGTATGAAAATGTTCTGATTGGAGAGATTAGAAACGCCTAGAGGCCCGGTTGTCTATAAAGCTGTGAAATGAAGATCAGTTAATTGTTCAGATTTCTTTAAATCTGGACCACAGAGGAACGACGGGGGCAAAAATTCCTCTGTAAAACTGCAATTTGTTAATCTGTTCAAAATAAATGTTAAACTGGAAATTGGCTCCATTTTGTCTCTGCTTGAACATGCATTGAATTACTTATGATAATTATTTAATTCAACAACATACAAGCCAGCTATCATCCATCAACATTCAAACTGCAGGAATTTACTTCTGCACCAGAGAAAACTAAAAGAATCACTAAAGAAAAATAAATGAAGATAACCCATACCTCAGCGTGTGTGCTCTCAAGGCACCCCACACTGTCACACATTCAGACCAAAACAGCCAAGAGCAGACCCCTGTGACTGCCCCTGATATTTTAACAGGAGAGCAACCAATTACTATCAGTATCAGAGTATAACCGTGTCTGTATCTCTCTGAAAAACAGCAACCAAAGAACACACACACCAAATTTTCCAACCACAAGACTTGCCAGTAAACTAATTAAATTATTCAAATATTATGGATGGAATCAGACTCACCTGTGATGACTTATCTCAGGGAGTAAAAAGGAAAAGGAAGGAATGAGGGTTCCAAAAACCAGGCGGCAGTCGGGCTGATCAGAGAACCAAATTCCCGCTGCTCCAACTTGCTAAAGGACGTCCCAGACAGAGGCTGCTCCCCCGGGTCTGGCCTGACGCATTTGGTCGCTCTTGTCAGTCCGGTCCACACGCTGGAATCCCAAAGCGTTGGGCGCCAAAATGTTGTGGGAAAAAGGCATTTTAAATAAATAAGTGAGAGAGATTCCTTCATTTTATCTTGGAGGTGTAATTATATTCCGATTGATCATACAGGAGAACAGTACATATCACAGTGAATGCTGAATGCTGCCTCCTCCCAGCTCAAATGAAAATAAGTATTTATAAAGTTCAGCAACCTTGCCTCTATGACTTCTGAAGACAAAACTATTCTCTCAGGGTGGGAATTTCTCAGGATGAAGGCACCTGGCTCTTTAGCTGGGAATAAGTGAATCTTGACAGATACAAAACAATGGCAATAGCTTGGGTTAAATCATAACACAAGAAAAACTCTGAAAACTAAGTATATAAGAAGAATCAATTTTCTCAGGCAGTGAGGTTTTCTCTAACCTCGATTCCTATGTGAACTCAACACCTGTTTTCTGGCCCATCTGCTCTTCTGTTCTTCACACCCTCTGCTCTCAGTGTTAATAATACTAAGAGATGAATCATAATAATACATTTCTACATCACACCCTTTATATTGGAGGCAATTTCCCTACCACCATACATTTTCCTGCAGGTTACAGGTTACAACCTGATAAGCATGTGTTTTATAAACATTAGTTTAAAACTTGTTGTTTTCCATTTCAGAATGCCACCAACAACCGAACCCCATTAGTTACCAGAAATGGCTCAGCGATGGGATTACCCCATCTTACTTGCAATGTTTGGTGTACCAGTAGAGTAGAATACATATTAAATAAGAAGAAACCCCTAGCTCTTGTAGCTTTCTAAACAACTTCAAAATATCATTGCCATGTTAACTTTTGAAGCAAAAACTGAGATATTGTGGACAACCAAAAGAAACTCACACTGTTCTCCATGACTGATACATATCACTGTATATGTAATATTCCCTCCGACCCAGCCCCCGCAGAAGATGTATTGTCCCTTCTTCTTGAATACTTCTAGAAGTTTGTTTCTGAACATATGATGTATGTGCTCTGTAGCCTATGTGATTTGTGTGACAATGGGTGACCAATGGCCCATCGTTGCAAAACAAAAGGTTGAGCTATAAGGTTCTCAGTCATCCAGGTCATCGTACTCAAAAGGGTTTACAAGCAGGCAACTGGACTTTTTTTCTTCAAGAAACCAAAAAAGTCCAGTTTCCTGCATTTAAACCCTTTTTGAGAAAACTCTACAAACACATTGCATGAATAAGTTGAGTCGGTCTTTTACAAGTAACAAAGTCAAACTGCGCTCACCACACCTCAGACATCACTATGGATCTGTAAAGATCAATTATTTCTGAGACAGTTAATAACTACAAACAAATCTTTAACATCTGATCTCAGAATCTGTAACATTATGATGGTGATTAAAATAATCTAATATTGTTACAAAGACAAACATTTCAATGTAAACACCTCCTACTAGAAAATCTGGATAATTTATTGCTCAACTCTGTTGATAAATAGTGTGCTGAACATCACACTGATTTTTTATATTAAGGTGATACTCTGGAAGAGGTCAGGCTGCTTCCATCTTTGAGGCTTTAATGACTGACAGGTCAGCGCATTATTTATTTTTACCCTGAACAAGTTTCTATCAGCATGCTAAAAAGCATCCATCACTATCATGATATAAAACAAGACAATAACGTATTTTTCCTATTAAAGTCCTTATGGTATCAACATTAAATCAAACAAATAATTTTTCTTTGATTCGCTCTGGATCCATGACAACAGGAAGCTTCTGTAACATGCTGATGTTCTCAAATGGGTTGAATCGTCAAAGATAAATAGATATCTAAATCATACAAGAATATACTTGGTTTTATCAAAACACATATCAAAGGCCTCCAACAGCCCAAACTTTAGGGACAAAACCAAACATCTTTAGCTGACATCTTCATTGGATGGTTTATTCAGTTATATTTATCAATATTTTATAAATAATGAGAAGCAAAAACTTATTTTCTTGGTCGGTTCATCTTCCTCAGATCTCTGTTACTGTCCTGCAAACAGCTTCCTGGATATATCTGGTAAGACAAGGGACAGGATTCTATAAAAAAAAAAGTCAGAACACTGAAATTCTGCCTCTGACATTGCGTGCTGTATTCTGTGAGAGAAGCGCCATCTTCTGGTCATGTTCTGTATTTCATTGAGTGGGAGGAGTTCCAGTAAAAACTATTCATGCCCAGGAGATGGTGGGGGTCATTCTAGCCGCTGGAACTCTGCTGGGAGTCTGTTGGGACTATGCTGGAACTGTGCTGGGATGGGAACTTTTATCTGGCTACTACTGTATGTATGCTGGCTGGGTTATGAAGTTTTTGCTGCAGACTGCTTCTGATATCTTACATCCTTTATTTGCCTTGAAAGGAGGCAAGTCAATGGGATTGTATCTAACTTTCCCGTTCTGTTGTCTTTATTAAAGAAGTTTGTGCAACCAAAAAAGGCACAGATGATCACATCAGTTTGAGGTGGTGTAATAGGCAGGGAGCAAAATAGAAATAATTATTCTAGATTTTATGAGACACTATATGAAATGAAAACTAACCACATTTTCTCAATAAATTCAGTTTGATTTAGTTAGTTTTGTTAACACTCATTGCACTTTCAGTTCATTTTCGTTTTGTTTCAAATTCATTTTTATTTTTATTTCATATAATGAATATGCTTTTTTACTTCAAGTTTTCATTATTTTGTTAATCTTTGTTAACGATAATAACCCTGGAGAATACTTATTCTTGACTGTGATCTGATTTAAGCCTTGATACTCGATACTGGGGTAAAGTGAATCCTCTTTCTTTGAAACAAAGAAAAAAAACAGTACCAAGAGGAGAGGACGATGGCAAGATAATGCCGGCTTCTAGTGAGTTGCGGATATATTTCTCCATGGCCTGTCTTTCTTTGACAGAAAGACTGAATAGGTGACCAGAAGGGAGTGGGGCTCTGGGCAGGGGATTGTTGGAGCAGTCGTACTGGGGATGAGGTAGTAGAGAAAGGGCCAACTCTTTACTAAACACCTGATGAGGATCGTGATATTCAGAAGGGACGGATAGATCTGGGAGTTGCTCTGAGGTGGATTCTTTTGGTAATCTTGCTGGTAGAGCACACTGAAGGCAGGTTTGAAGGCAGTATGAACTCCAAGTAGCTATCCTGTGGTTGGTCCAGTTTATCTGAGGGTTGTAAAGTAATAGCCTGGGGATAACCAAGAACTATTGAACTGTCTTTGGTTGGGGAGATGATTGAATACTTTTGTGGTAATTTACAGAGACGACCAGAGACTCTCACTGCGTTTCCATTACCCATGAAATTGGGCAAACTGAAGTTGCGAAAATAAATTCTCCTAATGGAAACATTCTAATTTCGATACAAAGTTTTTACGCTTGCATGAGGTTGTTTTTCGAGCGTATCAAACTTAAGATATTTTGCAAAACAGCAATGACAACACTTTTTTTGCATCACATGAGTCACATGAGCAACAACTGGATGCTACTACAAGCGGAAAAGACGAAGTAGTAGTAGGAGGAGAAAGATGGTACGGCATGTTTGGGTTCACGACGAGACTTAGTTGGTTTGTGATAAAAGCATAACTAATATATTAAGATTCAAAACAGCGAAGAAATGCGAGCATTTACCAAGACCGCTCCAATGTAAAAGGGGTTTGCCGCTCCAATGCCTCTACAAGCCTTCTACATCTCCTCTGATGGCTGATTATGAGCGCTAGTGGAGTGCCTGCAATTTGAATATATCTACTGTGTAAATGTTCACATCTGTCGCCACTTTTCTTACTCACGTGATTTAAACTGAGTTTGTTATTTAATGAAAACACAGCAATTGCAAAATTGTGTTTTTTCGACAGACAATATCGACAAAGTTTTGCGCATTGAGACTGCAGCATGTTGTGCACTCTGCTGAGAAGGTGATTGGCTGCAGACTACCATCTCTACAGGACTTGTACACCTTCAGGACACTGGGGCTTGCAGGTCAGATCACAGCTAACACTTCTCACCCAAGACACGGACTGCCAATTCGGACCAGAACGTATCGAAAAGTTTCTTCCCCTCTGCTGTCGGACTCATGAACAATAACCCTAAGACCGTTACCACCGCCTGCTATGAATCAGTCACATGACCCATATTGTGTTTTTCTGCACATGCCTGATTTGCACGATCGTTACTTGCAGTCGTGTATATATTAATCTGTTTAGCCCATTTTATTTTTATTCTTATCTAAGTGTTTGTCTTATTTTATGTTTGCAGTACTGCAGCAATTTCCAAATGTTATAAATCTGACCAACATTTTGCAATAAACCCTTTCTGATTCTAATTGTGCTTTGTGTGTTTTGTTGATGAATTATATCCTGACTTACTGATCCATGTCTTTCTAATAAAATTCCCTGCTGGGAGACTGCTGTCTGGAGGTGTGCTGATGAGTCCGTTTGGCCAATTGGTTCTGACATGATTTGTTTACTAGACTCAAAGTAAGCACACCAGACACCGTAGACAGGTAATGTTTACGTACTGTTAACTTATTTAACAAAGATCTGTGGCTTGTCTCGGAAGGAAATAGGGAATGGGAAATCAGGAAACCAAGTCTAGACTGCAAGAGGAATGAGTGTAGATTAACTGGATGAAGATGATATGGGGATCTGATGTTGTAGGTATGATTCTTGCTTGTCTGGAGATTAATTACTTGGAGGAAGGTAGGTTGTAAGCTGTGGTCTGTGTTTGGCTGGAGGTGGGTGTGTAATGTCCGATTACATTCTGGTTTTTTTGCAGGTGGATGACACGAACAAGTCCTGAGGATTTCCAGGATCAAAGCTGAGTTCTGTTTTTCACTGCAGGTGGAGATGTTTCTGGGTAAAAAGGAGAGCAGCTTGGTGACAGTGATGGAGTGGGTGAGTGATGAAGAGAATACGATGCACGAAGTGGTGCAGAGGCTGACCAGGCGGAAACCCAGACCAGGGGCGATTCTAGTATCAGATACTTAGGGGTGCTGAGCACCCAGAGAGCCATCCGGCCAGGCAAGAAACATTTGACTGCTTTGTACATTTTAACACAAACAACAGGAGATATGTCAATGGGCATCCAGTCACTTAGTCCGTAGCACCTTGGGTTTTATATCAGCACATGCATCTAACATAAGACTTAAAAAGTCACTGCTTAGGAAAGTATCACAAACTGACTGACTCAATCAGATATGATCTTAAAATAACTAGAAAAGCAGAACTTTGAGAGCTTAGCCCTCTGCCAAGCACCTCAGTGCAGTTCAGATTCCTCTATAATACCTGATCTTCCCCAAAATGTAATCATACGTTCATTGGCCCATTCATGACTTTTCCTGAATACTGAGTTATTTTGTTAACAGTGTTATTTATTTATTTATTTCATTTTATAATATGTTACTTCATAGTTTACAGTCTGTTTTTACTTGCCTTTTATTCGTTTTCATTTTATGTGACTGTTGCTTTAACATGTAAATTTCCACCCTGTGGGATAGAGTCTTTCCAATCATTCATTCATTCATTCAGACACAAAAAGATAAATGTCTGTAAAATAATAACCTCTTTGGCAGATTTATTAGTTTATTATTTATTATTAGTGATAAGGCAAAAGTGACAGTATTCCATTGTGTGTGGCAATGTAGCAGGATAAAATCTTTTTGGGAAGAAGTTAAAAGAGCAATAGAAAAAACATTCTAATGGATCCCGGGTTCTTTGTCTTAAAGGTCATATATACAACAAAAAATAATGAATATTAATAGACATGTGTTTTTTACATGCCAAAAATATCCATTGCAATGTTTTGGAAGAAGATCAACAGACCAAGTGCTACGTATTGGTTGAAACAGATGTTGACAACCTTTTCTTTGGAGAGAGTGACGTACACACGAAAAGGATGGCAAGGTATATTTGAAGACATCTGGAAACCGTATAATGCTTTTGTTAATGGTATAGATGTCTTCGTTATTGGAGCATTTTAAATAACTACATATATGAAAATGCAAGTGCATGTAAGAAAATGTTAATAAGTATATTGTTTAGAAAAAAAAGAAAACCTTTTGAAATATTAAGAAATTAGTTCATCTCATCTGCTACTGCAGTTTGGTGCACTTCAGATGCCTCAACCAAAGAAAATGCTTGAAAGAATGTAAAAACCTTTTTTTTCCGTAATTAAAAAAAAAAGTGAATATAAAGCCAACAAGAAAATAAATTAATTAAAAGCTCAGTTTGTCTGAATTAAAGGTTGTTGTTTTTTTAATCATTACAAGCTCTTATTTCTGAAATAACGAACAAAAAATTTCACATTTTTGGGAAAACAATTTTTTTTACAAAAAGTATTTCATAACAAGATGTGTTTTTTTTATATTGGTGATTTACTAATAGAAAATAAATTTATAAATATCAATACAGTGCTTTTAGGAGATGATCTGTAGGTAAAACTAAAGCAACCAGAAGTGTCCATGTGCAGTCCAAGGTGACACACATACCTCAACTTAAAACATATGTATATAGTTTTTCTCTTACGTAAAATGTATTGTGTTGATATTGTTGTTAATACAGAAAAACTGAGCTTTTCTTTTTTATAATTTTGCAGTACACTTCAGTAGGATGTAAAAGGTAACAATAACTATCTAAACACAATATATTGGCATGTATTAACTAATTTTCAGCCAACATTATCTGCATGCAAAAACAGCTCAATGTACAGTTTGTTTAGCAGAAAACAGCAAATCCTCTTATCTTTTACTGGTTTGCTGAAAATTCAGCTCTCTGCTGAATTTGCTGAATTTGCTGAATCTGCTGACTCCCGCTGGAGATTGACCAGACGCACATACGTGTATGATGCGTTTAAAGACGGCTCCAAAAAAATAAAGTTGCATAAAAACAGAATAAAAAAATGCATACTGTTGTATCGTCAGGGTCCTGGAGGGTGCGTGGGAGTTCGCCCAACCGGTCTACATGTGCTTTGTGGACTTGGAGAAGGCGTTCGACCGTGTCCCTTGGGGTTGTCCTGTGGGGGGTACTCCGGGAGTATGGGGTACTAGGCCCTTTGATACTGGCTGTTAGGTCCCTATATGAACGGTGTCAGAGTCTGGTTCGCATTGCCGGCAGTAAGTCGGACTAATTTCCAGTGAGAGCTGGACTCCGCCAAGGTTGCCCTTTGTCACCGGTCCTGTTCATAACGTTTATGGACAGGATTTCTAGGTGCAGCCAAGGTGTTGAGGCGATCCGTTTTGGTGACCTCAGGATCGGGTCTCTGCTTTTCGCAGATGATGTGGTCTTGTTAGCTTCATCTGAACGTGATCTACAGCTCTCGTTGGAGCGGTCGCAGCCGAGTGTGAAGCGGCTGGGATGATGATCAGCACCTCCAAATCCGAGACCATGGTCTTGAGCCGGAAAAGGGTAGAGTGCCTTCTCCGGGTCGGGGTCCTTCCTAAAGTGGGGGAGTTTAGGTATCTGGGGGTCTTGTTCACGAATGAGGGAAAAATGGAGCGGGAAATCGATGGACGGATTGGTAAGGCGTCTGCAGTTATGCGAGCGCTGTACCGGTCTGTCGTGGTGAAGAGAGAGCTGAGCCGAAAGGCAAAGCTCTCAATTTACCGGTCGATCTACGTTCCTACCCTTATCTATGGTCACGAACGCTGGGTGGTGACCGAAAGAACGAGATCGCGGATACAGGCGGCTGAAATGAGTTTCATCCATAGGGTGGCTGGGCTCTCCCTTAGAGATAGGGTGAGAAGCTCGGTCATCCGGAGGGGGCTCAGAGTAGAGCCGCTGCTCCTCCACATCGAGAAGAGCCAGTTGAGGTGGCTCGGGCATCTGGTCCGGATGCCTCCTGGACGCCTCCCTGGTGAGGTGTTCTGGGCACGTCCCACCGGGAGGAGACCCAGGGGAAGACCCAGGACTCGCTGGAGGGATTATGTCTCCCAGCTGGCCTCGGGAACGCCTCGGGATACCTCTCGAGGAGCTGGCCCAAGTAGCCAGGGAGAGGGAAGTCTGGATCTCTCTGCTTAGGCTACTGCCCCCGCGACCCGATCCCGGATAAGCGGAAGATGATGGATGGATGTTGTAAAAATTTTTAAAATATCACATTTGAAATCTTTTCACACTTTTGTATTGTGTATTTTAAAAAAAATCTCCAGTTTTAGGGGGTGTTTGGCTCAGTTTGGGGGTGCGGGAGCTCCCCCAAAAATGACCTAAAATCGCCCCTGACCCAGACTGAGAGAGTGTCTATGGCTTGGAAGGTTCAGGAAGAAGGTCACAGGAAACCCAGGAGGGATTTACAAGGAGAATGGAAAGTAAGTCACAGTTTTCTTAATCTTTAGCAAATTTCTCTTACTTTGATTTCCGGAAGGTAACTTGGCCATGTACTACGCTAGAGGCAAGAACCGACTGGCGTCAGCCTGCAGGAGCCACTTTCCTTTTAAACTGGATGATGATGAGGATCATTGCTGCCTGCCACACCCTGCAGAGAAGGTTGGAGAAAGAACACCAACAGACCCACTCTCCAGCACACAGCCACAGAATCCTATCAAATATAGCTGGTTGTATAGTTAAAAGCTCAGGATTTTTGTAGTTGTATGATTTTGATTTTATCTGAAAGCCTGCAACATTAGACATTAACCACTGTTTGGTAGCTGCACTGTCCACTTGTCCTCTTAGTGTGTGCCGAAAGCCGCCAATGGTTGTTCAGTTTTTGGCACATGAAAGTCAAGTTTCACTCGTTGCACAGGCAGTGCACAGACAGTATAGAAGTTATGCCGGGAATGCATGTTAAAATCAAGGACTCAATGTTCCATCACTTTTACTTGCCGAGTTGCTAACTGACTCTGACTCCAAAAGAAAGCGGCGGCTAGACACTTTTATTTTATTCTTTTTTAACCCTGGTGTTTTGGTAAAAAAAAATTTAAAATAAATAAACAGAATAAACAGCCAACACAAGTTTTTTTCCTGTACCTCATCTAGTTACAATAGCAACAATAACCACATCTTGTGCCTCCAAGCGCAACCTCATTTATTGGCAAGGCTGAACTTAACATTTAAAAGATTATTGTCATCAAAATGACAATACGTAATGATTAATTTCTTGAAATTGATAATTTGTAAAATAATCCTACATAGTCCCTGTTTGCTGTAAAAAAATATTTTGTCATTTATTTTGAGACATTCTAAACTTTAAACTGTTTGAAGAAACTTTACTGTCACACAATCCATAAAGCCTGCTTTATCAGTGCATTATTCAAAAGTGTCATTAGTGAGCCAAAATCAGGCCAACTGTGTTTTTTTAATAGCAGTAGAAGTCTGTACGGGCCATATACTGTGTTACTTGTCGCTGCTGCATCTTATTTACTTCTGGCAATATTGTATCGAACCACAAACGGGCCAAATCGGAAAGAAAGGTTCAGCTTACCTACTGCATTTATGTTTCCGGCCATTAAGGAAAACCAGTGGTCCAGCCAACCCGGACCTCAGTGCTAGACCTCCGCCAGAATTGGGCCAATTATGCTTGCTATGTGGGTTTCCTGATCAGAGTCTGTAGTAAATCTGCTTCGGATGCGACAAATACTGGAAATAAACCCACAGGCGATGTAGTCTTGTTGTTAGGGACCTTTTTTTGGGAGTAAAAATACCCAGAGGAGTGACCAGACACAAAAATTACGCACAGGAACAAGACACAAATTACGCACTGAAGTACCAGGGCATCCATACACGGTGCCATCTTGGAAAACATCTGTGAATAACGTCTGCAATGTGGAAACATGGAAGTTTCTTATTCAGATACTGTGATGATGGAGAAAGAAAGCTGGGACTAAGCTTTATGGCGGCAATTTTAACAAGTTTAATTTGGCAGAATCTTGTCCATCAGGCTATTTTTCCATCAGCTGCCCATGCTGCATTCAAATACAGATGAGACAGTAGGTTTTTTGAGATATAACTCCAAAATGATTTAAACGTGTTTTACTCTTAAATGTGGGCACAGTTGTAACATTCACTGTTTTCATGTAATTGTGTTGTTCAATAATCTATTTGATCAAGTATTGGCTCTGCTTGTTTATTATGCTTTATTCTTTGCCACATGACAGCACTGTTTAAATTATTTTGCCCCAGTTTTTGTTTGCTGTCCACTGAATGATGGACAGTTAATATATAGATAGGGAAAAAAAAGACAAATCTCAGTGCAGTACTATATAGTCCCTACTTTGTATACCAACTAGAATTTACTTTGAAACTTTCAAGTCAATTTCCAAGAGGTGCAGAAACTTAATTTGCATGTAAAAAAACGTGCAAAATATATAATAGCAATAGTACTTAGATGAACCATGCTACAAAGAACTGCAGCATCATTGCTACGGATTAATTTGTTGTTCTTGCAATGGACACAGCAAAAGGCTGTTATGAAGCAGAAGGAAGGAAGCAAACAATTTGGGGGAAAAGGTTGCAGCTAAATTTAATCTTAAACTGTTTTTTATTTTTTTCAAATGATGGCTCTGCCAATATGTCTATCTCTCCCTCTCTTGCTCTATGCCTCCTAATCTCATCAGAGAGAGTAATTAAATACCACCAACCAAGTACATCCTATCTCCTCCGACTGCTTCTCACGTAAGAATACGCTGCATCTAATCTAGCAAAACATCACCGTTTATATCATTTAGCCCCAGTTTTTGTTTGCTGTCCACTGAATGATGGTCAATTAATATATAGATAGGAAAGAATTGACTGAATTGAATTGAATAAAAAAGGTTACAGGATGTGCAGTGATGAAGAATCCGAGACTGAGAAAGAGATTGAGTTAACAAATACAAGAGTGTGACAATCCAACCCAGTAAAAGACAGAGCTTAGTACCCAGCATCGTGTCCACACAGTCAGGGCTAACTTGGGGGCTCAAGCTGCATGCTGTCCCTGTGATTAGCTAGCCATCTGGCCGGTGTCTTGTGTGAGCAGCCAAAGCAGTGCAGCTTGCTGCAAAGATCTCCAAATTGGGGGATGCATTTGTACAGACGGATTAAACATCTGGCCAAAACCCTTTTCTGAAAAGTGAATTACAATGAATAACATGTAATGCCTTTTATGCCTTACAGATGTTACAGAGTTTTGTGCCTTTAAAGGTGAAAGTACAGGTTTTACAACCTGGACCTTATTTATAGCATCCATTACGTTCATTTAGTCACCCAGACAAGTTTGGTGACACAGGATGTCCTTTGAGAGATGTTTAGATCCATTCATGGTTAGCGTATATCCATATAATGGGAGTTGTTCGGGCACCCAAAGTGCAGCCTCAAAATTATTTTTCTGTCAAAAAACGTTATGAATCGCTTGTGTTCGGAGCCTCTAGGGTATGCTTTGCTGTTGTCATCCGTTTTTTTTTTTACAAGCTTTTAAATAATAATAAATATTCCCTCATGCATTCGGGGAGCTCAAAAAACAGCTGGAGGTGCTGCAGCTGTAAAACAGTTTTTCTGTGCAACGCTTAGCGGGATCAGATGAGGACATTCGCTTTTACACCAGGTACAGTCATTTGAAAATTGTACCTCCTGTTTTCAGCAATAACTAATAAATAAACGTTGAACTAAATGTAAAATGTGTATTATTATTTCAGGTTTGCTTCATACGGGCACTTAGAGGCCTTCCGGAGATTGGTGGAGCCTGCAGCAACCACTAAGATGTTACGAATCACAGGCGATAAATCCGATTCTGCCAGCGGCCCTAAATTTTCTCTACCTGCAACAGTATGTAGATTAAAATGAGGATGTGAAAAATTCAAACTAAGAAGTCGACAATTAGAATCTCTTTTTACAGTAGGTATCGTCCAGAGGTCACTATTTTTAGATGTATATATTTTTTAAAGAAAATGTTGAGACATTTAATATGGGCCTTTGTTGGAATTATCTTTTTAACAAAAGGTGAATAAGAGCTACAGGTGACAAATTAAAGCGATAATGATCAATTTCCGAAAAAATCCTGGACAGAAGACGCGTGTTATTTCCAATTGGCAAGAAACATATGAATGAGGGCTGTAAGGCTCACATTTCTGTCACCAAATCTCTTTATCACTTTTCTTCCTTTCTCTTTCACACACAGACTTTTGTCATAGTATATTTATGTTTCTCCAACATACTCTCATTCTTTACAAACTTGTAATGGTATTTTATATCTCTCTCTTTGTCTCTGCTTCTTGATTTTCATTCAGGCAACTCCATGGACAAACCAAGACTACACTTATATTCATCCTTGGCGATAGTAAATGCCTAATGTTTATCTTAGCTCTATGAATCCTGTCAAATTTCTAATATGGAATATTCATGGATCTGGTTCCAGAGATAAAAGGATTAGGATTTTCAACCATCATAAAAGATTTAAGGCAGATGTCGTCTTACTACAGGAGACTCATAAATCAAGCTCAAGCTAATTTATGCTTTATCAAGCTAATTTATGATGTGAACCAGTCTTAACCATGTAAAGCACATTGAATTGCCCTGTGTTGAAAGTGTGCTATAGAAATAAAATTGCCTTGCATTGCAACTGCTAATGTTTAAAATCACCAGAGTATCCTAATGTATTTTCTTCATGCTATAACTCTAGACAACGAGTAGCAGCAATATTAATAAATAAAAATACTTATTTTAAATTAATAGACATAGTTACAGATCCAGAGGGTAGATTTATAATATTAAAACTATTTATACATAACCAAAATTTATGTATAGTTAGTGTATATGGCCCAAATGTCGACAACCCCTTATTCTTTCATACCTTTTTCTCACTTTTGGCTAATCACATGGATAACTCACTTCTTCTCAGGGGCGGGGGGACCTCAACTTTGGTTTAAATGAGGAAATAGATAGGCTCAATACAACAGGGACTCAGCGCAGCTGGTAATCCATAGATATAGTGAAACAGTACATGAGCGATTAAGGACTTTGCGATCCATGGCGATCTCTTCATCCCAACGACAAAAAATACACTTTTTTTCTGAAATTTCCACGATTCTTATTCTAGATTGGACTATTTCTTAGTCAGAAGCTGACTGCTGAATAACATTTCAGATACTGAGACACATACTATAATTATCAGCGATCATGCTCCTGTTTCTTTAAATCTATTAAATAGGTAAGCAAACCTTCAATAAAAAAATAGGAGATTTAATACATCATTGCTTAAGGATAGAGAATTTATTCAATATATTGAAAACAAATGGCCTTCATACTTGCAACTTGATGACCTCCCTGGTATGTTGCCATCCACTCTCTGGGAGGCAGGGAAAGCTGTGATTAGACGTAAAATAATTTAATTCTCATCAAATCAAAAGAACAAAGAAGAAGAAGAAAATAAATATGTTAAGGGATTACAAGAAACTATCAAATCATTAGAAGTTTCCCTGGATGAGGAGTGCTTCAGCAAAATACGTGAAGCATAATTAGAATTAAATGAAATTATCACTAAACGGATGCAGTTCTTAATTCAAAGTCTTCGAATAGAACACTTTGAACATAGTAATAAATCAGATAGCTTCTTAGCTAACCAGCTAAAAGTAAATAAAGAAAAAAACCCACTATATCTGCAATCAAAGAACAAATTGGGAATATAGTATATGATCCGGAAAGAATACACACTTTCAAATAATTTTATGACACTTTATCCTCACCAGAGATAAACCCATCGAATAATGAAATCTAACAATTTCGGGATAAAATAACTCTTCCTAAACTATCAGACAGTTAAGCAATGGCCCTGGATTCACCGCTAACAGTGGCTGATCTCCTGCAGGCCCTCCAATAATAAAGCTCCAGGCCCAGATGGATTTCCTGCAGAGTTCGATAAAGAATTCTGGAATATTCTGGCACCAACATTCTACAAAAAGTTACAGGAAACAAAGGAAAATGGCCAACTAACGCCAAACATGAACTCCGCCCACATCAATCATCTATTAAAACCAGGGAAAGGCCCTATGTCTCCTACCAGTTATCGTCCCATTTCTCTGATCATTGTTGACCTTAAAATAATCTGCAAAGCTCTTGGAAGAAGAATAGAGAAAGTAACACTTCTTATAATTCATCCTGATCAAACAGGTTTTATAAAAGGGATGTTTTCCTCCACAAATTCACGTAGATTAATAGATTTAATAGATTATTCCTACTGTAAAAACATCCAAACAAGTATATTACCTTTAGATGCAGAAAAGGCATCTGATAGAGTTAACTGGAAATTTTTATTTGCAACCTTACATAAATTTAGGTTGGGAAATGATTTTATAGACTGATTAAAATATTATACATCTCCCCAACGGCATGTATTAGGAGTAATAATCAAACATCAAGTGTTTTCCTTCAGAGAGATACCAGGCATGGATGTCCACTTTCTGCCTCCCTGTTTGCTATTTTTATTGAACCATTAGCAGCAGCAATCAGGCAAACTAATAATATTAAATGTATACAGTGTATTAAAATAGAACATAAAATTAGTCTGTATGCAGATGATGTACTACTTTTTCTTCAGCATTCACAAACCTGTCTCTCTCAGGTAATCCAGTTGATAAAATCTTATTCAAGAGTTTCTGACTATTCCATAAATTGGTTAAAATCTACAGTCCTTCCAATCAATTGTTCCTTCCAGAGTCCCATTGCTGTTCCACTCCGGTCAGGAAATATAACATATTTAGAAATCCAATTCTCACTAAGACTGGCAGACTTATCAAAGCTAAACTATGTCCCACTTTTAAAAAAAGTGGAACATGATCTGGCTAGATGGAAATCCCTTATTGCAATAGTAGCTACAATAAAAATGATGGTTTTGCCTAGAATCAACTATTTATTCTCAATGATCCCAAGCAAACCATCACCTGATTGGTTTAGATCTCTGGACTCTTCTGTTTCTAAATTTCTTTGGAAAGATAAACCCCCACGTATCAGCTTGAAAACACTGCAGAAGTCCAAAGATAAAGGGGGTCTGGACCTACCAAACTTCCGTCTTTATTTCTTAGCCAACAGACTCCAACACATGTCAAGATGGTTAAAACACAGTTCTCTCGATGAGTCCTGGATAGATGTTGAACAAACACTATGCAATAAGATAAAACTTTCAGACCTACCATTTATTAGCTCAAATATAAAACAAAATTAATGTTTTGAAAGTATCAGTATCAGCTCCTCTCTGACCGCTTGGTGGGAATTTCTTTAAATGATGGTCCTTACTAGTCCCATCTAGACGTACACCCATTTTGAACAACCCGGACATCTCAAAAAAAAAAATAATTCCAAACTGGAGTTGTAAAGGAATTGAATACAACTATATTACGTTTAGCCGCATGCTCTCATTTCATTGATGGCTGTCTGAGTGGTGTCCAGCAAACGACGTGGGCTGGTTTTTGGAAAACTTTTTGGGGAAAACCTGGTCTGATCCGGAGAGACTGCATCCATCCCACTTTTGACGGAGCAGCGCTTCTTTCTAGGAAACTGGACAGATTTATTCAGTCCTGCAAAACACTGACAAACCAGGGTCCAAACCAGGAAGCAGAGTCGTGGTTCAACCCACCTCTCTGCATCCCATTGAGACAGTCTCTTGCCCACGGCCAAAATCAAATAGACTAAAAGTTAACCTGACAAAAGTAACTATGAAAATCTAATTAAAATAAAAAACCCTTGGACCAAATAAGGAAATCGGGCAATTAGATGTGGTTTACTAAACATGAGATCCATCTCCTCAAAGACATTATTAGTTAATGACTTGATATGTGGAGAGTGCTCCTTCCGGGGACTCCCTCATTCTGCTGGGGGACTTCAACGCTCACGTGGGCAATGACAGTGAGACCTGTAGAGGCGTGGTTGGGCGGAACGGCCCCCTTGATCTGAACCCGAGCTGTGTTTTGTTGTTGGACTTCTGTGCTCGTCATGGATTGTCCATAACGAACACCATGTTCAGGCATAAGGGTGTTCATGTGTGCACTTGGCAAGAGGACACCCTAGGCCGCAGCTTGATGATCGACTTGGTTGTCGTTTCATCTGATCTGCGGCATGTTTTGGACACTCGGGTGAAGAGGAGGCGGAACTATCCACTGACCACTGCCTGGTGGTGAGTCTGCTCCGGTGGTGGGGAGGACGCGGATGAAGAAGGAGTCCTATCGGGCCTTTGCCTGCGGGACCCCGGAAAGAGCTGATATGTACTGACAGACCAAGCGGAGTGCTGCTCGGATGGTCGCTGAGGCAAAAACTCGGGCATTGGAGGAGTTTGGAGAGAGCATGGGGAATGACTTCAGTGTGGCTTCAAGCGATTCAGGTCCACATCCGGCGCCTGAGGGGGGGGGGCGGTCTGCCACCAACACTGTTTACAGTGGGGGTGGTGTACTGCTGACCTGGACACGGGACGTTTTGGGTTGGTGGATGGAATACTTTGAAGAACTCCTCAATCCCACCGACACACCTTCCTGTTTGGAAGCAGAGTCTGGGGACTTTGGGACAGGCTCTCCAATCTCTGGTGCTGAGGTCACTTAGGTTGTAAAAAGCTCCTTGGTGGGAAGGCTCCAGGGGTGGTTTGGATTCGCCCGAGATCCTTAAGGCTCTGGATGTTGTAGGGCTGTGTTGGTTAACGCGGCTCTGCAATATTGCGTGGACATTGGGGGCAGTTCCCTTGGATTGGCAGACTGGGGTGGTGGTCCCCCTCTTTAAAAAGAGGGACCAGAGAGTGTGTTCCAACTATAGGGGGATCACACTTCTGAGCCTCCCTGGTAAGGTCTATTCAGGGGTTCTGGAGAGGAGGGTCCGACGGATAGTTGAACCTCCGATCCAGGAGGAACAATGCGGTTTTTGTCCTGCCGTGGAACAAATCATCAGGAACATCGGGAGATTGATAGGTGGATTGGTAAGGCGTCTGCAGTCATGCGGGCGCTATACCGGTCTGGTCGTGGCTCCGGCATCTGATCAGGATGCCTCCTGGACGCCTTCCTGGTGAGGTGTTCTGGGCACGTCCCACCGGGAGGAGGCCCAGGGGAAGGGGAAGACCCAGGACTCGCTGGAGGGACACATAGTCAAATAACTAGGAAAGCAGTATGACATAGTCAAAGAAACCACATCCTGGGGAGCTGAACGACTTCAGGCCGGTCGCCCTGACGTCCCATGTGATGAAGACCATGGAACGGCTGCTGCTCCATCACCTGAGGCCACAGACCCACCACGCTCTCGACCCTCTGCAGTTCGCTTACAGAGAGAAGGTTGGAGTGGAGGATGCCATCATCTTCTTGCTTCACCGCTCTCTCTCTCACCTGGACAGAGGCAGTGGTGCTGTGAGGATTACATTTTTGGACTTCTCGAGCGCCTTTAACACCATCCAGCCTCTGCTCCTCAGGCACAAACTGACAGAGATGGGAGTAGGATCAGACCTGGTGGCATGGATTACAGACTATCTGACCGGCAGACCTCAGTACGTTCGACTGGGGGACTGCAGGTCCGACACTGTTACCAGCAACACTGGAGCACCGCAGGGAACTGTGCTCTCTCCGGTCCTGTTCACCCTGTACACGTCCGACTTCCAGTACAACTCGGAGCTCTGCCACGTGCAGAAGTTCGCGGACGACACAGCTATCGTTGGCTGTATCAGGAGTGGACAGGAGGAGGAATACAGGGAGTTGATCCAACGTTTTGTCACGTGGTGCGACTTTAACCACCTGCTCCTAAACGCCACCAAGACCAAGGAGATGGTGGTGGACTTTAGGAGAATCAGGCCGCACCTTGAGCCTGTCAACATCAAAGGTGACTGTGTGGAGGTGGTTCACACCTACAAATACCTGGGAGTGCAGCTGGATGACAAACTGGACTGGACTGCCAACACAGACGCCCTGTGCAGGAAAGGACAGAGCCGTCTGTACTTCCTCAGAAGGCTGGCGTCCTTCAACATCTGCAAGAAGTTGCTACAGATCTTCTACCAGTCTGTAGTTGCGAGCGCCCTCATGTACGCAGTGGTGTGTTGGGGGGGCAGCCTCAAGAAGAAAGACGCTGGACGCCTGAACAAACTGGTGAGGAAGGCAGGTACTGTTGTTGGCACAGAGCTGGACAGCCTTACATCTATGGCAGATAAACGGACTCTGAACAGGCTACTGTCCATCATAGACAGTCCACACCATCCACTGCACAACGCCATCTCCAGGCAGAGGAGCAGCTTCAGTGACAGACTGCTGTCATTGTCGTGCTCCACTGACAGACTGAAGAAATCGTTCCTCCCCCACGCCATGCGGCTCTTCAACAACTCTAGGGGGAGGGCGATAAAATCAACCATAGAACACTGGACTTAATGCTAATCACACCATGCACCTTCAGTCACACATGCACTTTATCATACACATACATCTACAAGTTGGACTCTAAGTATGTACAAACTGACCATTACTCAACTGTTTTTGCATACTGACATCTGCACAACTGCACTGAACTGGACTGGCAGACATTATACTTTTTTATACCATTATATTTTACCTTAGTTCTTCTTTTAAATTTTTATATTGTATTTTCCCTGCATGCCCCTGTGTTCCCGTAAGCTGCTAGAACTGTGAATTTCTCTTGGAGATGAATAAAGTATCTATCTATCTATCTATCTATCTAAATAACTAGGAACGCCTCAGGATTCCTCCCGAGGAGCTGGCCCAAGTGGCTGGGTAGAGGGAATTCTGGGTCTCTCTGCTTAGGCTACTGCCCCCGCGACCCAATCTCGGATAAGCGGAAGAAGATGGATGGATTGATGGACTTGATATGTGATAATAAAATTGATCTATTTTGCCTATCAGAAACCTGGTTGCAGCAGGATGATTTTGTAATTATGAATGAGTCAACTCCTTTCAATTATCAACATTTTCACATTTCTAGAAGTACTGGGCGAGGAGGAGGAGTTGCAACCATCTTTCATTCAGATTTGCAAATTCGCCCTAGACCAATTATTAACTAAAGCTCTTTTGAACATCTAATCCTTATTTTCGCTATCCAAGCTACAAAACATTAAAATAACTTTTGTTTGTGGTTTTGTATCATCCACCAGGCCCTTACTCTCAATTCTTGGACCAGACCTCAGATTTGTTATCTGACTTAGTTTTAAACACTGATCAGGTAATTATAATAGGGGATTTCAATATTCACATGGACATTGAAAGTGATCCCCTAACTGTAGCATTTAATATCATCTTAGACTCAATTGGCTTTAGTCAGAAAGTGAAGGGACCCACACACTCTGGTCAACACACTTTAGACATTGTACTGACATATGGCATTGACTGTGATGAACTAATAGTCCTCCCACATAACCCAGTACATTCTGACCATTTTTTGATAACCTTTGAATTTCCTTCACCCATTGTTCCAAAATCTGAAAGAAAATGTCATTACAGAATAAATTTAACAGACAATGCTGTAACAAGTTTTAAAGAATCTGTTCCATTCTTGCTTCCCTATCCATCTCTGAATAAAACAGTGGATGGCAGTAATTCCAACACTAACCCTTCAGACATTGATGGTCTGGTTCAAAGTATTACCTACTCCCTGTGTTTGGCACTACACAGTGTAGCCCAGTTAAAAAGGGGGAAAAAGAGTCTACTATATAAAAACACCATTCGACAAGCTAGAACAGCATATTTCTCATCATTAATAGAGGTGAATAAAAACAGTCCTAGGTTTCTTTTTGGAACAGTTGCAAAACTTACGCATGGTCATAGATCTGTTGAACCAACTATACCCCCTTCTCTCAGTAGTGATGGCTTTATGGGATTCTTCATAAATAAAATAAATTATATTAAAAATAAAATCATTGGCATTCTCCCAAACATGATTAACTCTCTTTCAGTAAATGAGGCAGTATCAGAGAGAACTGTAGAACAGTGTCTATGTCTGTCCCGTTTTGATTCTGTTGAACTTTTGAACAAATGTTAGCTCAATCTAAACCCTCAACTTGTATGTTAGACCCTATACCAACCAAATAATTTAAGGAAGTGTTCCATCTGGTTACTGGCCGTATTCTAGACATAATGAATGTATCTTTAATAAATGAATATGTGCCTCAGGAATCTGATGTTGCTGTTATTAAACCTTTGCTTAAGAACCCCCCCCCCCTGGATCAAGATCATTTAGCTAACTAAAGACGTATATCTAACCCTACTTTCTTAACCAAAATTTTTGAGAATATAGTTGCTAATGAAGTATGTGAACATCTAAACAGCAACAAACCGGTTTCAATAATTTAAGTCAGGTTTTAGAGCTCATTATAGCACTTAAACAGCACTGGTAAAAGTTACCAATAATATTTTAATGGCCTCAGATAATGGATATGTGACTGTTCTGGTCTTGTTAGATCTCAGTGCTGCTTTAGAAAGAGTAGATCATAATATTATCTTAGAAATGCTTGAACATGTAGGGATCAAGGGAAAAGCACTAGGCTGGTTGAAATCATCTCTGTCCAACAGATTCCAGTTTGTTCATGTCAATGATAAAGCTTCTTCACACTCAAGGGTTACCTGTGGAGTACCACAGGGTTCTGTGCTTGGACCAATTCTCTTTACTACATATATGCTTCCAATTGGTAAAATAATTAGACAACATGGATTTAATTTCCACAGTTATGCTGATGATACACAATTAGATTTATCCATAAAACTTGATGAAACCAATCAGTTAGGTAGATTACAAGCATGTCTGGAAGACATAAAAACCTGGATGACTCTGAATTTTCTACTTTCAATTTCAGACGAGACAGAAGTTATTTCTTTGGATCAGAACCTTTAAAACGGAAAATGCTAAATCAATCACTTCATCTTGATGGCATTAGTTTGGCCTCTGGTAATAATGTAAAGAACCTCAGTGTAATTTTTGACCAAGACGTGACATTCAAATCCCATATTAAACAGGTTTCTAAGATTTCTTTCTTTCACCTCTGGAATATTGCTACAATTAGACATCCTGTCCAGGAGTGATGCAGAGAAACTAGTCCATGCATTTGTTACTTCAAGGCTGGACTACTGTAATTCCTTATTATCAGGAGGTCCACAAAATACAATTAAAAGCCTTCAGTTGATCCAAAATGCTGCAGCAAGAGTTCTGATGAATAAAAGAAGAAGAGATCACATTTCCCTGTTTTAGCTTCTCTTCACTGGCTCCCAGTAAAATCTAGAATAGAATTCAAGATCCTCCTTCTGACATATAAATCTCTTAATAATCAAGCTCATCATACATAAGAGACCTGATTGTTCCATATGTTCCTAACAGAGCCCTTCGCTCTCAGACTGCAGGTTTACTGGTAGTTCCTAGAATTTCTAAAAGTAAAATGGGTGGCAGATCTTTCAGTTACCAGGTTCCCCTCCTATGGAACCAGCTCCCAGGGTTGGTTCGTGAAGCAGACATCTGTCTTTAAAACTATGCTTAAAACCTTCCTCTTTGACAAAGCTTACAGTTAGAGACAGGTTAATGTGATAGGTTAAAATGCCCTCATTACTGTTTACTGTATTTATCAGTATGTATGATTTAATTGATCTTAAGAAACAATACTCCATTACTGTTTAGATTGGAAATGGTTGTCAGTAATTTTGTGTAATGGATCCTAATCTTTATTTCAATTTAGTCATTTTAGTAACTGAATGGGGCTACCACGGGAAGTCTAGCGCTAGTGAGCCTTAGGAGAGAGCACGGCTTTCCTGACTCATTCAATACACGTCTGAGCAGAGGGAAAAACGTGTCTGTGGTTCTTTTATTATTTACTCCCCTTTTCAGGTAAGAGTTTATGCCTAAGCACACCTGTACTGTAAGATGTTACCAGACCAACTGAATGTTTGGGAATGCACTACGTGGTAGATATGTTGTTTATTATGTTTTGTTGTTGAATGAGGTTAAGCCACAGTTAGCCGCTAGCTCGTAGTCGATGATGCTAACTAGTTAAGACGACAGTCGGTACTTGTGTTTTGTGTTTCTTTGTAATGACTCTGTATGTATTTGTGTTGAGTTAATTCATTCAATACACGTCTGAGCAGAGGTAAAAACGCGTCCGTGGTTCTTTTATTATTTACTCCCCTTTTCAGGGCTTTTACAATTGGAGGCACCGCTGGGATGGTGGTTGTGAGGCTGGAATCCTACTGCAGAGGAGAACACCCCACATCAACCATCCCCTTAACAACCTGGCTAGTGGAGGGTGAAGCTGCAAGCAAGGTGGCGCCAAACCAAGAGGACTGTGTATTCTGAGGTGGAAAAAAGAAAGCTACTAGGAAGCATCAGCTCTATTTGGCTAAAACACTACTCTTCAGCACACTTCACCACCTAAAAAAAAAAAGAAAAAGAAAAACCAAGATCTCAGGACCAATTGGTGACCTTGGCCAAAACGGTGTGTCCAGACCAAAAGCGATAGGAGCGACTAGAGCTCCAGGCTAACATGTAAAATCAACTGAGGAGCTCCATGAAACGTGACTTGGGGTCCCGCAACACTTCAGAAGAAAATTTTCGTCGCGAAAAAGCTTTTCTGCCTGATTTGCACGAACAATTTGCGCTACAGATGCGATGGAAAATTTGCGCTGCATTTTATGTGGTGCATTTTGTGCATTCGCGTTCATGGCATTTACCGCTCGAGTTGGAAAAAATCTGAACTCCAGTGTCAAATCGCGCCGCGACAACCAATCGGGGACAGAGTTTCAGTGATTCTGTGACTGTCATGGAGTCACAGCCTCAGCAGGACATGGAGGAAATACTGATAAACATCTAGGCTAATCACCCCGAGCTACATGACACAAGCTGTTTTCTATAGAGAAACAGGAATAAAAAAATATATAAATAGGTTAAACTATTTAGACAGGAATGCTCTTAAGAGGTTTGTGGGTGGCTCTTAAAAGAGCCGTTGTTGCTGTAAAAGCACCTCTCGGCCTAGACGTGAGCCTTGAAACAGCCTCCTCATCTGGTTTCCCTGTAGCAGCTCCCGCACCACGTCCCACACTGCTCAAATATTATAAACTTTTACGAACCGCAGACAGATGGACAGCTGCTCAGAAATGTAGTTGGTGTGTCGGCAGGCGAAGCTTGGACCTTCACCGCACAAACTGAGCGAGCAGGTCACGTTGTCCAGGGGGCGAGGAGCCGGTGTTTATGAGAGGGTGCTCGCTGGTGTTTATGGATCCCTCCGCCGTAGCTAGACTGTAGCTATAGCTCAACAAACCCCCAGTGCAGCGGTCCCCGGTCTACCGGAGGCCAGGCCGAACACGTAATCCACTCTGTCCTCCGTCAGATCGGAGACCATAATCCACCGGCAGCTGCAGTCTAGCCCCAGCTCAGCTGAAGCCCGGGCCGAACACGCAGTCCTCCATCAGCTCGGTCCATAATCCACCGGCAGCTGCACTATAGCCCCAGCTCTGCTGAAGGCCAGTTCGCGCGTGAAAATGCGCAGGTAATAAGAGGAAACATGTGGAAGACCAAAATGTTGCTGCACTCCCCACAGATTTGCTGTCAGACCTGAAAGAAATTAAAGCAGACATGGTTTTGTTAAAAGACCTCAAAACTGAGATTGCACAGATCAGAGAATCCATCCACAACAAAGAAGAGAAAAAGAAATCGCAACCTGCAGTGTGCCAAGGGGCGGAATATGGTTATCCCTATCATATGTCATATACTCATCCACAGCTCACCGCCGGGACTAGAGAGGGTGCAACCATTCATCATCATCAGAGTGGGCCTCTGCAGGAATACCAATGTGCTGCTGATCCAAGATCGATGAGAGGAACTGCCCAATTTCAACAGAGATTTGCTCCACAAAGATACCCAGTGTCACGTCCCCGACCGAGGTGCTTTGCATGCCAGGACAAGGGAGAAAACTTCTGCCAACACTGCTACAGGTGTGGAAGTAGTGAACATTTCCAGGCTGGCTGCAGAGGAAACAAAAGTATGCATAGCACTACAAGAGAGTATCCTTTAAACGAGGGAAGGTTGCTCCCACGGGACATGGAGTAACCACGCACACTAAGAGGTCCCAAAAATGTGCCAGTTGTGGAGGAATGGAAGGATTAAAAGGGCTTGGACAGTGTTCAGTGTGTAAAATGGTGCTTTACTTTTCCAAAGAGTGCCAGGAGGGTCATTGGCCAGAACATAGAGAGACCTGTAAGCCACCCACAAACACTCAAACAACCTTTGAAAAGAGACAACTATGTAAAGCTACGACAGAAAAAAAGAAAAGTACTATATCAAAGAAAGACCCTACTGTAGTTGATCTGGTGGGAAAGAAGTGTTTCATTAGCTGCTACCTACAACGAAGGAAAACAGAAGCGCTCTGGGATACTGGGTCGCAAGTTTCTGCAGTTGATGAAGCGTGGAAAGCTGAGAACATTCCAGATGTAAAACTGAGGGACATATCAGAAATTGTTAACCCACATGACCCCCTACAAGTTGAGGCTGCTAACGGCACAGAGATGCCATATGTAGGATGGGTAGAAGTGTTGTTTTAACTAGAAGCTGGTCCTGAAGAGTTTTATGTCCCAGTGCTTGTTATGAAAGGCAGCCAACTTGCCCATCCCATTATTGGTTTTAATGTTATCGAACGCGTTATTACTAACAGTCGGGATGAAATGAACAACAATGAAGCAAAAGAGGGGCTTTTAAAAACTGTGAAAATGGCTTTCCCAACTTTAAAGAGGGGGAATGAGTAGACATTCATTAAAGCAGTAAGTGTGGAGCAAACATGTGAGTACCTAGTTAAAACAGCATGTCCGAGAATGAGTGTTCCAAGCCACAGTACTCTTCAAGTAAAATGCAGAATCAATGTCAGACCATTTAAAAAGGACACCATGTTGGTGTTTGAACCAGATGGGAACCCACTGTGGCCAGAGGGACTCCAGTTTTGTGAAACCCCGCTTAAGGTACAGAAACGTGTTCAGCCTAATATTGTCCTTAGTTCACAAAATCCCACAGATCGCGACATCATGTTAACAGAAAGAGTAGTTATCGGTACAGCATAGCCAGTCACATCTGTGTATCCAGTCAACACAGGTAATGATACACAGCTGTCTGCTTCTGTAAATCATATTCAGACTCACCATAACGAGGACAGGGATGCTTCCTCCTATTGATCTTAGTCACCTGAAGGAGAGTCAAAGACAGATTGTACGTGATATGTTAAGGGAGGAGTCAGATTCTTTCTCTTGACCTGACAATGATATTGGATGTATAGAGAAGCTTCAGTTAAAGATTGAGCTAAAAGATTCTGAACCTGTTGCCCGTACTTACATGTCAGTCCCTAAACCATTATATGATGAAATGAAAGACTATCTGACTGATCTGATAACCCATGGATGGATTGAGAAATCTCACTCATCCTATGCCTCCCCTGTAGTTTGTGTTAGGAAAAAGTGTGGTTCGATGCGTCTTTGCATTGACTACAGGGAACTAAATAGAAAAACTCACCCTGATCGACAGCCAATTCCGAGAGTTCAGGATATTATGGATGGTCTTGGTGGAAACACCATGTTCTCTCTGCTTGACCAGGGAAAGGCATACCACCAGGGGTTTGTGGCAAAAGACAGTAAACATTTGACCGCTTTTGTCACCCCCTGGGGGTTATATGAATGGAACAGGATCCCATTTGGGCCAATGAATGCTCCAGCAGCCTTCCAACGCTGCATGGAAGAGTGTCTCGAAGAGCTGAGGGACAAAATGTGTACCATATTTGGATGATACACTTGTGTTCAGTAAAACATTTGAAAGTCATGTCAGTGATGTTCGAAAAGTTTTGCAAAGACTCAGACAACATGGAATAAAACTAAAATCTAGCAAATGTGAGCTGTTTAAGGCTGAAATCCGCTATCATGGAAGAATAGTGTCAGCAGAGGAAAATAAAGTAGATCCTTCAGATACTGCAGCTGTCCGGAATTTGAAAAATAAGAAAACAAAAACTGTTGGTGAGTTGAGGCAAATTCTTGGACTTTTAAGCTACTACCGTCAGTACATTAAAGACTTTTCCCGCATTGATGCCCCCCTCTATGATCTGACCAAAGGGCCGGTTAAAGACCAAAGCCAACCACCCTGTAGAGGGAAAAAGTCACAAAGCTGCACTGATAAAAAAGTAGTGTCATCTCACACTCCAATTGAGTGGACAGAAAGCCATCAACAAATTCTTAAGAAGTTGATTGATTGTCTAATTCACCCGCCTATTCTGGCATTTCCAGATATCTCTCTCCCATTTGTTCTCCATACAGACGCTTCCAGCAAAGGCCTTGGAGCTGTACTATATCAAAAACAAAATGGAAAGTTACGTGTCATTGCGTATGGATCACAAACTCTGTCAGAACCAGAAAAAAATTACAATCTCCTTTCAGGCAAATTAGAATTTCTTACTCTTAAATGGGCCATCACAGAACATTTTCGAGACTATTTGTACTATGCCCCCTTTTTCACAGTTTACAGTGACAACAATCCCTTAACTTATGTGTTGTCAACTGCTAAGCTAAATGCTACAGGGAGTCAATATGTCGCGGAGCTTGCCGATTTTAATTTCACAGTGAAGTATCGGCCAGGCAGAGAAAACATTGACGCTGATAGTTTGTCCCGGATGCCACTAGATGTGGAGAACTAGATGGCTGAGTGCACAGAAGAGATGTCTTATGATGCTGTAGCGGCAACTGTTTCAGCGGTAGAGACGCAGTCAGAGTCACACGCCTCCTGGTCAATGCCAATTTCTATTTACAGTTTGCTTGATACACAGGAAAACTCACTTTCAATAACACAGGAGAACATACAGTTAGATCAAAAAGATGACACTCATATTAGAGTATTGTTGCAGTCCAAAATATCTGGAGGGATACCTTCGCGCCATGAGCTAGACAGGCTTAACCCTTAAAGTAGGTGTTTGTAGAAGGCAGATTCATATTATTTTATACTGTCAGGATGAATGTCTATATAACTAGAGTCCACATTGCAAGATCTCCCCCATTAGCAAGGAATGTTTGATACGGCCAAAGGATTGTTTGTGCGAAGATCTAGCAGAACATCGACTGAGGATTTCCAAGAAAACATTAGTCAGAATCTGATAGAGGTCGACTTGACCTGGCTCCAGTCTAGGAAAGCACACCTGGGATCCATCATTTAGGCACCACACTTGTGTGTATGCAAGACGTACATGTTCCCCCGTGCGCAGAAAAGTACTTGAGAATCTGTACACTCCATTTTGAGTGAGAGTCCCCGGTGCGATCGTTTGATGCTGTTTTAAGGTATGATCTTTTGTCATAATTTTGTGGCATTTGATTAAAACCTGGCCCAAGGCTGCATATCCATTCTCTAAGGCTGTGTCTGTGTTTTTTAACACTTGATAATACTCTGAGAACCGACATGTTTATTCAGGGAGTGGGACAGATTGGAACTAGACAAACATGGTGTCCTCTGGAGAAAGACAGCTCATAGGAAGCAGTTAGTCCTTCCAGAACAACACAAAGCAAGGGTCCTAAAGGAGCTGCATGACCAGATGGGCCATCAGTGCACTGAAAGGACAGTAAGCTTGATCAGAGATCGCTTTGTCTGGCCCTACATGCAGCGTGAAATAGAGCAGTATGTTATGAAATGTACCTGTCTGAAACAAAAACAAAAAACTAGCAGGGCAACAAGAGCTCCTCTTTTGAACATTGTTACCACACAGCCTGTTGAACTCGTGTGTGTGGACTTTCTCCATCTAGAGAGGTGCAAAGGTGGCTATGAATACATACTGGTGATTGTAGATCATTTTACACGATTTGCCCAGGCCTACCACGCCACATCAAAATCTGGAAAAAAAGTAGCAGACAAGATTTTCAATGATTACGCTCTAAAGTTTGGGTTTCCAGCACATATCCATCATGACCAAGGTGGCAAGTTTGAAAATCAACTTTTCAGTCAGCTCTCCAAATACTGCAACATGGCAGGATCGAAAAGTTCCCCATACCACCCTCAGGGGAATGGCCAAGTCGAACGGTTTAATCGGACATTGATTCAGATGCTCAAGACCCTCACTGATAGAGACAGGACAAACTGGAAAGACTCTCTGAATAAGCTCGTCTTTGCCTACAACTGTACATGCACAGAGGTGACAGGATTCTCACCATTTTACCTGTTATTCGGCCGCTCCCCGAAACTACCAATTGACATGTTATTCAGCTTACCAACCGAAACAGGAAGCCATGATCACAATGCTTATGTTGAACAGTGGAAGCAGGGAATGCAGCGGGCTTACACCATTGCAAAGAAAAACGCTCAGAAATCTGCCCAAAGAAACAAAAGAATCTATGACTCTAAGGTAAGGAGCTCAGTGTTGTTCCCAGGTGACCGGGTGTTAGTGAGAAATTTGACTCCTCGTGGTGGTACTGGTAAGCTTAGGAATTACTGGGAGGACACCATACACACTGTGGTTCGACAAGTGGTAAGCAATATCGCTGTATATGAACTGAGACCAGAAAATAGGAAAGGCAGATCTAGGATACTCCACAGTAATCACATCCTGCCTTGTGATCACTTACCACTGGAAAGTAGAACAAATGCACCTGCAAAACCTAAGAAAAAAACTACAACAAAGGAGGAAGCCAGGGAGGAATCAGAGGATGACGATGATGAAGATAGCTACTATCTCATTCATTCACCGTTTCACTCATCAACTCGGCCAATGCAATCTGTAGATGGTCCACTTGGAGTTGCACCAGATGCACCAGAACCTCAACCAATGGACTACGCAGTGGAACCTCATCAGTCTGAGTTGGAAGATGAACAGCAGCCCGAAACTCAAAACATTCAGATGGAAAACTTACCTGAACAAGCAGAGACACCAAGGACCCCAACTGATCACACTTCTGAATATGAACTGGAAATCAGATCACAGCGACCACAAAGACTGCGTCGACCCCCGAAGACATTGAGGTATGACAAAATAGGTTCTCCATTGTGTTACAGTCTTGCTGCACTGCACCCTTTTGTGAGACCTCCAACCTGCCGTACATACCCACAGCTATAAGGCAACCAACATCTTTTTGTGAGCGGAATATGAAATGAGAAAAATTGTATGGACATTTACCAGAAAGTAATGGTTTAAGAGAAAGAAATGTTTGTACTGGTGATGTCTGAGGCTTCTGTATTAGGGATATATTTGAATGTAGGCTCCATAGACAATACTGTCAACAGCTTGTTTGTATGAAAACTTTAAATTTCATCAACTGGATCAGATAACTTTTCTAAGTATTCCTAGATGTGACAAACCGTGACTGAAAAGAAATGTATTGTTCTCCAGTGTAATTCTGTAAGAACTCTGTTGTTTGTTTATTTCCTTATATAAAAAACATTGTAGGATGTTGAGGACAACATCTAAGTTTGAGGGGGAGTATGTGATGGGATAAAATGTCCTCATTACTGTTTACTGTATTTACCATTATGTATGATTTAATAGATTTTAAGAAACAATTGTTCATTACTGTTTAGATTATAAATGGTTTTCAGTAATTTTGTGTAATGGATCCTAATCTTTATTTCAATTTAGTCATTGTAGTAACTGAGTGCCTTAGGAGAGAGAATGGCTTTCCTGACTCATTCAATACACGTCTGAGCAGAGGGAAAAACGTGTCCGTGGTTCTTTTATCATTTACTCCCCTTTTCAGGTAAGAGTAAATGCCTAAGCACACCTGTACTGTAAGATGTTATGAGACCAACTGAATGTTTGGGAATGAATTACGTGGTAGATACATTGTTTATTATGTTTTGTTAGTAGCTATGCTGCTTTAGGCTAGGCTGTTGGAGGACATAATTAGAGTCAGTTCCTACTTTCTCTCCTACTTCTCCCCAACTGCATTATGTGTTGTCATTTCAAGTGCTAGCCTGTTTTCTCGCAGTCTCTTCCTACAGTCGGTGCTCCTGACCCTCTCTGCTTGACGATCCTGACTAAGATGGCATTGCAGTGGAGGAACGTTCTCCACGTCCTGCTACCAACTTCTGCATCAGTTATGTTGCTCTTTCTGTGTCTCTGCTGCCTTCTCCAAACCCCAGACGGTCTCTGCAGATGACCGCTTATGCTGAGCCTGGTTCTGCTTGAGGTTTCTTCCTGTTAAAAAGGAGTTTTTCCTCTCCACTGTTGCTTCATGCTTGCTCAGTGTGAGGGATTGCTGAGAAGTCACGACGCAATCTTCTGTGGTTCTCTAATTCCTAAATGAAACATTGTATTGTAATAACTCTTCTTGTAAAGTGCTTTGAGATGACATCTGTTGTGAAACGGCGCTATATAAATAAACCGAATTGAATTGAAAATATTCTCCTTTTTTGGCTTCTCTCCACTGTTAAATCCAGAATAGAATTTAAGATCCTCCTCCTTACTTATAAAGCCCTTAATAATCAAACTCCATTGTACATCAGAGATCTGATTGTTCCATATGTTCCTAACAGAGCACTTTATTCTCAGAATGCAGGTCTACTGGTAGTTCCTAGGATTTCTAAAATTAGGATGGGAGGCAGATCTTTTAGTTACCAGTCTCCTCTCTTGTGGAACCAGCTCCCAGTTTAATTCTGTGAGGCAGATACTCTAATCTATTTTCAAGGCAAAGACTTAAAACCTTTGTTTTTGATAAAGCTTATAGTTAGAGTGGCGTAAGTTATCCTGAGCTATTTTTTTTATTGTTATGCTGCTCTAGGTTTAGACTGTTGGTGGACAGACTGACCACTTTTCTTCTTTCTTCTACTTTTTTTTCTACCACTCTCCACATATATATTTTTTCTGCCGTTATTGTGATTGTTAACCCAGTTTTCTCTCAGTATTTTTCGCCCCATAGAAGCTCCACATGTTGCGGTACCCTGCTCAACTATAAAGTCCCCTGCTGGATGGGGAACATCGGTCCAGATGATGCTCCAAGTAATCGAGCATCCTCCATGCTGTCTCTTCTCTGTCTTCTCAGACCCCCAGACGGTCGTGGCAGATGATCGCTTGTACTGAGCCAGGTTCTGCCGGAGGTTTCTTTCTGTTAAAGGGGAGCTTTTCCTCTCCATTGTCGCTACATGCTTGCTCAGTATGAGGGATCATTGAGGAATAGCTGTGGTTGGAGTCTGCATGATCGTGGCACAACCTCATGTTGATGACTCATCGCAATCTGCTGGGATTCCTTACATAGAAAACTTCTAACTGATTGGAAAGCTTGTATAATTGTATTGAAATTACTTTTGTGGTAAAGTACCTTGAGATGACATTTGTTGTGAATTGGCGTTATATAAATAAAAATGAATTGAATTGAGAAAAAATTGAATACCTGGAACACATATTTGACGGAACAGACTTTATCCCATTCAATACACTGGTTACACAACACGGGATTTACAAGAACAAAGTCTTAGAATATCAACAAATTAAATTGATTATAAATGATACATTTAGGCTCAATACGGTGGAATTACAAATTCCATTAAACATTTTAGAATTTCTTAATCTTAACTCCCCCAAACTTCTATCTAAAATATAAAAAACATTAAATACATTAGATGAATCAATAGCCCTTCCTATTTCAAAATGGGAGATGGACTTGTCCATCTCATTTGACCAAAACCTCTGGTCTCAGATTTCTTTAAGAACCTTTAAATTTCTTATAAATCCTAATCTACGATTAATACAATATAACATCCTTAATAGAATACATTATACAGGCCAATGGATGTTCAAGAAGGGTTTTATGTCATCTAATACCTGTTTACAATGTACAAGCAATATACCAGACAATTATATTCATGCTCTTTGGTTCTAACCCTAACCCTAACCTGTCAAGAAATTTTGGCGCCAGATTTGTGAAGATCTATCACAGTGTCTGAAATGTAATATCACACCTTCTCCCCCAGTTTGATTGCTGGGAAAATTAGATGATGTTACCATAGATACAAAGTTGATGCAATTAGTTCACATTGCTTTATGCATCGCTAAGAAAAATATACTCTTGAACTGGAAAAATAAAAATGCTCTCAATATTAATCAGTATAGAGATCTTCTTCTGGATTACATTGGTCTTGAAACGGCTTCTGCCTCCACATCTGATCAATCTTTCTGGTGTCCCTTAATCAGCTCCATCACCTAGTGGGGGCGGGCCCCTCGATTTTGTTCTGTGTGACGCTGTCGCTGATGTGGGGCTTTAGGGTCGGGGGCGTCTGCGGGGGGTCTTTGGGGGTGGGTTCGCTTGCGGTTGGGGCACTAGGTACCATGACCCTCACCTGGGGTGGGATTTTAGGTGGTGACTCCTAGTGGCTGCATGCAGCGCCTTAGGGGGGGTTGCGCTGGTGGACACGGGTTACTGGCCTGATGCTGTGCTGCTTTGGGATCGGTCTGACCTGGACCTGGGGCTCTGGGACGCTGCACCCCCCTAGCTGGGTTCCTGAAGGGGCTTGGCTGGCGGGGGGGCCTCTGTCACTAGTGCATGCTGGGGGGTCTGTGGTCGGCCGGTGGCCGGTGCTGCCTTTTCCATCTTCCTGGGCTGGTTCTTGTCACCAGCTCCCCGAAGGCCCCTTGCCATACCTACGCATCAGGGTATTGACGAGTGGCCGCGGTGTGCTGGGGCCTCCCACCCCTGTTGGTTTGTGTGTATTGGAGTCAGCAGGGGAGCTGGCTCCCTGGGGATGGCATTGTGTCACCCCAGTCGTTTCCTCCCCATCCCCAGACGCGTCTGTCCACTTGCTCCTTCATTATACCATTCACATAGGGCCTTGGGGCGTGGGCACGTCACTGGGGTGCGGGGAGGAGTTTACGTCTTTCCTTCATGGTGGCGGCCTGGGTCCCAATGTTAATTTTACAACTTAAGACACTTTCACTCACAACATTTACATAAGACACAAACATGTAGGGACCTGGCGGTGGATATACCTAAGCGCTGGAGGCGGCGCCCTTTAAAGAACCACACCTCTTGTACCGGAGCCCACTGTTTAATTGCATCAAGACACTGAGGGCCTGGGGTGGGAGATGGGGGTTCCTGGCAGCATTCCCAGTTCACATCAGAACAACACGCTACAACACCACGTTCGAGCAGGGGGAGAGAGACTGGGGGTCCTCCCACGCCCCTGTACGTTTGACCATCTGGGGTTGGCGTCCCGGGGGGTATATCAGGCCGTCTGGCTGGGGACCTGGGCTCGTGGGCCACTCTTGCCATGGTGGGTGCTTTGGCGGTCTGCTTGTTCCCATACCGGTGGGCAGGGGGTTCGTCTCCCGGGTGCAGGTTGCCCTATTGGGGGAGTCTGTCCCTGAGCCTGGGAGTACAGCTTCCTTTTTCCGGGTGTCCTGTGTTGGTGAGAATGTGTGTGTAATAGGGAGGCTACGTATGAATGGCTGTGTCCGAATCCAGTGGCTGGATCCTTCGAAGGCCGGATTCTTCGGCCGGTTACGTCACAGCGTCGCGACTAGGCCTGTTCAAATTCGAAGACTGCTTCAAATGCGGCTGACAAATCGGGCCGACTTCTCCCCGATTTGAAGGACCGTTGCGGTGTATCCTTCGCTGGTCTACATATCCCAAGATTCATTGCAGGCTGAACGGGAGAATTTTCTTCCAGCAACATGGCGGACGAAGCGTCAGGCGAAGCAAGAGAGGAGCACAGTTTTAGATGTAAGTATATTAAAATCTGGCGGTTCAAAAATAAAAAACTTAAAGCAGTTGTGTTGTTTGCCGTTTATTGTTGGCGTAGACATGTATTTTAATATTTTTTTGTAAAGCATCGCTCGTAAACGAGCTCGTATGGTAGTGTAATGGTTTCTTCATCATTACGCGGCCAATTACGGCTTTAGGAAATTAAGTAAAAAGTCGACTCCTCTTCGGAGAAATTATTACCTCTTTACCAAGTGAAAATCGGGGCACGGTGGCTTGGAGGTTGAAAATTTAATCCAGTTACACAGCTTATGCTAGAGGACTCTTATTGAGCCTCATACAACACAGAACCTGTGATCTGCTGTGAAAATTATAGTTCTGCATTCTAAATCAATAAAGTTGTCCGTTCCTCTCCTATTTATTTTCTATCTAATGAGGAAAATTTAGAAGAAGATGTTTCTGCTGGAGAAATTAATCCCTTGCCGACAAAAAATTTGAGAGCGAAAATTAAACCTAGTGTATGTACATTTGCAACAGTGCAAATAACGTAATTTATGACTGATCACTTTAATAAATATACATTTCATAAAGGCTGTTGTGTTGCTCTTTTTTGTTAACTATGTTTATTGATTTCTTGTTTAGGACATGAAGCAGCAAAGGGAGACTGGAGAGGAGAGCAGGCACTGGATGGATGGACTGTTTTTTTATTTATTCATGTTTGTCACATTTTTTATTTAGGTGTTTGATGGTTGTGAATAAATTATTTTCTAAAAATGTTAAAAATCATGAAGTCATTTAATTAAAAGTTGTATTAGTGTTTTTAAAGAAGCTTATGCTCAACAATTTAAAATAACATATATTGGCATTAGGATAAGTAATTGTGAAGTTATTTATAGGTGTATAAATGACATCTTTACGCTTAATTAAAACAAACAGGCAGTGTTTCTGTTTTAGCTCAATACAGATATATTTTCATATTTTCTGGTTGACAAGGGGAATATCATACAGGTTGGTCAGCAGAGAGAGTCGACGTGCTCAAAAGACAAGTTTTTCCAACCGGAGAGCCCCACAGACCTGCAGCAGCTTTGTCTTCAAGCTCATCCCCAGAGGCAGCTGTGGAGAAAAGTGTTATGACCTGCAGTTTTGTTAATATATATATATATATATATATATATATATATATATATATATATATATATATATATATATAATTTTACAGTTCACAAAGAATTTTTAAAGTTAAACTGAATATAAAAAATGTAATATTACAAATTTTTACATGTGATCACTAGTCATTCAATTGCAGAAATGTTCATGAAAGTAGCTATTTTAAGTTGTAACCTGGATTAAATAAAAGGACTTCATCTTGATATGATGACCTCTTAGCCAGAGATATAAAACATGGCGCAGACAGTAAAACTTGTTGCTCCTCTAGAGTATAAAAGGTGAATAAAGTACTGGGGAATATTTCTTGCTTTACCAGCTGGTTTAGCGTGATCGCGGTTGTAAGGCAGCAGGACGTTCAACGAAATGGGGGCGGGAATTCAACTGAAGGCAAGACCGTCCAAATTTACAGCTGTTAACATCCGGTCTACCCGGTCAACAAAGGACCCAGCCCACGGAGACCGAGTAGACCGGGTCCTTCGAAGGATCCAGCCCCTGAATTCGGACACACCCAATGTCTCTGTATGTGTCTGCCTACTTGTCAGGCTGGGTATTTGGTGGCTCTCTGGCCTGGCGCATCTCAGGCCCCACCTCCAGTGTGGACTTTTTCCCCTCCGTCACTCCCTGTCAGTGATGGATGCCCCCACCCACTGGTCATTGGCGGGTGGGATTGGCCCGGGATGGCGGTGGCATCTGTCATCCGTCGGCTGGCTGCTGGTCCCTCCTGCGTTGTGGCGGTGGCAGGGAACCTTTGTCGGCCGATCCCTGGTCGGGGCCCTGCTGGTTGGCGGGCTGCCTCTGATCCCTGTGGCCTCCGGGTCCTGGGCCGGGCCTTCCCTGGCGTAGCAGGTTACTGGCGGAGCCCGTGGGCTCGTCCCTGTTTCCTCCCGGGCCCCAGCATTGCGGGTGCTGGGTGTTCCCTGGGTGCTTCCATTTGTTCCTCTCTTGGTGGGCGGTCGGCCCTGTCCTGG